>CM046801.1:1068111-1220611 GCA_025617405.1 Perca schrenkii | reverse complement strand
TGATTATGCGGCACGTTTTCTTAAAAAATGCGATGGAATATGCGGGATATTTATGCAATTTTATGCGACGAAATTGCGGGAACTTGCAAAAACTGCGGTTTGATGAAAAAGAGAAAAAAATAGGGATTTCCCCCCTCCCAATAAAGGGGGGGTAAGCTTAGCTTCAGAACTTGAACCTCCTATGGCGGCATTTTGTTGCTACCAAGCCATCACCTCCTGTTAGCATCCCATTGACTCCCATTCATTCTGACGTCACTTTGACAGAGAATAACTTCACATCTGAAGCGTTTAAAGACTCTATTTGTCCGTTGTTTATTTCTAAAGAAACACGACAATGTATAAAAGGCTCCATTACCTTGTAGCTCACGTTATGGCTCCGTAGCAGACGCTTTTATTTTGCATATTTTGCGCAAAGTGCAGCATATTTGGGAAAATGCCCCCCCCTCCCCCCCCCACACACACACACACACATTAAAACATTGATTAGTTGTCAACTATTAAATGAATCGCCAAGTATTTTGATAATCCATTTGGTTTGATTAATTTTTTATGACAAAAAAGTGAAATTTCTCTGATCCCAGCTTGTTTAAATGTGACTATATTTTGGTGTCTTCTCTCCTCTGGGACAGGAAACTGAAGATCTTTGAGTTGGGGACAAAAACAAGACATTTGAGGACGTCATCTTGGCCTTTTTGGGAAAACTCTGATCCACATTTTTCACCATTTTGTCACAAATGTTCTTCTCATGAAAAATGACTCAAATCCGATAGTTGGCGATTAATTTTGTTTCAACTAAGCTGCTAAAGCTCCCGTATGTCTTGAGATATCACTGCATGTTAAATGGCAAGTTGACCCAAAATAAAACTTTAAATTAGGCCTACATCTTAAATTTCCAACACGACATCATGACTTGGCGTAAACATACACGCCACTTTCCTAACCAACCAACCTCCCTACGCGGGTTACTCTCTACGGCGTCAATTCACCACAATCACAAGGTAATGGAAGTCAATGGAGGCTTAACGGCGCTTAAAACACGCTAAAAAGAGAGTATGCGTCCTGATAACACGCCAATAATGGCGTACGAATGGCCGTGTCATACAAGGCAAGGCAGCTTTATTTGTAGAGCACATTTCAGCAACAGGGCAATTCAAAGTGCTTTACATAAAATATGAAAGAGCAGTTAGAAAACGATTTAAAAAACATTAAAAGACAAGAATAAAATTTACAGTGCAGTATACAAACGCCACTTATTGAGATCGGTCTGTAAATTTCACATTTTTCAGAAGGAAATACCTTATATATATATATATATATATATATATATATATATATATATATATATATCTCAATATATATATATCTCAATCAAATTAGTTTCTGGTCCCAGAGAAGAAAGTAGAACATATTCACATTTAACAAGCTGACATCTGAAATTTTTCTCATAACAAATGATTAAAATCTATTGTAATTGCTGATTTAACAGTTGGAAATTAATCGTTTCATCTTTGCAGCGCTACTTGCGTCTAACCCTCGCCATCACATTGTTATTATTATGGGCTGCATGTGTCTCAATGACAAACAAATACGCTGCAAATAAAAACCGTAATCACATCTTAAAGGTGCTGTAGGTAGGATTGGGAAGATCCAGGATTTAGCCAAAATGTTTTAACATCAACAACTTCTCAGTCCCTCCGCCCCCCTTTCTGCTAAAGCCCAAAACAGTCTCCTAAGCCCCTCCCCCCACAAGGGAGAATGAATGCATGTGCATGAGCAGTGATTGACACGCAGTTAGACACCTCCCCTGGCCCTGACTGGTGCATCTGAACAGTTAGACACCTCCCCTGGCCCTGATTGGTGCATCTGAACAGTTAGACACTCCCCCTGGCCCTGATTGGTGCATCTGAACAGGGAGCTGTGGATTTTTGTAAATCTCCCTCCAGGCTGTAGGTGGAGCCAGAGGAGCTGGATTTATTTTAATGACCTGCTTCATGTAGTTCTACTGGAACATAGGGTCAGTTTCAGCTGATATGACAGAAAGGGAGTTTTATAACTCTTACCTACTGCACCTTTAAGTTGGTGCATATTTTCAGAAGGTAAACTACCTGCGATGTCGATGGCCAGGTCCTTGATGAGATGTCCGACGATAGCGTAGGCCACGCCCACCACCACCAGGACGGCTATGAGCAGGTAGACCGCGGCCTTGGGCAGGGGGATCAGGTCCTTCACTATGGGCTTGTACTGCCGGTACAGAGGGTCCTCTAGGGTCACCTGGTA
This sequence comes from Perca schrenkii, assembly GCA_025617405.1. Lineage (NCBI taxonomy): Eukaryota > Metazoa > Chordata > Actinopteri > Perciformes > Percidae > Perca > Perca schrenkii. The sequence continues at coordinate 1,218,334 of CM046801.1, read as the reverse complement.
CGGGTACACCTGGGCTCCAGCGGTCATGTTCAGGGTCTGGAAATTATAGGCGTTCATGGCGATGGGATTCCTTGTTCATGCAACCCGAGAGTGACTTCTTTTTGGCTTCTTATAGGGCTGGCCGATAACCAAGAGAAATGTAGTATCGATATGGTAGGGTGGACAACTGGTGCTTTCACAAAGAAATTTCTGGATATACTTCAATTGTTGTTGAAGTTAAGCCTGGGCTGCAGCGATGGAGTTCAAGTTGGGGGAATTATAGGCATTATAGGCATTCATGATGATGGGATTTTGTTGCTCAAGCAACCCGAGAGTGACTTCTTTGTGGCTTCTTCTTCCTCTTCACTCAGAGCTGAGACGTAAAAACCCTGATGGGAGCACGCGAGTTCTCCAGACCTGCAGAGGAAACGAGAGAAACACGGGTAAGGGAAAGCATTTTCACTTTCACTTCCAACCTTATTTTATGTAAATCTTCAAACAAAACGACAACTGTGTAACAATTGTACGATGACACTTGGTTCAGAGTTTTTACAGAATGACATGTAACGGATTCTCAACACAAGGGAAAAACTATTGGACTAAAAGCATTTTAACTTCCAACCTTATTTTGAAGCTCCAAGTCCATCCAAATGTTGGAGTAAATATTTGTTCTTGGTTTCCTGAATCTCACAAGTGTAGCTGCTGTTGTGTCTCTCTCTCTCGCTGTCTCTCTCTCTCTCTCTATATATATATATCTGTGTTTCTGTGTCACTCTCTCTCTCTCTCTCTCTCTGTCTTTCTCTCTGTCTCTTTCTCTCTCTCTCTGTCTCTTTCTCGCTCTCTCTGTCTTTCTCTCTCTCTCTCTCTCTGTCCTTGGTGCTGAAATGAAGTGTGCCCTCTGCCAGAAGGTAGACTACAAACTGTCCGCTCCGCCCACTTGGACCACTCCTCTCTCTCTCTCTCTCTCTCTCTCTCTCTCTCTCATGCACACCCAGGCTTATGTGTGTGTGTGTGTGTGTGTGTGTGTGTAATGCTGCTGTCCTAATCCCTTAATTCCCTGAAGTTACTGAGAAGTCGCCTCGTAGGAAACCAATCAAGGTATTTTCCGATGCGTAGACGGCTGATCCAACTTGTTTACAGTTTCCTTGATGACAGGAAATACACGATACTCTGGCCTCGCCGCCATGGCTGCACGCCATGACGGGAATATACCTCCAATCATGAGAAGATGAGTCATTTTTTAGACAGAGCCTCTAACTCACTGAGGTTATAATCCAGATGATTATTTGAGATGGAAAGCATCCTAATTATCGGAGTATTAGTCCAGTCATTTTAAGCCAAAATAGGGCTCAACCTTGAACAAATTGCAACAGAAGCAAACTCAAGTGATTTTGTATCCTCAATATGTCCTGAGTAAGGAAAAAAAGCCCCGAAGAATCCCATTACGGGAAATTTTCGGAAAAAGACCCAAATATAGCCTATTCATTCATTCTTTTTCTCACGTGGATAGGGTAACATTTTTAACCTTTAGATATCACCATGATTTTGATTGCTGACATCAAGACAAACAAATAATGTTTTTTGAAAGAGTTTGTTAACATGGGCAAACACATGGTGTATAATCTAATTATGTATGTACTAATTTGCATAAATACCACAAAAGATGTAAACATTGGGTATAGCCAGGTGAAAATGTCTCGTTGAATCTTGTTGACATATTACAGTAAAAGACTTCATGTTAAGGTCTGAATGGAGCCCATTTAGGCTACCCATGAGCATTAATACATAGAGGCATAAAGAAGTACTTTAAACCAGCCTTTATTAATTATTATTGCAGAGATGGGGAACAGCACCTACCTTTTTGTCTTTCTGCCTTCTCCTTACCCCCCAGACACAGTCCCACAGACCCAGCACCAAACCCCATCTCTGCAATAAGAATTAATGAAGGCTGGTTTAAAGTAAAAAACAAGGATAGGACTACTAGCCAGTCAGAAGCAGAGTATGAGGGCCCTGACAGTACCTAGGTAAGGACTACTAGCCAGTCAGAAGCAGAGTATGAGGGCCCTGACAGTACCTAGGTAAGGACTACTAGCCAGTCAGAAGCAGAGTATGATGGCGTGCCCTGACAGTACCTAGGTAAGGACTACTAGCCAGTCAGAAGAAAAAAACTTTGATTTTGCCGATAGACGACAGGGCCATAGGTCCTGTAACAAGACAAAGACACAAACAATGGAGAAGCCATTTCCTGATGTCAACACGCCGGGGGATTGGTCCGGTCTTTAATTCGCTCCACGTCAGAACAGGCAGCGCAGACATGCAGCAAAGAGGACTTTATCTGTCCAGCAGCACTAGATGGATTAAAAGAGAAAGAGAGATAAAAACAAGCAGATTATCTGCTCAGCAATGAGAACATTTTGTGCCGTTTACTTTATTTTATTTTTATTTATTTGTTTATTTAAAAGGGACAATGCACATAGATTGACATTTTTTTTGTTCACACACAAAATGTAAATGTGCCAGAGTTAGCAAAAAAAAAGCTTATTTTCACCTGTAGTCCCTTGGCAGGTCAACACATTACATTACATGTCATTTAGCTGACGCTTTTATCCAAAGCAACTTACAATTGCTGTACTGTATGTCAGAGGTTACTCTCCTCTGGAGAAACTAGGGGGTTAGGTGTCTTGCTCACGGACACATTGGTTGATGTATCGCAGTGGCAATCGAACCTGGGTCTCCCACACCAAAGGCAGGTGTCGTATCCACTGCGCCATCACCACCCACACATCTTCATATTACATTAATAAAAACGAACACAAGAAAGATAGAAAGCAAATGAAGAAAGAAGAAGAAGAGAAAAGAGAGGGACAAATAAAATAAATAAAAAATGAGTACAACACAAAGAAGGGCGGCCTATGCTGAGGTAAACCAGCTGTTGATGGATGAGATATGATGGCAGTTTTGATAGTTTTTAATCCATCTCTTGAGTGTGATTGGGAATGATAGCTAGCTGGTGCTCTCTCTGAGTTCAACAGGAAGGCAGTTCCAGTAAAGTGAGGCCCGTACTGAGAAGACTGTTTGGCCAAACTTACTACGTCTATACCAGGGGTGGCCAACCTGTGGCTCTTGAGCTGTATGCAGCTCTTTTCCTGCTCCTTTGAGGCTCTTACTGTGTGGCTGGGGGCTGTGTTATTGGTGGTTTTTTTTACTTACTTTTTGAATCATTTCAGATTGGTAAAAAAAAAAAAAAATAGCATTTGAATGCATCTTCCAATACATTTGGCAATTATTTTAAAATAAAAAATAATGTAGCAGAGTTTTTTTATGGACCGATTCTGCAACTTCAGGAAAAAAAGCGGCCACAGATCACCTTCCTCATTAACCCTTTTACTGCTGAATCAGATTGTTTTAAAGACCCTCTAGTGACAAATGAGTGAACGAGTCGCTTCGAGTGGCCACAGCCGAGTACAACCAGACCTAAAAAGGATTGTGGGTAACAAAAGACTGTCAGGTTTCCCACTGAGTCGATATAAGTAAGAAAAAAAAACCTGTTGCTGTTGTAATGTGGGCCTGCATGTGTTGTGTAGCTTTTTACTATGGTGCGTGTTTTATTGTGGCTCTTTATGCTGAACTGGTTGGCCACCCCTGGTCTACACTGTACAACACAGTCTCCCCTGGTGGCTGCACTAGTCGCCCTATATAGGGGTGGAGCGAGTCAACAAACCTCCTAGAGGGGGAGACCAGGATAAAAGGCTCCTCCAACGGGAAACCTTTTGGATTCATTATCTAAACACAATGTCTCCTCATGGCCTTAATGAAGAATTTGATATAAAACCATTCTTATAAAAAATGTTGTAAGATATTGTTTGTTTCTTAATGAAGAATTTGATATAAAACTATTTCTAAAAAATGTTGTTAGACATTGTTTGTTTCTTATATAAAACATTGTAAGATATTGCCTGTTTGTGTAATTACTAATGCAGCAGATTTTATGAATATGTGGGGTAATGTTCATTCATTTCTTAACTGTTTGTGGTAACTTTATATGGAATTGTTTTCCTCTTGAATGTTTATTTCTATATTTTTTCTTTTTCCCTTTTTCTCTAGTTTTGTGCATGGTAATATCATGTGTCTCTTTGGATATATTGTATTTTGAAAAAAGCACCCCCCCCCCTCTCTTTTGAGATGTATATGGTGAAAAAGTCTATGAAAATGTCATGGGTGGGGCCTTTTTGGGTAGCACACACCTAATCAGGCTAATTGAAGCCAGATGGTGTGTCAGCTGAATGTGAGCACTACATATATCCCTTGATCAAATGTGTTCACCATTTGCCTGAAGAAGACCAAGCTGGGTCGAAACGTGGCATTTTTATATTAAATATGGGAGTTAAAACAGTGTTGCGGACATTACATTATTTTCGTGCACTAGTCGCCCTGCCACTGCTTACATCTCCTAAAGGCCCTGACACACCAACCAGACGGCCGACCATCGTCAGTGAAGTCAGTCGGACTGATCTGTCTCCCCGAGTCGGTCCAGAAAGGGTCTCAGAACACACCGAAGAGACTTGAGTGTACGTTCTGCGCGTGCACGAGGCATTTTAGGCCTTTATTTGGATAGGACAGCTTAGACTTGAAAGGAGAGAGAGAGAGAGAGAGAGAGATGGGGGAATGACATGCAGCAAAGGGCAGCAGGTCGGAGTCAAACCCACGGCTGCTTTATAACGTAGAGTAAACCTCTACATATGTGCCCCTGCTCTACCAGCTGAGCTAACCAGGCGCCCTCTGAAAACATTTGAAGAGAGGGCGCCTGCTGTTGTGGAAGTTTTCCTATGAAGCAGCAGCGTTTAGAAATATCAATGATCAAATGAAAACGAATAATGACCGATAATGAACACAGTTTCAAAGGTACACGCAGCACAACTGAAAATGTCTTTCTAACCTAAAGTCTAAACATCCAAACATCATATAGTGAAGAAACTCCGTTAAGCCACCCCTCTAAATGTTCTCTTTGTGTAATCTTTTAGTATGGCCATAGTTGAAGAGAGGACATCATTAACAGTCAAACCATTGTCTCACCTTCCCCTCTGCTCTCTGTTCTTAACATTAGCCTAAACATCAGTTTATCTCAGGAGACAGAAGGAGACACGGTTTGTGGCCTTCTCGACTTCGTCTGCTAAAAAGTCAACAATGTGAAAAGGTTCAAACTAATGAAACTAAATAACTCTCTAGGCTATAGTTCACGGTTGCCAACTATTTCACTTGGAGTCTTTTGAATCTACACATGAAGAAGCTAAATCTTGTGGCGTTATAAAACAATCATTAAACCAATGGTTAATATCATTAAACAAATGGTTAAAATAAAATTTGCCACCACACTGCCTACTTAAGTGAGCTACTTACACCGTATATCCCAACACGCCCCCTTCGTTCTATGGCTGCTGGTCTTCTTATTGTTCCAAATAAAAACAAAAGATCAGCTGGCCATCGGGCCTTTGCCTTTCGCGCACCCTCCCTCTGGAATGGTCTTCCATCCAACGTTAGGGAGGCAGGCTCAGTGGATATTTTTAAATCAAGACTTAAAACATTTCTTTATTCAAAGTATTATGGACATGTTTAAAATCCAGATTTTTTGAACCATTGTTTTATTGTTTATTTATTATGTATTATCATTTGTTGTATTATTTCATGCTTTAATAATTTTAACTTGTGGTATTCCAATTACATCCTTTTGTGTTGTTGATTTTATATTTAATTCTGCTTTTTATATTGGCAAAATTGTAAATTTTCAATTTTGTTGTGAAGTGTTCTGAGACCATGGTGATAATTCACTATAAATAACAATAAATTGAAATAGGCCGTGCAGTGGCTGAATCTGTCTTCATTTCAGATCAACAAAGATTTTCATCAGATTTTGAGAGACTCTAGTCACGCTCATCCCGCTCGCCACATCCTGGTTAGCTCTCCACCAATCAGATGGGTCGCTGAGTCAGACTGCCCGCCCTCCAACCCAGCAAGTCAGGTCGGCCATTATGATAACATTTTGTGGCGCTTACGTCTCCTTAGTTGTCCGGGACGTGAAGCGAGGTAGAGATGGAGAGAGAAGGTTTCTAAGCGAGAGATGAAAGAGACATTTGGGGAAACTTAAATAACTTTTTATTTATTAAATCTGATTTACTGATCAACATCCTTGACCTTTTGGCAAACCATGCAAATATACAACAACGTAGCGAGTGACAGAGCCAGAAATCCCGTTTTTATTAGAGCTGCAAAGATTAATCAATTAGTCGTCAACTATTAAATGAATCGACAACTAGTTTGATAATCGATGAATCAGTTTGAGTTATTTTTTTAAATCTCCTTAAATGTGAATATCGTTCTAGTGTCTTCTCTCCTCTGGGACAGGAAACTGAAGATCTTTGAGTTTGGGACAAAACGAGACATCTGAGGACTTCATCTTGGGCTTTTTGGGAAACTCTGATCCACATTTTTCACCATTTTCTGACATTTTAGAGACCGAAACAACTCATCCATTCATCCAGAAAATAATCCAGAAAATAATCCACACATTAGTCGCGTTAGTTGCAGCCCTGGATCTTAATATAATATATACTTGATATGAACATATGTGAAACAAATTGTATTTTTAAGATACTTAATAAATCAAATTATATACTTTACTTTACAATTAAAAACAAATGACTGAGGAAGCTTGTTCACTAACTAAAAATGACTTCTCATTCAGAGATGTGACCCAAAATCATCAGGCATTTGGCATTCATGTATCTTGATATGCATTTGATTTTGTGTAATATAATTATTTTCTGTATGACCCTTCCTGTTTTCTTTCACATCACAATCAATCTCGTCATCTGTGTACTTTTACACCAATTACACATTGACAAGATTAATTTGAACAAATCAGAAACAACACAAAGCTTCAAATGCAATCCCAAAACAAGCGTAGTGCATTTATGCTGTTTCATGTTTCATAATAACAGCATCAACAATGGATTTGACCTTTTCTATACAACTCTGAGAAGAAATCTCTGAATAAGAGTATCAAAAATAGCCCTTTTTAAGTTGAAAAATTAACTTCTGAATTAATTACACTTTGCAAAAGTCACCAAGTTCAGACACTTGCTTCTTTCTCTCACAATAAAGCACTCGGATATATACGTGTTCTAAAAAGCTGATTGGAAACAAACAACTTCACTATACAGATGAGAATTTATGTAAATAATCTTCAAACTGCAGCAGAGTTGACTTGTGACATAGACAGTATTTGTGAGAGCAGATTTGTGTTGTTGGGGTCTATTTGTCCACAGTGAAGGCCTGCAGTCCTGTGATGGCTCGGCCCAGGATCAGAGCGTGGATATCGTGGGTACCTGCGGGACCAGACACCGTCAACAGGTGAGACACAGGTGGGATAGGGTCAGTGTTACGCTTATCAGTTCAATTTTCAAAACTGAGAAAATCACAAAATTTAATCTGAGCTCCAACTGTTCAATACTGCAATGGTATTCACTTCCTGTACTTTGCGGAATATGCAGGTCATTGGTCAGTGTAACGCTCATCAGTTACATTTTTTAAGCACAAACAGACATTCGAAAAAACAGAAAAATTTTCATCATTTTTTTTCCCACCTTGACAAATTAAAAAATTCAATCTTCAACCTGTTTTTCCATTTTTCAGTTTTTTATTCAGAGGATCAGAAATTTAGAAAATTGCAAAATTGTGTGGGGGATAGCTAGGTGGTAACGAGGGAGAGAATACCACGGCAGTATTATGAATAATTGGAGCTCAGACGCAATTTTGTAATTTTTCTAAATTTCAGATTCTCTGAATAAAAAACTGAAAATTGGAAAAACTGTTTAAAGATCAAATTTTTTAATTTGTCAAGGTGGATAAAAAAAAAAGAAAAATTTGGATATTGGAACCCATTTTTTTGTTTATCCAAATGTCAGTTTGTGTTTAGAAAATTGAAGTGATGAGCGTTACACTGACCGGATAGAATGTCCTCAATTCATTTAACCCTTGTGTTGTCTGTTATAAAAGTTTTTTTTTTTAATCAGAAATACGGGTTTCTTTCAACCAAACTGCCCCAAAATAACTAAAGATGCCTGGATGTATTGTGCTTTTTTAAACTCAAAAAGTAGGTATAATGTCATTTAAATTTGGTTTATTGACCATGAATAAAAAAAGCATTGAAAAAGAGGGACAAAAAAGGTTTAAAAAAGTGTCCGGGTTGGTTCAGTGGGTTGAGCAGGCGCACAATGTCAGTTTTTCCAAAAGACTGAGACTGTATTTATTTACTTTGGAGTAACCGTAATTATATTTTTAATAATGACTTCATAATGAGCTATGGCAATGGAAATGTGATTTTTATTTTATATTATACCTAGAGAGTGGTAATATTTTGTACATGTAAGAGCTTATATATTGTTATATGGTTATGTTGTTATGTTTAGTGTATATGTGTTATGTTGTGTTTTAGTTATATGATTTAGAAGATGTTATGTGCACTTCTGTATTTGTCTTCATTGTTGTACAGCTTTGATGTTAATATTTTGGTAAAAATTAAGACCCCAGGAAGAATAGCTGCTGCTTAATGGAGTAGCTAATGGGGATCTAAATAATAAACAAAACAATAAACAAACAAGGCTTATAACTCAATGCAGAGGTCCAGGGGGAGAGGGGGAAACAGCAGAGCAGGGGGAATGAGAGGGGGAATTGCCATAACAGGAGGAATGAGAGGGGGAAATGTCAGAGCAGGGGGAATGAGAGGGGGAAACACCAGAGCAGGGGGAATGAGAGGGGCATAAACCTCTCAGTATACGTGCGCCTGCTCTACCCGCTGAACCAACCCGGCCACAAGATATTGGTTGTTAAACCAAAACGTAGCTATGTAAGTGTAGCCTCAGTTTTAAACAGTTCCTCCTAGGGCTGGGCAATATATATCGATATTATATTGATATATCGTGATATGAGACTAGATATTAGGGCTGCAACGATTCTTCGAATAACTCGAATAATTCGATTACAAAAAATCCTCGAAGCAAAATTCTTTGCCTCGAAGCTTCGTTAAATCAATGTAATTAAGGTTGTACGGCTCACTGTGTTTCCGCACGGAGGATTATTACTAGCGCACAAGAGGTGTGTGCGCTTCTGCGGACACAACACAAGCACGGACAGTATATAAACACAAGACGGCCCCGATTACAAATGAAAGAAGACGAAAATAGCGAGGGTCTAAGAGGAGAGACAGGCGAGAGAAAACGACAGAAAGTTTGGGATCATTTTAAGCTGCAAACATGCTGCTACATCACCTCCGTAACAAACCTCCAGTGTACTCATCCATTCCACGGAGCCAACCCGACACAAGGTAGCTAACGTCTGCTGCTCTCGTCCACCGCGCTGTTTACACAACTAGCCTACAGCATGCTACTCTGCTAATAGCAATGTTTTACACAACTGGCCTACAGCATGCTACTCTGCTAATAGCAATGTTTTACACAACTGGCCTACAGCATGCTACTCTGCTAATAGCCATGTTTTACACAACTGGCCTACAGCATGCTACTCTGCTAATAGCAATGTTTTACACAACTGGCCTACAACATGCTACTCTGCTAATAGCAATGTTTTACACAACTAGCCTACAGCATGCTACTCTGCTAATAGCAATGTTTTACACAACTGGCCTACAGCATGCTACTCTGCTAATAGCAATGTTTTACACAACTAGCCTACAGCATGCTACTCTGCTAATAGCCATGTTTTACACAACTGGCCTACAGCATGCTACTCTGCTAATAGCAATGTTTTACACAACTAGCCTACAGCATGCTACTCTGCTAATAGCAATGTTTTACACAACTGGCCTACAGCATGCTACTCTGCTAATAGCCATGTTTTACACAACTGGCCTACAGCATGCTACTCTGCTAATAGCAATGTTTTACACAACTAGCCTACAGCATGCTACTCTGCTAATAGCCATGTTTTACACAACTAGCCTACAGCATGCTACTCTGCTAATAGCGATGTTTTACCAACAAGCTAAAACGAAAGCTGTCGGTTTGTAGTCTAACTGTTTATTAGTTTGCTTCTAATCTTTGGAGATGTAGGTGCTGCCGGAGACACAGCGGCTCCTCCCCCCAGCGTGGCTACTTAATATGCACGTGAATGACGTCATCATGCATTCTTTATTCTTTCTCCTCACCATAGATATATCTATAATCCTCACTGTGTATTAGGCTTCTGAAAATGTGTCCCCCAGAACAGTGTAGTTGAGTAGCCCTGCTGTAAACCCTCTGGTCAGTGAACAGCTCTTTTGCATATCCAGTGCAAAGAGCCAGAGGCAAGAACGGGAATGGGGTGAAAAATATTAACATTTGGGCCACCAAAAATGTACTATTGTAATGTTTTTTTTTTAAGGGTCTTGGAATTTGTCAATAAAAAATTTTGCTTTTTCTAAAAAAGGAAACCTGTCTTTTGTATAAATACAAGCCACAGGTTTCCTTTTTTCTTTTTTAGTAAACAGCAATAATAAATATTTACTATTGCTGTTTACTAAGTATTTCTTACAAAGTATTTCTTATCCGATTACTCGATTAATCGATGGAATAATCGGTAGAATATTCGATTACTAAAATAATCGATAGCTGCAGCCCTACTAGATATCATCTTAGATTTTGGATATCGTAATGTGGCATAAGTGTCTTTTCCTGGTTTTAAAGGCTGCATTACAGTAAAGTGATGACATTTTCAGCACTTACAGTTGTAACTGTTATTTACCTTTACCCACTTAGTCATTATATCCACATTACTGATGATTATTTATCAAAAATCGTCAGTAGTGTCAATTAGGGCTGTGCTCGATTGAAGAAATTCTTAGTTGACTATAACACTCATTCAACTGTATCGACTAATCGATTAGTTGATTTAATTGACAGATCTGTAAATCTGAGTTTCTCCACTAAGAGTCATGCTAAAAGCACCACTTTAATTCTTGTGTTTACCAGAGATGTGCTCGTACGTTTCTTGGAAATAAGTCATTTAGCATGAAAACAGCATCAGACATGACTAATGGACTAAAGAGATCTAAGTTGACTAAGACCAAAACCACCGATTAGTCCACTAATCCACTAAGAGGGAGCAGGCCTAGTGTCAACAGTCAACGCTACAATATCGTTGCAGTATCGATATCGAGGTATTTGGTCAAAAATATCGTTATTTTTATTTTCTATTTGGGGTTGTGCATAATGTCATTGTGCAATACATAGGCTATTGGGGATTGTGCAATAGGTTAGTTGGGTAATACGTCGAATATTCGGTTGTGCGTTATGTCATTTGTCCAATACGTAGTCTATCAAGGTTAGGCATTGTCAGTGTATTGTGTAATTTGTGCCATATGTAGGCTATTGGGGTGGGGCAATATCTTAGCTGTGTAATATTGTACTGTGCAAGGGCTGTGCCACACTTATTGCGGAGAATACAGCAGACGGGGTTGTTTAATTGGAAGTGCCAATGAAAGGAGTAGTTAATGTGCTTATTATACAGTATGTATATGGAAGCATGTTTGTGTTGCATGAGAGTACAGTACAGGCCAAAAGTTTGGACACACCTTCTCCTTCAATGTGTTTCTTTATTTTCATGACTATTTACATTGTAGATTCTCACTGAAGGCATCAAAACTATGAATGAACACATATGGAATTATGTACTTAACAAAAAAGTGTGAAATAACTGAAAACATGTCTTATATTTTAGATTCTTCAAAGTAGCCACCCTTTGCTTTTTTTTGATAACTCTGCAAACCCTTGGTGTTCTCTCAATGAGCTTCATGAGGTAGTCACCTGAAATGGTTTTACCTTCACAGGTGTGCTTTGTCAGGGTTCATTAGTGGAATTATTTCCCTTATTAATAAAAAAGCAAAGGGTGGCTACTTTGAAGAATCTAAAATATAAGACATGTTTTCAGTTATTTCACACTTTTTTGTTAAGTACATAATTCCATATGTGTTCATTCATAGTTTTGATGCCTTCAGTGAGAATCTACAATGTAAATAGTCATGAAAATAAAAAGGAAACACATTGAATGAGAAGGTGTGTCCAAACTTTTGGCCTGGACTGTATGTGTTAAGAGATATTTGTATTTGCTGTCTTTTCTGTTGTTTTTTTCTGTATTTGGTATTCTTTTTTGTTTCTTTGTAACGCTGCAGAATGGACAGAGTCCAAAACAAATTTCCCTTCGGGGACAATAAAGTATATCTTATCTTATCTTATTCTCCATATCTCCCAGTCCTAGTTCCTCCTCCCCTCCCCTCACCTTCGTACGTGTTGACGGCCTCCAGGTTCATGACGTGGCGTATGATGTGGTACTCGTCGGCGATGCCGTTTCCTCCCAGCATGTCTCTGGCCTGCCTGGCGATGTCCAGGGCTTTACCGCAGCTGTTCCTCTTCAGCATGGAGATCATGTCCGGGGCTGCTCTGGTAAAAGAAAAAAACACAACACGTTTCTTTTGCGTTAGTCAACCGGTCCAAGTTTCTCCTGGCTCAGAACGGGCCTCTGCAGGGACGCATATTAAAGGAACACGCCGACTTATTGGGAATTTAGCTTATTCAGCGTAACCCCCAGAGTTAGACTAGTCCATACATACCCTTCTCATCTCCGTGCGTGCTGTAATGCTGTCTGACGGCTCCAGCGGCATCAGGCCAGCACAGAACATGCAGGTGAATGGTTCCAGTAATCCTACTGCTCCAAATAAGTGACAAAATAACACCAACATGTTCCTATTTACATGTTGTGATTTGTAGAGTCACAGCGTGTACAAAAAACAACGTAACATGACACACAGCCGTCTTCTAACTAGTAAACAAACCGGGAACTATATTCTCAGGCGGAAGAATATAGTACTTGGGCGGAGTGATATGCTCGCAGCAAGCCTGTCTGAGAATATAGTTACCGGGCTTTTTCACGGTGTGTTCAGGCACCAGGCAGCTAGCGGATCAAGGATAGATGACTACCATTTGAGACAAAAATGAAACCATGCAGGAACTCATATTGCACCTTTAACTTTCAGAACTACCTAAGAAAAAAGTAAAAGTAAAGTAAAAGTTATCATTTATTCCAACTTCTGTCAAGCTGCTGAACTCCAATAGCAAATCTTAGTCCAGCAGAGCAGGGGTGCAGTAAATACCCCAGCTATTTTTGCACTTTGCACTTTAATTATTACAGTTAAAGCTACAGTAGGTAAGATTGTGAAGAGCCAAGACTTTGCCAAAAAATTTGAAAAACGACAACTTCTCAGTCCCTCCTCACTTTCTGCTGCAGCCCAAACCGTCTCCTAAGCCCCTCCTACACAACGGAGTTTGACAGAACTGCCGGCCGGCATGTCAGACAGACAACATCTTCAATAACTAAACACTAACACAACGTTAACTTTACTCACCAACAGTAAAACGATGCTAACTAGCAGGCTACCGTTAGCCATTTCAGCCTCACATCAGACCGACCACTGTGCTAACGTTACTATCATCCTCACCAACGTAGCTTTGTGGACTTCTGACTACTAATAACCAAGTGAAAGATAAATCATTCATGGTAATTATGTTACCTGTTGAGAGGAAATGTGGCTCTGCATCGTTCTTCAGATCTTTAAAATCCTGCAGCCACGCCACCTCTGAAAAGCCACTCCATTATTCACGGAGTTTGGAAAACTTTTCTGCAGCTCGTGCGCGGGGAGGGGGGAGGGGAGAACGCTGTATATGCGTGTGCCTGAGCAGTGATTGACAGGTAGATAGACCCGCCCCCTGTGGCCCTGATTGGAGATTCTCACTGAAGGCAACAAAACTATGAATGAACACATATGGAATTATGTACTTAACAAAAAAGTGTGAAATAACTGAAAACATGTCTTATATTTTAGATTCTTCAAAGTAGCCACCCTTTGCTTTTTTATTAATAAGGGAAATAATTCCACTAATGAACCCTGACAAAGCACACCTGTGAAGGTAAAACCATTTCAGGTGACTACTTCATGAAGCTCATTGAGAGAACACCAAGGGTTTGCAGAGTTACCAAAAAAAGCAAAGGGGGGCTACTTTGAAGAATCTAAAATATAAGACATGTTTTCAGTTATTTCACACTTTTTTGTTAAGTACATAATTCCATATGTGTTCATTCATAGTTTTGATGCCTTCAGTGAGAATCTACAATGTAAATAGTCATGAAAATAAAGAAACACATTGAATGAGAAGGTGTGTCCAAACTTTTGGCCTGTACTGTATACTCTGTATGTGTGCTGTGTGTCTGATATTTTTGCTGCTGCAACACCATTATTTCCAAAAAAAATATCTATCTATCTATCTAGTATGAAAGGGTGAAAATCTGCGTAGGGAGGTTGGTCAGGGGGTGAAGATGGGTCAAACACAGGACTTTCACCCAGGAGACCGGGGATCGGGTCCCGTGTGTCACAATTCCTAAACCCCAACCGTAGCTTTCTTCTCGCGTGGCGATAACATGCCATGTATCGTGTATGTTTACGTCCACTGTATACAGCGTAGACATACACGCAAATAGCTCAAAATGCATCCAGTTAACACGTTCACTTGGCTTAAGAAAGTGGGCGTGTATGTGTACGCGAAGTCATGACGTCATGGTGATTTGATTACAGTGTCACGCAGCTCTGTTTACGCCAGTAGATCGTGAAGTTGTCTTTTACTTTTTGGCATCGATTAGTCTTCCCAGCTGCAGACAGGACTGCAGGCCGATGGTGATCTCAGTCAGCATGTCCGCCATCTTCTTCTGCATCAGCTGATTCCTTGCTAGCGGCACGCCAAACTGGATTCTGGTACAGAAAACAAAAACATTATACGTTATACTGTGTTTAAAATGAGTAGAAAGCACCATGCACGCCACTTGCTCTGTTTGCTTTGTGCTGCAGGGAATTCATTCCCCAGAAGACAAAAGAAAATTCCTGCACACAACTTGTCAACTCTGCATTGGTTTATTTGGTTGGTCCTTGTGACAAAACGTTTAATTTGGTCTAGGGATGCACCGAATCCAGATTTTTGGGGTTGGGCTGAATCCTGAATCCACTGGTTGAGATTGTGCTGACTCCTCCTCCCATCCTCAGTCCATGAACCCAGTAAACACATGAATGAAGTAAACAGGGACTGTCCTTCCTTTGCCGTACCTGAAGTTGCTCCATTCTGGCTGCTGTCTGGAGATTCCTTCATGCACAACTCTTATTCTTTCAGATGTTTCAGACCAGATGTTGTAACAGCGGCCATGTTGTGTATAGTTTAGGGTCCTCGCCACCACCAGACCAATCAGCATTGAACAGATTGAACATGTAGCTGGACTTGAATGGCCTTCTTTTGACTGAAAGTACTGCCAAACAACAACTTTTTCTGCTCACCAGATCCATGCCCACTTCCTCACGGCCTACTGCTCACCAGATCCATGTCCACTTTCTCACAGCCTACTGCTCACCAGATCCATGTCCACTTCCTCACAGCCTACTCCATTGAACGCTCCACCTACGTAAACACCTTCCCGTAATCAACGGCGCCGTCATTAAGGCGAGCAGCGTAGCGCGCCGAGTGCAAGCGTAGAGCTCGGTTCCCTGGGAACAAATTATAAGGTTCAGCAGAAACCCAACCCCGTCAAAAAGCCCAATATTCAGCCGAATCTGAAGCCCAATCCTTGAACCAGTGCATCCCTGATTTGAGTTACTGCCGTTTGAAATAGTCACAATTTCAAAACCACTAACATTTTCTGTCATCCTGTTTTTTTGAGTCTTTAATGACAGAAATTGCACTTTCCCTGCCATGGTGCAGTGTGTTTAAAAATAAAATACCTAAACATAATATAATACATTTTCAAGTTGTAACTGCAATACCGCAATACCTTGAAACCGTGATATCTTTGCTGAAGGTTATCATACCGGCAGAATCTTAAAGGAACACGCCGACTTATTGGGAATTCAGCTTATTCACCGTAACCCCCAGAGTAAGACAAGTCGATACATACCCTTCTCATCTCCGTGCGTGCTGTAACGCTGTCTGACGGCTCCAGCAGCATCAGGCCAGCACAGAACATCAGGTGAATGGTTCCAGTAATCCTACTGCTCCGAATAAGTGACAAAATAACACCAACATGTTCCTATTTACATGTTGTGATTTATAGAGTCACAGCGTGTACAAAAAACAACGCAACATGAGACACAGCCGTCTTTTAACAGTAAACAAACCGGGAACTATATTCTCAGGTGGAAGAATATAGTACTTGGGCGGAGTGATATGCTCGCAGCAAGCCTGTCTGAGAATATAGTTCCCGGTTTGTTTGCTGTTAGAAGACGGCTGTGTCTCATGTTACGTTGTTTTTTGTACACGCTGTGACTCTACAAATCACAACATGTAAATAGGAACATGTTGGCGTTATTTTGTCACTTTTGTCACAATTTGGAGCAGCAGGCTAGTTGGAACCAGTTACCTGCAGGATCTGTGCTAGGCTAAGCTAATGCTGGAACCGTCAGGCAGCGTTACAGCACGCATGGAGATGAGAAGGGTATGTATGGACTAGTCTAACTCTGGGGGTTACAGTGAATAAGATAAATTCCCAATAAGTCGGCGTGTTCCTTTAAAACGTCCCATATCTAATGCAGAGGTGACAAGTGTGTGTGTGAATTGACATTTTTCTTTTTAAATCCTACTTATGTTTATCAATAAAGTAACATAAAAATATCTGTCCAAACAGAACTAGAAATGTGTGCATTTTGTTGTTATTTTGAGAGCAGAATCTAGAACATTACACAAACAATTTGGACATCTGACCTGTCGAGTGTGTACTGTCGAGCTGCATGGAAACAGAACTCGGCAGCACCGAGAGCGCCCCAGGCAATACCGTAACGAGCGTTGTTCAGGCAGCCAAAAGGACCCTGGAAACAGCAGAAGGGGTGTGATGAGCAGTGTGTAGCGTGGGATTTTCAAGTGTTTAAAATAGTGCTGTCAGTTAAACGCAAACCCATTTTAACGCTGTCAATTTTTTAATCACGAGATTAACGGACTTTTTGGCCAAGCAAACTTTGTAGTTTTTTTTCAAATGCTGTTGCAACAACTAGTAATGTTAGAAAAACTACAACACCACACCGGATCTAGCTAGACTGGAAACACAACAACATGCACGCCGCACACACTGGTTTGGACTCGCGAGCCGGCCAAAGAGTAGCAGTCTAACGTTGAGTGGATGGCGAGTGCGAGACGCCGAAATGGACGCCAATAAAATTCTGAATGGTAAATTTAGGTTAGTTTTATCGTGAACTGAGCTATCATTGCAGCACGTCCAGTCTGAAATACCACTTGATGGCCGAGCGCACAGCTGATGGCCGAGCCCACAGCTGATGGCTGAGCACACAGCTGATGGCCGAGCCCACAGCTGATGGCCGAGCTCACAGCTGATGGCCGAGCACACAGCTGATGACCAAACACACAGCTGATGGCCGAGCACACAGCTGAGAGCACACAGCTGATGGCTGAGCACACAGCTGATGGCCAAGCGCACAGCTGATGGCCAAGCACACAGCTGATGGCCAAGCACACAGCTGATGACCAAGCGCACAGCTGATGGCCAAGCGCACAGCTGATGGCCGAGCCCACAGCTGATCGCCGAGCGCACAGCTGATGCCAATTCTCCCCCCCCCCTCGTCAAAGCCAGGCGACAAAAGCACAAAGCAAGCCGATCCACTTTTCCATGTTGATAAGAGCATTAAAATGAGAAAAATGTGACGAAAAAGAAGTCAAGGGACATTTAGAATGGATAGAAATGTGCGATTAATTGTGAGTTAAAGCGTAACTCTCACCAAAATGCAACCTAGGGTCTTTTTGTGAATGTACCCGAGTCAAACTTTCGTTGAAAAGCATATTTAGGACGGAAGCTCCTCTTTTAAGATTTACCGTATTTTTGTTTTTCGGTCAACTGGCCTTTTGAATGGGAGAGCTAGGGGCACTTTTATGCTAGCCTCAAAATAGCTATTTATTTATACAACTCACCGTAGTTGTTGTTGTTTCCGGCCACTACCACCTTGGCAGTCAAAACCAGTCGATATCCGAATGCGAATGAACAGACTCCATATGAGGCTCCTTTTTCTACTAAAAGGTCAATATTGTTTTTCAATAACGCCAAAACAATGACTTATTCGTGCATTTATATGGAGCTAAGCTTTAGGAGCTTTCCATCTTTACTCTCCTCCCTGTTACGCTGCATTTACAGATAGACTGTTTTTGACTGACAGAGTTTACTTTTAGTAAACTCTGGGTACACAAACAACGTTGTCAATGCTTTGGTTAAGGTGTAGAGCTCCTGGTGATACTTGGAGCAAAGTCTCATGTTGTGTCGAGCCTTCTTAGTGGTTTAAAAATAGCTATTTTGAAAGTTTGACTCTGGTACATTCACAAAAAGACCCTAAGTTGCATTTTGGCGAGAGCTGCGCTTTAACTATGACATTAATCGCGATCAGTGATGCCACGTAAAACAATCAGAGCACTTTTTTCAGTAACGAGTAATCTAACGCGTTACTATTTCCAAACCAGTAATCAGATTAAAGTTACTTATCCAGGTCACTGTGCGTTACTATTTGTCATTTTCCTTAGTAAAAATATATATTTTTGCTTTCTTCTTGCGTCTCGGGGAGTGAAGTCACGTATGCGACAAGTCACGTTTTCAGCATGAGGACAGTTCACGTTACCACGCAGCGACACAAACGTAAACAACAACGGAGGGAGGAGAGAGATGGAAATCCAGTCACCATTTAGAGTTTGGGTCAGCTAAAGACGGCAATTTTAAAGTCCGTACACTCTGTGCTGGTGGCGACAAAGTGCTATCTAGCTACAAAAACACTTCGTCAACTTTGAAGAAACATTTGGAGTCGCAGCGCTGCAGTCAAACCTACAGAGCAAGTCCCAGCAGGAGGTGCGAAGCAGAGAGCAGGAGGCCCCCCACCATCCAAACAACTAAAGCTGGACTTCGGTGCAAAACCAGTAAGTGGAGGAGAGTTGAAGACGTTGTCGGGGCAGTAGGCCTATGTTGTAGGGGAAATGCTGCCCTTAAACACCGTTGACTCGCTCTCTATCGTGCCATAATAAACCAGATCCTACTACTGGCAACGCCGAGCTGCCTCACAGTAAACCGGTTGTCATTTTTTTAGGTCCAAACTCAAAACGTATCTGTTCTGTCTGGCCTTTAATACATAGCAGTGGTGTGACAATTTCATTCTTTTGTTTCTGTGTAACCTTTTCTGATTTTACTGTTTTCTATGTTCTTTCTTTTCATTGTATGACATGTGTTTCTGATGTTAAGCACTTTGGATACCTGCTGGTTTTGTAAAGTGCTATATAAATAAATTTTGATTGATTGATTGATTGATGTTGAGGCTGTAGGGGTGTTGTCGGCAGCTGCTGCATGTAACTAATAAAGTAACTTGTAATCTAACTTTGTTACTTTTAAAATCAAGTAATCTGTAAAGTAACTAAGTTACTTTTTCAAAGTAACTGTGGAAACACTGATCGCGATTAAATATTTTTATCGTTTGACAGCACCAGTTTAAAACTCTAGAAAAGAGAAAAGTTGCTAGTTTCCCTCCACTCACCCCGAGGCCGGAGACTTTAGGCAGCAGGTTCTCCTCGGGAACCTCCACCTCGTCCATGACGATCATGCCGGTGGCCGAGGCTCTCAGGGAGAACTTCCCCTCTATCTTCGGCGTTGAGAGGCCCTTCATGCCACGCTCCAAGATGAAGCCACGGATCTTTCCGTCGTCACATTTGGCCCAGACTACAGCGATGTCTGCCACGGGGGAGTTGGTGATCCTGAGGGTGGAAAGCAAAGGGAATGATAAGGTGAGTTTCACACAGTACTTTAACTGTGTTTAAGAGCTCCACCATGTGGACAACTTATGTCATTTCTGCTCTGAATAATGTGTAGATTAAAGGGGTGATAGAATGATTATATAGAGTATTTCACACTGTTCCTTATGGTCTCCTAATGGGATATGTAACATTTGTTGGGCTGAAAATGGCCTGGTTGATATTTTATTGGCCCTTATGCATCCCTGTGTTTTGGCTCTATTTGAAACAAGAGCTTTTCTTCCAAATATGGTATGCTCGTGAATATTTAGATGAACTGCGTGCTGATTGGTTGAGCGAATTGCCATAGGCAGACCTTAGAGATGCGCGCTGATTGGTTGAGCGAATCCCCAATACACACACATTAGAGAAGCGACAGAATCTCATATTCCAGACACTGCAATGTTTCATTACCAAATTCACTTCTGAGACTTTTTTATGTGAGAAATCAACTATATAAAGCTCAAATATGGGCCGTTTTACGAACATTTATGGCTAATTGCAAATATGGTAAGACTGTGTGTCGGACTTCAGCGGCGGTGCTGCTGCCTCGCCGCCCGGCCTGCCTTCCTTCACAGACCCCGGCCTGCTGTGAGCTCCGTTAGGCTGGCAGCCCTGACAGAGCTCCAGGGCCTGCTGTGAGCTCCGTTAGGCTGGCAGCCCTGACAGAGCTCCAGGGCCTGCTGTGAGCTCTGTTAGGCTGGCAGCCCTGACAGAGCTCCAGGGCCTGCTGTGAGCTCCGTTAGGCTGGCAGCCCTGACAGAGCTCCAGGGCCTGCTGTGAGCTCCGTTAGGCTGGCAGCCCTGACAGAGCTCCAGGGCCTGCTGTGAGCTCCGTTAGGCTGGCTGCCCTGACAGAGCTCCAGGGCCTGCTGTGAGCTCCGTTAGGCTGGCAGCCCTGACAGAGCTCCAGGGCCTGCTGTGAGCTCCGTTAGGCTGGCTGCCCTGACAGAGCTCCAGGGCCTGCTGTGAGCTCCGTTAGGCTGGCTGCCCTGACAGAGCTCCAGGGCCTGCAGCTCCCCTCTTCCTGCTAGCTAAATGGCCCGTTGTGTGAGAGTGAGAGCGCGGTCAGCGCGCTTGTTACACCAGCAATCTCTTACCACATGTTACACACAATGTCACGCCACTTAGCTATACAACATCTAAATGTCTTATAAAGCTAACAACGGTGTCCGATTTCAAGTTAATATTTGTGAAGTTTAGCTAGGTGTTTCGTTAGCTGCGACTGTCCCTTCAATCCTATCTATGTGTAGCTACAAATCACGGCTAGTTAGCTTCATTTTTGGTCGTAATTCGAGTATATTTACAGTTAGAATTTCGTTACGCCACTTACACATCTAACTAAATGTCTTATAAGCTAACTACGATGTCCGATTTCAAGTTGATGAATATTTGTGAACAGTGGGGGTTTCGTTAGCTATGACTGTCCCTTCAATCCTAGCTATGTGTAGCTACAAATCACGGCTAGTTAGCTTCATTTTTGGTCGTGATTCGAGTATATTTAGCTACAGTTTGAATTTCGTCACGCCACTTACACATCTAAATAAAGGTCTTATAAAGCTAACTACGATGTCCGATTTCAAGTTAATGAATATTTGTGAATTTCAGAGGAATTCTAGGAGCTAGCTCTCATTGATAGCTACATCCAGCTGCAGGCTCTATCAATGAGACTCGCGGACAAGCGGCGTTTATTTCCCCAATCGTTTGTTTAAATAACTCAACACATTATAATTACACACATTAAAATATTAACTGGAACCTGTGGTAACAGATTGCTGGTGCAACAAGCTCGCTGACCGTGCTCTCACTCACACCGGGCATTTAGCTAGCAGGAAGAGGGGAGCTGGCCTGCAGGCCCTGGAGCTCTGTCAGAGCACCGGCGTGTAGTAATCCATTATCCAAAGCCGGTGACTTTGCGCGGGTATGGAGTGCTGTCGGCTGCAAGCCGTAACGGAGCTCCAAGTTCCTCAGAGCAGGCAGGGGTGTGTGAAGGAAGGCAGGCTGGGCGGCGAGGCAGCAACACAGGCAGCACCGGTGCCGAACTCCGACACACAGTCGGACAACATTTGCAATTAGCCATCCATTTTCGGAAAACGGCCCATATTTGAGCTTTACATAGTTGATTTCTCGCATAAAAAAGTTTCAGAAGTGAATTTTGTAATGGAATAGCAGAGATCTGCGTGACCTAGATTCAGAAGACTACCTGATCTCAGGTCAGTTGTGTAGCCTATGTAAATGTTGGGGCGTGACTGTTCGTGACTGGATTTTGAGCTGCCTACGCAGGCAACTCAGCTTTGTTGAGATTCGCCCGTTTTCAGCGGCAGTTTCAAAATATGAGATTTTCATAGTAAAGTGGTGTCAGTGGGACTTTGAGCTTCTATGTATGTCCTATTTACCCACCGAACTGTCGTTATTCAACTATGACAGGGTAAAATCGGGTTTGCATTCTATCACCCCTTTAATAGCCTGATTTATGAGCCTACATCCATCCAATCCAACTTTATTTGTAAAGCACATTTAAAACAACCAGGTTGACCAAAATGCTGGACATTGAAATGATTATTACACGCGAGTAACAAAACAAACATTTAAAACAAATAACAGACTAGAAAAATAAAATACAAAATACAGAATACAACTCTCAAAGTTATTGTATGGCATATAAATGGTATACACACTACAGGCCAAAAGTTTGGACACACCTTCTCATTCAATGTGTTTCTTTATTTTCATGACTATTTACATTGTAGATTCTCACTGAAGGCATCAAAACTATGAATGAACACATATGGAATTATGTACTTAACAAAAAAGTGTGAAATAACTGAAAACATGTCTTATATTTTAGATTCTTCAAAGTAGCCACCCTTTGCTTTTTTTGATAACTCTGCAAACCCTTGGTGTTCTCTCAATGAGCTTCATGAGGTAGTCACCTGAAATGGTTTTACCTTCACAGGTGTGCTTTGTCAGGGTTCATTAGTGGAATTATTTCCCTTATTAATAAAAAAGCAAAGGGTGGCTACTTTGAAGAATCTAAAATATAAGACATGTTTTCAGTTATTTCACACTTTTTTGTTAAGTACATAATTCCATATGTGTTCATTCATAGTTTTGATGCCTTCAGTGAGAATCTACAATGTAAATAGTCATGAAAATAAAAAGGAAACGCATTGAATGAGAAGGTGTGTCCAAACTTTTGGCCTGTACTGTATAAAGTATCTCTCTCTCTCTCAGCACACAAATAAACATATACATATGTTTATATATACTGTATGTATGTGCTAGGGCTGCACAATATGAGGAAAATATGCCAAAATATGCCATTGAAAATGGGTCAAATTTGACCCAAAGACAACAGGAGGATTAAACCCTGCAAATGACACAATCGGTCTCCATTGTTCAAGAAACATATCTTGTTATTATTATTTCATTGTCCACTACTCACCAGGTCTTTGAGCCAGTGAGAGTGTAGGTGCGACTGGATGGATTGTACTTGGCTCTGGTTTCCATGCTGCCTGGGTCGCTGCCGTGGTTTGGCTCCGTCAAGCCGAAGCATCCCAGAATCTCTCCAGAAGCTGGGACAGTAAACCAAGAGCTCAGTCGCTCAGCAGTGGGTTTTTTTTTATTATTAATGCATTAAAGTGGTCATATTATGCTCATTTTCAGGTTCATAATTGTATTTAGAGGTTGTATCACAATAGGTTTACATGGTTTCATTTGCAAAAAACACCATATTTTTGTCGTACTGCACATTGCTGCAGCTCCTCTTTTCACCCTGTATGTTGAGCTCTCTGTTTTAGCTACAGAGTGAGACATCTCACTGCTGTAACATATTTGTTGGGAGCCGCACACGCTCAGTAGCTAGGTAAGGACTACTAGCCAGTCAGAAGCAGAGTATGAGGGCGTGCCCTGACAGTACCTAGGTAAGGACTACTAGCCAGTCAGGAGCAGAGTATGAGGGCCCTGACAGTAGCTAGGTAAGGACTACTAGCCAGTCAGAAGCAGAGTATGAGGGCGTGCCCTGACAGTACCTAGGTAAGGACTACTAGCCAGTCAGAAGCAGAGTATGAGGGCGTGCCCTGACAGTACCTAGGTAAGGACTACTAGCCAGTCAGAAGCAGAGTATGAGGGCGTGCCCTGACAGTACCTAGGTAAGGACTACTAGCCAGTCAGAAGCAGAGTATGAGGGCGTGCCATGCTAGCAGCTAGGCCAGCATTATAACGTGTGTTATAAAGTGACCTCATTTGTCTCTGAAGTAAAAGCTGGACTACAATAGAGCTGTTTGGAGCAGTTGGTGAACAGTGTTTTCTGTTGGAGATGGTAAGTCCCTTTGGGGTGGACTTTGGGCTTTTTCACTTTGTAAACCTATAACATGCACAAAAAAGATATATAACACAATAAAGGAAAGGGAAAAAAGCATAATATGAGCCCTTTAATATCTGACAACAGATTGGTACAAAACCATCACTGGAAACCATTTAAATGTACACCCATGTATAGAGAGGGGCAGAGGACCACCATGGGACTTTACAAATAATTAGTCTATATCCACGACGTTCCACTTCTGGGATTGCTCCAGTGCCGCTTGAAATTCCACCAGATGTCCCTCATTTCGGCCAGATGTCCATCACCCTTCCTCTGTCTCTGTGTTGGGGCTATAACCTCCGGTGGATTTGTGAGGACTATGGTTAACTGCTCCTCAGATCTCTGCAGGGTAAATCCAGACAGCTAGCTAGACTATCTGTCTGTCTGTCTGTCTAACAGCTAGCTAGACTATCTGTCCAATCTGAGTTTTCTGTTGCACGACTAAAACTACTTCTGAACGTCCACATGTTCCACCAAAACAAGTTCCTTCCTGAGACTATTTAGCAGAGGCACCGAGGCTCCGTCCGGAGCTTAGCCCCGCCCCACGATGATTGTGATTGGTTTAAAGAAATGCCAATAAACCAGAGCATGTTTTTCTCCCATCCTAGAATGCTGTGTGGACTAGACAGACCCTCAGTGCTGTGGAGAAGGGTCTAGCAAAGCGAGACTACTCTCCGTTCACTGCAGTACATATTTTTCCCAAAATAAAGTCCCATCGTGGTCCACTGGAAGGGGAGGGACTCCGCCTCTCTATAGGGGACAGATGAACTGACTGACATAACACTGTTGTTGGTGATTTCTCTTCCTTCTTACCCAGCCTGGGGAGGTACTTCTGTTTCTGCTCCTCTGTGCCGTAGGCGTTAATGGGGTGCATGACCAGGGACGACTGCACGCTCATGACTGAGCGATAGCCGCTATCCACTCGCTCTACTTCTCTGGCGATCAAACCGTAGGCCACGTAGCTGGTGCCAGCGCAGCCATAACCTTCGTATCAAACACAGGAAGCGCAGTTATTGTCAGTTATATTAAAAAGTCTAAAGCAGAAGTGTCTCCACAAGCAGAAAAAAAAAGAGGAGCTTAAAACGCAACTTGCGATGTGATCTTGTGATCTGGACGGGAAGGATAACTCAGAGCGCGACACAGGTTCGTGGATCTGACTTTTTCTATGTACACAAAAGGCTTATTTCTCTCAACCCTACCCTAACCCTGACAACAGATACTAACGGGTATATACATATGTGTTATGGTGCGTTCTTTTTGTCCACCGAAGTCGATTTATGAGTTGTTTTCCGGAGTTACGAACCGGAAGTTGCAAAAAGAACGCCACCGAGGTCGTATATATACGACTCGTTAAGTCGTCTGAACTCAGAGGACCCCGAGTTCACTTTCAAAGATGGCTACGTCGTGCATCACACGTAGTAAACATTGTGGTTTTCTACAATTTTAAGCACTTTTGTCGTTGTAACCAAATGAAGAAGTCGTACACATAGCACTGTATACTGCTACCTATAGGCATGTCTCTACAGTCTTATTAGGAGTTAAACATAGTGCTGTATACTGCTACCTATAGACATGTCTCTACAGTCTTATTAGGAGTTAAACATAGTGCTGTATACTACTACCTATAGGCATGTCTCTACAGTCTTATTAGGAGTTAAATACCGCCTGATTAGTTATTTTGGAGCTTGTGCAGCTGAGACGCTTGGTTGCTATATGACAACAACGGCTTTAGGCCGAGTCTGGAGCAGAAAGCAGAGCAGTAGCCGAACGTTAATGTTAATCAAAACGTAATTTTCATGTATCAAACTGTGAAATATATCTGTGTAATATGTCAATAACTGGGTGAATAGAATCCTAAATGTTACTAAAAATGTTACAAGAATCCATCTTTTCTCCGACTCGTAGTATTGTGTGACAAAAAGAACGCAACAACCCCGCGGTTATTCGTTTTCCGACACGGATGTGACGTCACACTCGAGCTACTAGTCGCGATTACAGGACAAAAAGAACGCACCATTATTGCCTCTACAACATACCTGTTCAGACTCACCTTTAATGGTTGGGCCTAAGACCCCCATCTCTCCCATCTCTGACACTATTTCTCTGTGGAAGACTGAAATACAAAAAAAATCACACAACAAACTGTAACGTGAGGTGTCAGAGGAGTTACATTGCTTTATTTAAACTAAACAGCAAACTGACAAAGTGGTAATTTTGATGCATACATTAAATGTAAAGATCTTGTGAATAATCTTAACACTTATAGACACCTAAACATGGACATTAATGCACACAAAGCAGGGATGTAACACCCTGAATTGGTTAAAAATGGATATATACTGTATGTCTGACAATTACAACCGGTAGAGATAATGAATACAGATGCACCGATTTCAATTTTCTAGGCCGATTCTAAATTTCCCATTGAGTTGGAACTGCCGATTCTGATTTTAGACGATTCAGATTTCATTTTTTCTAACCTCTTTACAGCACACACAAATATTTATTTTCTATCTTTTCTTTAATAGGACATTTTGCATAGAATATAGAACATAGAATTTTTTGGAACTGATAATCGATCGCTATAAAATAGAACTTTATAAATATAGTATAGCATATTGCAAACTTGTTATCTTCACACACGCTGAAGAATTTCCAAACAGCTGACGTGTTGCAGGTTAATTCACGAGGTTTCATATATGTGCGTTCCGTGTGCACGTGTGATGCTGATGTTGCCCGAGTGCATTTGTACAAAAGGTCGTCTATAAGCAGTGATTGTTAAGAGTGCATGTTGGAGAATAGCGCGGACACGCACGTCACAAGTGCGGCCAGCGGAAAAGGTAGAGAAAGGAAAAAGAGACGCTGTCCAGAGTATAACTAGCCAGTGGAGATGCCGTGTGTGTGTGCATCCTCAAGAACTTTAAGTTATATAACTTATGTTGTCAGTATATTGTTAGCTGCTGATTGTGTTCTTCACCTGCTAGCTAGGTTGCACGTGGCTGTTGATTCGGTATAATGGCGATTGCTCAACACCTTTGCTCACGTTTGTATTTTATGTGCATTATTTACATGCTACAGTAGTTACACTGCATTAAGATAATGTAATTAATAGAGGGTTTATTGTTATTATTTACTAGCCTTTAAATAAATACAGTACAGGCCAAAGGTTTGGACACACCTTTTCATCTATTTACATTGTAGATTCTCACTGAAGGCATCAAAACTATGAATGAACACATATGGAATTATGTACTTAACAAAAAGTGTGAAATAACTGAAAACATGTCTTATATTTTAGATTCTTCAAAGTAGCCACCCTTTGCTTTTTTATTAATAAGGGAAATAATTCCACTAATGAACCCTGACAAAGCACACCTGTGAAGGTAAAACCATTTCAGGTGACTACCTCATGAAGCTCATTGAGAGAACACCAAGGGTTTGCAGAGTTATCAACAAAAGCAAAGGGTGGCTACTTTGAAGAATCTAAAATATAAGACAAGTTTTCAGTTATTTCACACTTTTTTGTTAAGTACATAATTCCATATGTGTTCATTCATAGTTTTGATGCCTTCAGTGAGAATCTACAATTTAAATAGTCATAAAAATAAAGAAACACATTGAAGGAGAAGGTGTGTCCAAACTTTTGGCCTGTACTATATATATATATATATATATATATATATATATATATATATATATAAAATCCTTATGCATTGTGTATGGTAGCCTTTACAATGTTATTTATTTACAGCATTTGACTGGTATAAAAAAGGCATATGTCAGACTGACCGGTGTAGGATTATTTTGTTAAGAGTATAGTGTAAGGCCTCAGATTTCATGACCTGACATTCTCTCTCTCTCTCTCTGTTCTTCTGGGCCATGAGGAAGCCATCTGGTCTTGGGAAGTGATAAGACATTAAAGTTGAAGGTGCAGCATTTGCTCGAAAAAGATAAAAAGAACTTGAACCAAGAGGAGGATTCCTTTCCCAGATGAACAGGGTGAAAGAACAATGGGACTGTGTTCACAAGCGGTGAGAAAATGTGGTGAAGTCGCAAATGTCTTTGGCTTTTTTGTTACTCCCCGGAAGAGAAAAATACGCAGGCTCCCAGTTGAGTGAGAAAATCGTAAAATCTGTAACCAATGTATACATTTGATAAATGGAACGCATCATAAAGTAACTTAAAGCGCCCATATTATGCTCATTTTCAGGTTCATAACTGTATTTTAAGGTTGTACCAGAATAGGTTTACATGGTTTAATTTTCCAAACACACCATATTTTTGTTGTACTGCACAGCTCTCTCTCTCACTGCTGCAGATCCTCTTTTCACCTGGTTTCTGTTTTAGCTACAGAGTGAGACCTCATTTCTTCTTCTTCTTCTGTACTATCTTTGATTGCACTCGCACATGCTCAGTAGCTCAGATGTAGATCATGTCAGCTAGCTCCAGAGACAGTAAAAGAAAGGCTGTTTCTCCACCTTCAGGATTAGCTGGGAGACTTCTTATAAACCAGGGAGCACATGGAAGTAGTTATTTTGGCGATTAGGGTGAACTAGTGTGTGTGGTAGCAGTGCTTTGCTATTGAGAACGACGTAGCATGCTAGCGTTAGCATGTTAACGCTACGAGCTAACGGTTGTGGTTAGCCAGCTCATTTTGGACTGTGACGTCACAGTCCGAGCCGATTTTGAACAGTTCACCAGGAGACTGAAGGCAGGACACATTCAGAAACCAGATCTCACTCAGAACACCATGGATGGGTTTTTTTCAAAGTTTGTATGTGTGTGGAAGCACCAGAGACACAAAAGAACACCCCAAATCCCAGATTTTTTTCATAATATGGGCACTTTAATGTTAATAAGCTGTCCAAATGACCGTGGATTGAGGAAGCCAAGGGGTTTTCTGACACTTGTTGCAAAAATCGTGGCAAAAGGTGGAAGAGGACAGGAGAGCAGCAGGTCTGTATTCCATCCAACTGATAACAGCCCCACGGATGGAGCAGAGAAAGTGGATAAGAAGTGAGGGTTTTGGGTTAGCCAGCATTAGATGCTGGGAGACACTCGGTCTGTTTTCTAGGTTTCAGCAATAGGCTGTTTTGTCTTAAAGTAATCTGATCCTTGTGCACAAGTTATTGTATTTTGCTATTATCATTCACTTAAACCGGCCAGTCGCCGGTCGTGGCCAATCACGTAAAAATCGGCCAATTGTGGTTGGACCTAAACTCTGGAATGCCCTGCCTATCCATGTCCGAACTGCCCCAACAGTTGAGTGTTTTAAGGTACGTCTAAAGACACACTATTATTCTTTGGCTTTTAATTCTGTGTGAGTTATGTGGTCCACTGTGGTGTTTATTCTTTCTTTTATTCTTTCTATATTTTATAGATATTTTTTTATGAATTGTTTGTATGTTCTGAGTCTTCTGTGCAGCACTTTGGAAAACTTTGTGTTTGTAAAATGTGCTAAAGAAATAAACTTGATTGGATTGGATTGAATTCCGGTCACCAGCCGGTCAATCTCTAATAATGAATTAATCGTTTTTAAACGGCTTAGGGTGTAATCTACTATGTCACTTTTGATAAGAGGACACATTTGTTATTTTACACAGTTTATAGAAATAAAAGGAATATTTTTTTACTCATTTGTCTGCAGCTCATTCTTTTAAAAACATCCCGAGAAAATCATATAATCGATTTAAAATCGTAAATCCAAATATGCGTTGAGTTGTACCGTTAAATCCCTGATGTGAAGGCCACCTGGCAAGTTATTTAAGCTGAATGAAAAATCAAAACAAATGAATAAAAAGGACTTTATTCTCTCACCTTCGTTTCTGTTTGCCATAATGATGCGAGGCATGAGTTTCTCTTGGCAGTAGGTCCGGAAAGAGTCTCTAATCATGATCTCGTCCTCCGTCAGCTGGCCCTCCAGGTCCAGGGCATCGCGCCAGTCGAACTGGACCTTCGCTGTCAGACATTCAGGGGAGCAACAATTCAAAAACCTTAAACCTACATTGTGTAATGTTTTGAGTTGATTCTTAGCAAAAAGCCCCTTTGTCCTTTCACAAATATGTGCTCATTCATGTGTAATTACTTCCACCAACTAATCAAAGTATTTGCATAAGAATCTGACATTCAGAATCATTCAGAATACATACGAGCGAGTCGCTCAAAAGGCGGCCGCCATGTAGCGCCTCCATCTTTATAATACATTAGCCAAAGAGGGACATACAGTACAGGCCAAAAGTTTGGACACACCTTCTCATTCAATGTGTTTCTTTATTTTCATGACTATTTACATTGTAGATTCTCACTGAAGGCATCAAAACTTTGAATGAACACATATGGAATTATGTACTTAACAAAAAAGCGTGAAATAACTGAAAACATGTCTTATATTTTAGATTCTTCAAAGTAGCCACCCTTTGCTTTTTTTGATAACTCTGCAAACCCTTGGTGTTCTCTCAATGAGCTTCATGAGGTAGTCACCTGAAATGGTTTTACCTTCACAGGTGTGCTTTGTCAGGGTTCATTAGTGGAATTATTTCCCTTATTAATAAAAAAGCAAAGGGTGACTACTTTGAGGAATCTAAAATATAAGACATGTTTTCAGTTATTTCACACTTTTTTGTTAAGTACATAATTCCATATGTGTTCATTCATAGTTTTGATGCCTTCAGTGAGAATCTACAATGTAAATAGTCATGAAAATAAAAAGGAAACACATTGAATGAAAAGGTGTGTCCAAACTTTTTTTTCACTCACACTCAAATGACCCATCTGATTGGTGGAGAGCTAACCCGGAAATGACGAGCGGGATGAGCGTGACTAGAGTCTCTCAAAATCTGCCGAAAATCTTCTAAACTGACCATTTGAAATGAAGACAGATTCAGCAACTGCACAACTTATTTCTCTCATCAAATGTTCTCAGAAACATGTTTCAATGAACTATTTTAGTCCAATATGAGATCGTGTTCTGAACGAGACGCCATGACAGTGTGGCTTTGAATTTCTGGAGAAACCAGAACCCATGTGACGCGTTCGTCCAATCAGCAGCCGGTTTTCATTTTTGGGAGACAAAACAGATTAGCGCCACCTGATGTTATGGAGACGTATTACCTCTTTTCTATTCGGTGTGTTCTGAGGCACTTTTTTGACCAATTTGGGGAGAGCGATCAGCCCAACTGCCTTTTCTGCAGACGTTTGGCCATCAGCTCTGCGTGTCTTTACACTCAGTGGCACCGTGACGAATGCCAGCCAGGAGATTACTCACGACTGCCGGCAGATTTGAAAGCCCGTTGAAGATGGAGGATCACACCTATTCTCGAGGACATGTAACGGAGTCGCCAGAGAGTTAAAAAGAGAATTAAAACGACAACGCGACAGGCAAAGTTAATATTGGAGTGGCTAGAACAGCTGTGTGTAAACGATGGAGATACTAAGAGATCATTTTGGGTTTTTGGCCACCGTAGGAGTTAGAATGAGCTCGGAATGGGAAGGGCTAGAAAGTAATATTCAGTTGGTTGTCATATACAATTTCACCGCTAGATGGGAGCAATTCTTACACAATGTTAGCCTGACAAGCCAGACAAGCCTCACCATTGGTCAGGGCTCAATCCGAGGGGCGGGATAAACAGTTGTCTTTCAAATTCCCTCTGCACCTTTTCACGGCAGACATGTTGACATGTCATAGTAGGAAAAGCACAGGTGTATTCAAACCCATTACTGATGGCTGCATTCCACTTAGGAGAGACCCTGGTATTAAACCATTAATGATGGCTGCATTCCACTTAGGAGAGACCCTGGTATTAAACCATTACTGATGGCTGCATTCCACTTAGGAGAGGTCCTGGTATTGTTCATGCTGACTCACTGAAATATCTTACTGGGACACTTGATGGAACTGAGCCATCGTTAAGGTTATCAATCTCAGCTGTGCTTTTCCTACTATGACAAGTCAACATGTCTGCTGTGAAAAAGGTCCATAGGCTAGCACTACAACCAATCAGAGCAACCAAGACGGTAGTGAAGCTAGTTGGTAGATTAAACTTTTGCTGTATCTGGTCTGCAAAACTCTGAACACATCTTCCTTTTTTAAGAATAACTTCAGTGCCGTTCTTTGTTCTTTTCTCAAAGAAAAGCTGAACTCCAAGTCTTCCAGAAAAGCCATAAGCCCCGCCCACCAACTCTATACACGATGCGATTGGCCTGATCAAAATTAGTTTTTTCCAGCTTGCAAGCCAACGGAGAATGCCTAGACTGACCCTGGCTGCAAAATAAATTTTGCTCCCACTAGGGTGCGGCTAACACAACGTAGCTTTAAAACCATAATTAAAAATATGTTTGAGGTGACAGATTCAAATTCAAAAACTTTTTTAGATTTCAGACAAACAGCGATATCAACACCTACGTGCTTTAGACTTCTGCTCAGTCTTCTCTGCATCTGTGGAAAATTCAAACCAGAAAGAATCATCAATATGATGCAAGAATAAACAAATACTGTATATAACCACATTAGTGATGTCTCTTTCCAAATATACATACAATATACTACTTAACATATCTTAACAAATTCCTTCTTCTGCACTGATATAAAACAGCTCAAACTAGTTCCTTCCGAGCCTATTTTGCAGCGGCCCCGCAATCTCACTGTTGGTAACGTGATAGGGAGGGAATAGAGCATAGAAATCAACGGGAGCGGGACAGAGCCGGACATTAAATAAGAAAAATTACGCTGCAATGCGGTGAGTGCGCCCAAAGATTGCGAGGCATTTCGTTTTAGAAAAGAGAACCACTTACAAGTCCCAATACGTTTGTTGATTGGCTACTGCTAGCCTAGACGTGCAGGTAATACATGTTACCTAGACCTGCAGGTAATACATGTTACCTAGACCTGCAGGTAATGCATGTTACCTAGACCTGCAGGTAATGCATGTTACCTAGACCTGTAGGTAATACATGTTACCTAGACCTGCAGGTAATGCATGTTACCTAGACCTGCAGGTAATGCATGTTACCTAGACCTGCAGGTAATGCATGTTACCTAGACCTGCAGGTAATACATGTTACCTAGACCTGCAGGTAATACATGTTACCTAGACCTGTAGGTAATGTATGTTACCTAGACCTGCAGGTAATGCATGTTACCTAGACCTGCAGGTAATGCATGTTACCTAGACCTGCAGGTAATGCATGTTACCTAGACCTGCAGGTAATACATGTTACCTAGACCTGCAGGTAATGCATGTTACCTAGACCTGCAGGTAATGCATGTTACCTAGACCTGCAGGTAATACATGTTACCTAGACCTGCAGGTAATACATGTTACCTAGACCTGCAGGTAATGCATGTTACCTAGACCTGCAGGTAATGCATGTTACCTAGACCTGCAGGTAATACATGTTACCTAGACCTGCAGGTAATACATGTTACCTAGACCTGCAGGTAATGCATGTTACCTAGACCTGCAGGTAATGCATGTTACCTAGACCTGCAGGTAATACATGTTACCTAGACCTGCAGGTAATACATGTTACCTAGACCTGCAGGTAATGCATGTTACCTAGACCTGCAGGTAATACATGTTACCTAGACCTGCAGGTAATGCATGTTACCTAGACCTGCAGGTAATACATGTTACCTAGACCTGCAGGTAATACATGTTACCTAGACCTGCAGGTAATGCATGTTACCTAGACCTGCAGGTAATACATGTTACCTAGACCTGCAGGTAATACATGTTACCTAGACCTGCAGGTAATACATGTTACCTAGACCTGCAGGTAATACATGTTACCTAGACCTGCAGGTAATGCATGTTACCTAGACCTGCAGGTAATACATGTTACCTAGACCTGCAGGTAATGCATGTTACCTAGACCTGCAGGTAATACATGTTACCTAGACCTGCAGGTAATACATGTTACCTAGACCTGCAGGTAATACATGTTACCTAGACCTGCAGGTAATACATGTTACCTAGAACTGCAGGTAATACATGTTACCTAGACCTGTAGGTAATGCATGTTACCTAGACCTGCAGGTAATACATGTTACCTAGACCTGCAGGAAATACATGTTACCTAGGCCTACAGGTAATGTATGTTACCTAGACCTGCAGGTAATGTATGTTACCTAGACCTGTAGGTAATACATGTTACCTAGACCTGCAGGTAATGCATGTTACCTAGACCTGCAGGTAATACATGTTACCTAGACCTGCAGGAAATACATGTTACCTAGGCCTACAGGTAATGTATGTTACCTAGACCTGCAGGTAATGTATGTTACCTAGACCTGTAGGTAATACATGTTACCTAGACCTGCAGGAAATACATGTTACCTAGGCCTACAGGTAATGTATGTTACCTAGACCTGTAGGTAATACATGTTACCTATAGACCTGCAGGTAATGCATGTTACCTAGACCTGCAGGTAATACATGTTACCTAGACCTGTAGGTAATGTATGTATAGTGGAGCCTAAATTTCCAAAGCAACCCACAATTTGAACGTGATTAACCAAACATGCTACAGAGTCTGTAGGGAACCAAACAGGAGCAGGACGGGATTCGGGAGTATTTCTCTCAGGATTTTGCAGGACAGGATTTTGGGATGGGAGCGACAACTGATTCCCGTGTCACCCTCTGGTACTCACCCCATCTGGCCGGTGCTGCAGTGCCGTGAGCTCTGGATGCCGAGAGGAAGGTTAATAATCTGTGAGGGTTGACCAGGAGACGACTCACAGCGCTTCTCAGTGCCATGATGAAGACGAGGCTACAAAACAATCATTGTCTACAGTTAATTCACAGTCAATAAACTGTCAATTTAAAGTGGAATTTAAGTGGAAAACCATTTCTGCCAACGTCATGAAAAATGACAAAAGAATCTGTAATTCATCACGATGACGCTCTCGGGTGAAAACGAAAAAATATTTTATCGGATGTGCCTTTCGTTTATACGGCGACGGCGTTTTTGGGGCTTAAAAACGCAAAAAAGTGAAACCACCCTCCAGAGTGGAAATCTTAAAAACGCTCCACCGTCGCGTTACCGTCTAAAGGGTAAAAACGCAAAAGTCTGAAGACAGCGGTGTGGAGAGAGACGAGAAAAAGGCGTCTGTTGTTACGGAGTAGGATACAGAAATTATAGGCTCCTGTTAGAATTTCAATGTAATGGCTCAATATTTAAATGATTTCAACAATGTGGATAAGGTTGTTATAGTTCGATGACGATATGTAGGCTATTCATTTGAGCCAGAGCAGGCGACAACGTTACGGATGAAGAGAGAGAGAGAGAGAGCGAGCGGGCAGAGGTCAGCGGGCAGAGGTCAGAGGTCAGAGGGTCTGCTTCAGCCTCCTCTGCCCGCTGCCTCTCGCTCTCAAGCAGCGGCTGAAGGGCCGCGAGGCTCAGGGTATCGGTAGTGCTCCCGTGGGTGCTGTGTTGTGGCTTATCACGGTCAATTGTGCCGGTCATCATCAGACAAACATGCAACTCCACCTCCTCGTCTTTCCAGACGAGCTTTTGTTGTTCGCTTCGGCATGTTTTGGTTTCGCGCTACTAAGGAGAGAAGTAGAATGAATGTTCTATGCAGGTGGGTGCCTTGGTGGTGTTGTGTGGCAGTGCCACCTAGTCACCTGGAGTGCATACTACATCGAATTTCACACATTTTGCGTCACCATATGCACGCAGATTTCCCCTCCATAACGCTCGTCTAAACGCAGAATAAAAAGTGATAACGCAACGCCACTTTTGCGTTTTCTCTTCAGATCATTTCCGTGTAAACATAGCCTGAGAGAGACTTTCTTAAAAATAATTAGACATGTGGCCAGTTTGTCAGTTGGTAGAGTGGGCGCACATATGCAGAGGTTTATTCCCTGACGCAGAAGGTCCAGGGTTCGAGTCCGACCTGTGACGGTTTTCCTTCCTCATGTCTTCCCCCCTCTCTCTCCCCCCTTTCATAGCTCAGCTTTCCTATCTAATATAGGCAGAAATGCCCCAAAATATAAAAAAAACAATGAGACTTTCTTAAAAATAATTCTCAAAATAATGACTTAGTTTCTCAAAAAAAAATACTTTCTCAAAATATACTAAATCAGTATTTTTATTAAGACAGTTTCTCATTTTAACATGTGTCAAACTCGAGGCCCGAGGGCCAAATCCGGCCCCTTGCAGATTTAGATCCAGCCTGTGTTTCAATTTGGGTTCACAGTAAATTTTGGCCCACCTCGTTGTGCACCAAACCTAAAAAACACAAGAAAGAGTTTTTTTAAACTGCAATTACCTGACATTCAAAGCAGAATTTGGGAAGATTTGCCGACTCTGAGAATCAGAAATTCACCCAGAAGAAGCAGAGAGAGAGTTTTCATATTCAGGCTGAGAAAAAAGGTGTTGTTAAAAAAATAGTTTTTCTTGATTTGCTAAATTCTACGATGGCTAAGGAACTCTTTTGATGTCTTTAGTAGGACTTCATGTCAACAAAAATACGACAAAAAGTGTACAAAAATGTCGGAAAAAGTAAAAAATTTACAAAAAGGTGAGAAATGTCTGAGAAAGCCACAAAAAAAGTCAGAACAAAAAAAAATGAGGAAAAAAGCTGCCAAAATGTTAAAAAAAAAAAATAAAATGACATGCAGTAACAAAAGCACGTTAGTAACATCTCCATATGTCTGGCCCTTGGTGTGATTCTCTTTTTCTCTTTTTCCAGTGTGGCCCTCTGGGAAACGGAGTTTGACACCTCTGGCTTACAGGATCTTGTTTACATCACATTGGCAGAACAGGGCTTCCATACCCAACAGTCAACAACAACAACTGTCTTCCAAAATGTAATAATTTATACTTTATTAATCCTGCAAGGGGAAATTACAATGTTTTCAATCTAATGTTATTATACACAACACACAGGTCTGAGTTACACACTCATGCTCAGTACCTAAACATCACGTGTCAAAATCAAGGCCCGCGATTTAGATTTAGAGCTTATACTGAGGTTTTTGTCAATTTTGTCGATGCTTTTGGCACTTTTTTTCAACGTTTTTGCAACTTTTGCCGACGTTTCTGCCACGTTTTATTCAACTTTTTTCCCCTCGCTTTTTTCGAACTTTTTTCTTTGATGGCTAAGTTACATTTTGGGGGGCTTTATGTCAACCGAGCTGTAAGTGAGAAGAGTACATGAGACATGCAATAATACAGTCAAAGATTTTTGACTTTTTCTATTAAATTAAAACATGTCAATAAACTAAAAATGTCTGGCCCTTGTGAAATAAGAATCTCATCAATTGATGAGATTCTTATTTCACAGTGTGGCGCGTACTGAAACTGAGTTTGACGCCACTGATCTACATGCACTAATGGAGAGATGTCAGAGTGAGGGGGGGGTGGCTGCACATGGAAAGGCGCCCCGAGCAGTCGGGGGTTCGGTGCCTTGCTCAAGAGCACCTTGGCAGTGCACAGGAGGTGAACTGGCACCTCTCCAGCTACCAGTCCTACCACCACACTTATGGGGACATGAACCTACTGACTGAGCTACTAGCTGTCACACAGGTTAGTAGCTAAGCTAGCTCAGCTAACGTAAACCTGTGAACCTGTGTGACATTATGGCAATAACGTTAGCTACATGCTAACAGCGCTAGCCGACGATAACTAGCTAGTAATATGGGTGTAACAGCATAACTGTTCTAAATGACCGCGGTAACAGTGTACTGTAAGAGCGCTGTGGGTTGACAATAATCATTAAAAACCCATAGTGGAAGTTGTTTAAGTTGCATTTACCTGTGTTAACGTGGGACAACAATCCTTGTCCTATCACTCAGGTTGACGGCGCAGCACTGACACTGAACGTCAAAACACAACCCGACGTCATCACGTAAAGCACGCTGAGCTGGCCGTGCCATGTTGATTCTGCCGTCATCATGGAACCGAGTGCCAGAGACGTATTACAATCAACTTTTCTCTTACAAAATCAATAATTTTGTCTATGTGGGGCAGTATTTATATAATCTGGGAATACGAAATAAACTGTTGTCTATCTATGGCAGCCTATAGGCCCTATAGGGATACTTCAAGAACTGAAAACGAGTCTGATTGGCTCGTCAGCAGAGGCGTGAATGTGGGAGGAGTGGATGTTTGTGGCTGTATTCATGTTTCAGTTCCCAGAATAACAGCTCCAAAGTTCCCAGGAAAGATGACACCAGCTGCCAATTTCCCAATAGGTTCACCGTGACAGCAGACACAATGACCCCTGTCTGCTACCAGGCGGCTACACATTCTTCACACTCACGCCTATTAACAAAGCTACTCTGGGACAAGTTGTCTAAGTTTCAGTGCATGAGGAGACCAATACGATTTTGCACTGCAACCATTTTCCATAAGTGCAAGTTCAAGGGACCAAGAAGTAGTCCTATAAAGTACGAGGAGTCACAGTTACATTACATTTAAAAAAGGAAAAAGTAATGTGCATCTGAACAGGGAGAGGTGGATTTTTGCAAATCACACTACAGGCTGTAGGTGGAGCCAGAGGAGCTGGATTTATTTTTTAAAGGGCCCATATTATGAAAATAAATCACTTTTTCTGGTGATTTGGGGTGTTATTTTGTGTCTCTGGTGCTTCCACACACATACAAACTTTGAAAATAATCCATCCCTGGTGTTCTGAGTGAGATACGGTTTATGAATGTGTCCTGCCTTCAGTCTCCTGGTGAGCTGGTCAACATCTGCACGGCTTTAGGTATGCTAACGCTAGCATGCTACCTCGTTCTCAATAGCAAAGCACTGCTACAACACACAAGTTCACCATAATCTCCAGAAGAACTACTTCCATGTGCTCCCTGGTTTAGAAGAAGTCTCCCAGCTAATCCTGAAGGTGGAGAAACAGCCTTTCTTTTACTGTCTATGGAGCTAGCTGACATGATCTACATCTGAGCTACTGAGCATGTGTGAGGGCAATCAAAGATAGTACAGAAGAAGAAAAGAGGTCTCACTCTGTAGCTAAAACAGAGACCTGAACACAGGGTGAAAAGAGGAGCTGCAGCAATGTGCAGTACAACAAAAATATGGTGTTTTTTGATAATTAAACCATATAAACCTATTCTGGTACAACCTTAAAATACAGTTATGAACCTGAAAATGAGCATAATATGGGCGCTTTAAATGACCTGCTTCATGTAGTTCTACTGGAACATAGGGTCAGTTTCAGCAAATATGACAGAAAGGTAGTTTTATAAGACTTACCTACTGCACTTTTTAACTGAAGGGAAAAGCACAAAAACAATTATTTGTAGAAAAAGGATTGAGACTGGGCACACACCTGATGAAGCTTTTTATTGTGTCTCGCTATTTTGCCTGCTTCATTGGATTTTACCAAGTTTTGGTACGTACTTTCAGGTGGTTGGGCCCAGTGACGGTTCTACAATATATATATATATATATATATATATATATATATATATATATATATATATATATATATATATATATATATACATATTGCACAAACAGTTATATTTTATTATAACATAAGTGACATAGAAAATTATATTTCTCAATTGCACAAATCCTTCATTAGAACATTTGAAAAACACACTTAAGAGAATCCAGTTATTTAACTATTGCAATTACAACATGGAACACTTTTTAAGTTGCACAATCTCCACCTCCAACATTACCAAATGACAATGAACACAATTCTGCACAAAATATGACAGTATAAGTTATCAGAACTTAAAATAAATATACACTATGTACATAAAT
This sequence comes from Perca schrenkii, assembly GCA_025617405.1. Lineage (NCBI taxonomy): Eukaryota > Metazoa > Chordata > Actinopteri > Perciformes > Percidae > Perca > Perca schrenkii. The sequence goes on along the minus strand of CM046801.1, from coordinate 1,178,354 downwards.
GTGCCAAAAATATATACACAATCATAAAATACTTAACAAGAGCAGAGAGCAAAAATAATATGAAATATTAAAAATAATGTACTAATAAAAAATTGAATAAATATTCTAAATAGCACAAATCCTTCATCACACAAATGTGAAAACACACTAAAGATAATCTAATTATTACACTATAGCACTAAGAACAGAAAACACAAACTCAAACTAAAACCTGACCTTTCTTGATGCAAAATCATCAATGATGTCATCGTATGAAATCTGCTTCCCTATTGGGTGATTGATATTGATGACAGGGAAGGCCAGTGATCCGTTCCTGGGACATGGTTGACCTCAGGTATGACGTGATCAACTTCATGCTACGTTTACACATGGCCGGCTATTTTCATAAACGGACATTTCAACCTCTCCGTTTTCAAAAATAACATCGTGCACAGCTGTCAGTTTTCAGAAAAGCGTTTGTTTACACGTCCCCCGTGTGTATATATATATATATATATATATATATATATATATATATATATCACTTCCTCTTTCTCTCTCTCGGCTGCCTAAACCTCAGTTTTCTCCCAGTTTACATGCAAACGGAGATTTCAAAAATCTCCACTCTGGCCAGAGTTTTTAGAAAGACTCGTTTTCAGAGGAGAATTCTCCGTTTGACAGGGCCTCAGTTTGGAAAAGCTCCTCTCTGCTGGAGCCACAGTGACTGGCAGAGAAAGGACAATCCTCAGAGCAGTCCAAAAGTTGGGTCAGGTCTCCGATAGATCCTCATCACGCATAAAAATGGAGGCTCGTTATCCTGACCATTCCATTTGCGAGACCTAGAGATGAACTGTCCCCCCCTTCCCTTTTCCTTTCTCACTCCTTTGTTTTTGGGTCTTTTTGGGACCTTTTGGGGGCCTTTTTGGGGCCTTTTTTGGACCTTTTTCTGTCCTTATTCCAACGATGGCTAAAGAACTTTTTTGACTTAGCGACTTACAATTAAGTGCTTTCAACTTTGAAGGTTCAAACTCCAGACAAAAGTAGTAAGTGCAAGTACATTAGTTTTAAATAAGCAAAGCTACGAGATGTGATTCTCATTTTCCCGTGCGATCCTTTGTGAAACTGAGTTTGACCCCCCTGATATGGAGGCATCAGTATTACGATACGATACGATACTTTATCGTCAGCCAAAGGCTGAAATTCTTTGTACATCCCTGGGTAGCTCGTTTAAAAATGAGGACGTACACATTCATCCAAACAGTGAATGACATGCACATACATCCAAAAACATCCAAACATACATGGGATTAATAACACCAACAGACATGCATGAGACATTACCACAAATGACATAAACTACAAAATAAGGAAACAGAGAAAAACATAAATAACAACAGTACATGACATAAACATACACACAGACAAAGTCTTGGAGATGTATATCCCTGAAATAAATATTTTACTGGGTTTAATGTAGCCGGTTTAGCAATAGGATAGATTGATGTATGAAGGAGGTTTTAAGTCTAATACGATTAAATGAATAAACTCTAAAGCGTCTGTTTGAAGGCAGAAGCCTTTTAAATTGAGACATTTCATAACCACTTCAGATCAGGGATGCACCGAATCCAGGACTGGGCTTCTGATTTGGCTGAATATTGGGCTATTTTGACGGGGTTGGGTTTCTGCCAAACCTTAGAATTTTGTTCCCAGGGAATCGAACCCTACGCTTGCACTCAGCGCGCTACGCTGGACGCTGTAGTGACGGCACCGTTGATTACGGGAAGGTGTTTACGTAGGTGGAGCGTTCAATGCTAGCCTCGTGAGAGCGTCCTGATCTGGTGAGCTCCAGTTTTCCTCCCAGATCAGTCTGGCATCTTGAGAGAGAGAAAATTTGGAGCCGCTCGCCAAACGACCGACCAATCAGCATTGGTTTTGAGGCGGGTTTAGGTGGTGATAGACAGATGGTTTATCCAATCAGCTAACCAGTATTTTCAGACAGCGGTCCGGGAACCTGAAATGGTGTCTTTTATTCCTAAATTCTTGTTACACAAACGGCAAATCTCCTTTACCGACATGTTGCTAGCTTGCTGAGCTAACGAGCTATGCTTTGCCTGCAGCAGCAGCAGGGGTAGCCTGGCTAGTGGTTGTATTTTCATACGCTTCGTGGATCTGATTGGTTGATTTGGCTCGTCTATCACCAACTATAGGTGGTGATAGACATATGGTTTATCCAATCAACTAACCAGGATTTTCGCCACTTCCCAAAAGTTCTCCAACGGAAAGTTCCCAGATGGAAATGCTGAGCTAATGGGAAGCGATCCATCTGGTGGAGTCAGGTTAGTTCAATGCAGTAGGCTGTGAGAAAGTGGACATGGATCTGGTGACCAGAAAAAGTTGTTGTTCAGAAGGCCATTCAAGTCCAGCTACGTGTTCAAATCTCAATGCTGATTGGTCTGGTGGTGGCAAGGACCCTAAACTATACACAACATGGCCGCTGTTAAAGGTGCTGTAGGTAAGATTGTGAAGATCCAGGACTTAGCCAAAACATTTTAACATTGACAACTCCTCAGTCCCCCCCTCCTTTCTGCTAAAGCCCAAAACGGTCTCCTAAGCCCCTCCCCCCACAAGGGAGAATGAATGCGTGTGTCTGGGCAGTGATTGACACGCAGTTAGACACACCCCCCTGGCCCTGATTGGTGCATCTGAACAGTTATACACTCCCCCCTGGCCCTGATTGGTGCATCTGAACAGTTAGACACTCCCCTGGCCCTGATTGGTGCATCTGAACAGTTAGACACCTCCCCCTGGCCTTGATTGGTGCATCTGAACAGTTAGACACCTCCCCCTGGCCTTGATTGGTGCATCTGAACAGTTAGACACCTCCCCCTGGCCTTGATTGGTGCATCTGAACAGTTAGACACCTCCCCCTGGCCCTGATTGGTGCTTCTGAACAGTTAGACACCTCCCCCTGGCCCTGATTGGTGCTTCTGAACAGTTAGACACCTCCCCCTGGCCCTGATTGGTGCTTCTGAACAGTTAGACACCTCCCCCCTGGCCCTGATTGGTGCATCTGAACAGGGAGCTGTGGATTTTTGTAAATCTCCCTCCAGGCTGTAGGTGGAGCTGGATTTATTTTACTGACTTGCTTCATGTAGTTCTACTGGAACATAGGGTCAGATTCAGCTGATATGACAGAAAGGGAGTTTTAGAAGACTTACCTACTGCACTTTTAAAACATTTGCTATGAAACAGCCAAAAGAATACGAGTTGTGCATGAAGGAATCTACAGACAGCAGCCAAAATGCAGCAACTTCAGGTATGGAGTAGGATTCAGGATTCGGTATTTGGTATTAAAAGCTGGATTCAGTGCATTCCCTGGTTAATTTTACTTTTAAAAGTTGGGTTACATTTTGCTCATAATATCCCTGTATTTGATTACACTATTTAGATATGTACTTGTGATGGAGTATTGTTACATTGTGGTATTTCTTGAGTAAATTAGGATCTTACTTCCACCTCAGCCTGCAGCCGACTAGCAGCTGTCGTGACTCACCGAGTCAAACGAGGCAATGTAAGGCCTGTAAGTTAAATTATGAATGAATAGATTGCCTTTTATAATTAATGTTGTCTTGAATTTCATCAGACAGACCAATAAAAAGTTATGCTAGGCTGCTATATGTCATATGATTTGCTGCTCTCGTGGCTGATTAAGACACATTTTCGCTGTGAATGAGTAGTAACGACAAACACAATACATCTGGACCTCGTTGTATTTCCTAAAATGTTGAGATTAATTACATTTGCTGCATTGTTTGTGCTTATAAGACAGCTCATTGGACAGAATGCCTGTCTCAGTTAACGGTACTTAAGCCCCCGCCTTCGCTCAGTGATTAGTTCAGCGCCTTGTCAATCACAGCGTCCTGCATTCTCATTGGCCAGCGCTCTCCTTTAAGGATTCTCCTTTTAAATGTTATGGGGCAGTCAAGATTTTGGAGCGGATTTCTACACACAAGTGTTCGCCACCGACAGCCTCGGTCACGGCTGGAGATATGCTGTAGTCAGTGGCCGCTCTAAAGCACCGTAGTCTCAGACGGAACTCCGTGGTCATGGAACTGGAGGAGAAACCCAAATATGGTAACTATTTAAAGTCCAACACGGGCTCGCTTCACTGCAGTTTGTCCTGGGATGTCTGTTTCTCAGACAAGACGCTACTATTTAACATACTGGCTGCAAATATGTCTTGGAACTGTTTAGGTATTTGCAATAAGACGGCGTTTTTATGCTTGCTTTATTCTACTTTTTAATTGTCACAAGTTAACAAGCTGGGGACGTTTCTAGTGGACCACTTTCTCATATGAACTTACGCAAACCTAAATATGAACTTGAGCCAGAATCAGCTTTAATGGCCAAGTGAAAGACATAACGTTAACGGGAATGTGACTCCGCCTTTGTGTTGCTCTCAGTGGGCTACACACAAAGAAATAGACACACGGCTAAAAACAAAGACAGCAAAGCTGAACAAGGCAGTCTAAACATTTCGAGTACTATGTAGAGCAGGGGCGGAGAGAAGGGGGGCCTTCCAAGTCTCCAGTACTGGTCACTAAAGTCTGTTTATGGTTGTGTGTGTGTGTGTGTGTGTGTGTGTGTGTGTGTGTGTGTGTGTGTGTGTGTGTGTGTGTGTGTGTGTGTGTGTGTGTGTGATAGAGCTCAGGAGAAGTGAGAGAGTGATGGTGATTATTCTGTTTATCTTGACATTGTTAGTTAATTTTCTATCCTGGCCTGAGACATACACACACACACACACACACACACACACACAATCCTGGGCTGGGACACATACGGTTTGATAAAGAACTTTAACTTATCATTGCACTTACAATAACGTAGCTGTCCTCAATTTAGGTCATCATGTACATCTCTGCTGTTTTTCCTGCATCTTGTGTGTGTGTGTGTGTGTGTGTGTGTGTGTGTGTGTGTGTGGGTAGAGTGAGTGAGAGAGTGATGGTGATTCTCTTCAGAGTGAGTAGTGACCCTAGAGTCCTAGTGAGAGAAACAAGGAGTCTCCCCTGTTCATTTATTTAATTATTTATTTATTTTTTGACAATTTGGTTGAAAGAAAGCCACATTTTCTGATGTAGAAACTTTTTGAAAATGGGTCAAATATGACCCAGAGGACAAAAGGATGGTTATCAAATAATGCCTTTCAAGTCAAGACAAAATATTCTAACTATGGACTTAGGGGGGGCAAATGGAGTCTAATGTAGGAATATAGCCCCATATAGGATTATAGGAACAGGGGGATGAGAGAAAGGGGGGGTCTTCTGGGGCTCGGGCCCCAAATGTTTTCTCAAAAGCCCCAAATATTTTAGGGTTTTTAAAATAACTTAAAATCTGAGTTATTTCCCTTCAGGCTCTCTGACTGGACCGGCAATTAACGGAGCAAAAAGTTCTGTTACTGGAGAAATATCGCCTTCGTTTCAAGATCAGTGATGCTGCCACCTGACCTATGTTATGTAACATCAAAACTATAAATGTACGAGAAAGTTTGGACTATTTTATTTTTATTTCATTTTATAGCATTTGAAAAACTTTTTTTATAAAAGAATGTTTTGACAAAAACCTTTTAAAAAAAATCTGCAGAAAACATCAATGGCGATTTATCCCTTTAAATGTGAATAAACGACATATCGCATGCTCCTCATAACTACTGAAAACTGTCAAAAAATGTAACCAAAAGTCCAATTATTATGGACGTAATCTGACATTAAGCATTTCTGTTTTATATTTTCAGCAGGTAGTGGGTTGACTCCCCGTGGTTCTCATGGGCTTTATAAGTCCTAACGTGAACAAGCTTAACACGGTTTAATGTACCTAAACAACCATCAACGATTACCAAATTTGTCTCTCATATTGCTCCTCATAACCACTGAAAACTGTCACAAAATCTAACCAAAAGTTATTATGGATGTTATCTGACATTAAGCGTGTGTTGCTAAGGCGGCTGCCTTAGCTGCAAAGTGCTGCGGGAAACCCTGACACTAGTCTATATTGCGATTTCGATAAAAATGTGATTAATTGTGCAGCCCTAATTCATACAGCATTTTTCATGTTTTCATAATGCAGGTTGTAGTCCATGTAAGTGAGCTGGTGGTACACACACAGTGCCTAACATGTTGTCAGGAGGTACAGTGTCCCAGTTTATCTTCTGCTTGTCCAGTTGCTGCCACATTCCTCAGCTGACGCCCAGCTATGTATAGAGCTGATTAGAAAATACCTCAAACATGTGAAGAGAGTCTGCGTTTGTCAGCTTCATGCCTTCAGAAAGTCTCTCTCTTGTTAGTGTCTTTTGAGAAATGTAATGCTCAGTTTCATACTCCGGCTACTAGCGCTGCAACTAACTTATTATTTTCATTGTAGATTAATCTGTTGATTATTTTCCTGCAGGGTTCCCCCAGTGTATTGCAAGCCTGGTGGCCCACATGGCCTAAGCCACTGGCGAAAACATTTGTATTGTATTTGAATATGTATTTTTTTTAGGGATGCACCGAATCCAGATTTTTGGTTTTCGGCGGAATACCGAATCCACTGGTTAAGATTCTGCCGAATCCGAAACTGAATTCCTACTCCCGAAGCTGGTATTGGTCGTCTGGTTAACACACCTGAAGTTGCTGCATTTTGGCTGCTGCTCCGTACAATCATTACTCTTTACAACTGAAATACATTTCGGAATTTGGGTGTTTTTTTTTTTTCTTTTTTCATTTGATAGCATTTGAAAAAAAAACGTTGGAAAAAGTGAAGAAAAAATCGTGAAAAAATACTATAAAAAGTTGTTTTGGGAAAAAAAGTGAGAAAATGGTCCAAAAAAAACTTTAAAAAGTGATAAAAAATATATTTTTTTTTCTAAGTTTTACATAGATTTATTTTCATTTTTGTCACTCTTTTTAGTTAAAAAAAAAGTGACAAAAAAACAAATCAAATCGTGAAAAATACTACAAAAACTTTACAAAAAGTAGTTAATTTAGTATGTTCACATATTATTAAAAACAACAATAAGGCTTGATAAACATTGTGCAGAAAAGGCTTTTATAGATACTGTAGCTCTAAGTTACACTATAGTCTTGGTTGGCATTACTGGGAACTAAGGGATCCACCAAATCCAGATTTTTGGGGTTCGGCTAAATCCTGAATCCACTGATTGAGATTCTGCTGACCCCTCCTTGTCTGCATTGTAAATTGAACATGTAGCTGGACTTGAATGGCCTTCTTGTGACTGAAAGTACTGCCATTTGGGAAAATAGTCATGACCAGTTGAACGACGAACGCTGTGTTTGAGCTATGTTACTGGTTGCACGGTCGACTTGGTACACATGTGTTATTATCCAGTAGGTTCATCTCAGCGGAGTGAGAGGGGGGAATGACATGCAGCAAATGTGCAGCAAACAATCCTCTAATTTTAGTCAAAATAATTCATAATTTCAGCTTTTTTGATTGAAAAAGTAGGTATAATTTCATATAAATGAGATTTATTGGCCATGAATTCCCAAAAAAGTGTAAAACTATGGTAGTTAGAAGTTGGTGGTAGTGACAAAATGTGTCAAACGACAAAAACATTTTAAAAACGTGACAAAAAAACGTGACAAAAATGTCAAAAGTCATAGAAATAAACAGAAAGAATATTCTATTTTTGACCCGAGAGGACATGGGAGGTTGGCAGGAAGACAACACAAAGGGTTGAAAACTAAAAGAAAGAGTCCATGTATTTTATCATTGTGTACAAAAGACAATGTCATGGGTCCAAAGCGAGGCTTTTCAGACGTAAACATGCTCTCTAAATGTGCTGTTTCTCTTCTGTTGTGAATAGTTTATGGCTTTATTTCTCTGGAGGGAATGCACTTCTCTTGTAAGAAGCAGAGAGCTGCATATCACACCCAGCCTACCACAGCGTGAGTCACTGTCAAACCCATTAATAAGAGATATTTTAGGATAAAGGGAGCCATCATTACAACCACACACAACTAGCGAGGCAATCCAAGCCACTAAAGAGCTCTAGTTTCAACGATACAAACGGGAAATAGATTTTAAAAAGAGATCTTGCTCGCTCATATTGTTGTGCAGCAACATGTTGAGCATGTTGAGATTTTGCTGAATGTTATCGGAGTTGGTAGGAATGAAAACAGGAGGCACTTCTTCTGTCTGCTGGCTTTTTAATGATGTGGCTTTTAGATTTCTCCTCTTGTCTCTGCAGACACCCTCTTCCACTCCGCCTGCCACGTGATGGCTAATTGACTCCTCACATTACCAACCTGCCTCCGAGGCAGAGCCATACTTTATCGTCTTTGTTTTGTAAAGACCAAAAACCAGGGCTGGGTTTTAGGCCTGCACGATTAATCGTTATTAAATCTCGATTCACCATCTGTTTGCGATTTAATGTTTAAAGTGCTTATGTTATGCTCATTTTCAGGTTTATAATCGTATTTTAAGAAAAACGCAAACCTGCTTGTTGTTGATAAAAAAATAAATAAGAGAACTCGAACCTCCTATGGCGCCATTTTGATGCTACCAAGCGATCACCTCCCGTTTAGCATCCCATTGACTCCCATTCATTCTGACGTCACTTTGACAGCGAATAACCTTACATCTGAAGCGTTTAAAGACTATTTGTCCGTTGTTTATTTATAAAGAAACACGACAATGTATAAAAGGCTCCATTACCTTGTAGCTCACGTTATGGCTCCGTAGCAGACGCTTTTATAAAAATAGGCTAACGATTGGGTCATAACCACGAGACTTACTGTCACACAGTAGAGGAATTACCGTATAGTACAGGAGAAGCTCACAGGCAGTTTGGACTTCCATTAGCTGTTTAGGTTTAATTATTAATGTTAACTAGCATGTTAGTGATCAATAATTACTAATGTTAACTAGCATGTTAGTGATCAGTAATTAGCCTGTGCCTATGTTATCTCCTTTTTAGGCATTTTTCTTATTTTTTTAATGATTGAAGGACTGATGTCATCGGCGTATCTTTTTAGACTTTAGAACAACCCAGCTTCACCCGTCCACCAATGAACTTCTCGTTGTCCTTCTGTGTCAAAATTGAAAATTAACTTTTTTGGGGTTTTTTTCAAAGTTTTTGACTCTTTTTAAAAGTTGTTTTCACTTTGTTTAACACCTTTTTTTTGATTCATGGTCAATAAACTTAATTTATATGACATTATAAGTCATTTCTTTGTTTTAAAAAAAAGAATTATGAATTATTTTCGACTAATTGTTAAGATCAGAGGATGTTGAGTGGATCACAGACTGGTACATGTCAAAGTTTAGTCAGGATATGCTGTTTTGAAACCATTTAAACTATTATTTTTTTGGGCAATTTGGTTGAAAGAAACACATATTTCTGATATAAAGAACTTTAAAAATGGGTTAAATTTGACTCGAGGAAAACTCAAGTGTTAAAAAACCCCCCCAGAGAATTAAAAACCTAAAATGTGACCATTTGAGAACATACTGCAGGATCCACTGTAGACTCCCATGCTGGAGTAATTTCAGGCTGAGATATAAGAAGAAACCTCAATGACAGGATTGGAAGCAGAATGCAGCCATGCCCTGGCACAGATTAGGTGTAATTATGAGCCATATTTAGGAGAGTGGGTGGTTGAAACCCGATGCTGAGCTTCTCCAGCCTCGCTTTCATTTCCCTCCAGCTGTTTGGTAAAGCTTGTTAGAGCTCCCCTTTGCAGCTTTAGTTTCAGGTCAGTTCCTGTGCTCTCGGCAGCATCTCCTCCCTGCCGTAGGCGCCGATACCGAAAACACTGAGCACCCACGGTGGAAAACGTAAAATCAGCGCCTATGCGTATCAGTTAAACTTTTCATCTCCAATCCTATCTGTATCTGTGAGAAGTGGCGCTGTCCTGAGTTGAAAGACAACATAACTTTTTTGTGATTGTTGCGGGCAAAAATCCTTGATTATGCTGCATGTTTTCGTAAAAAATGCGATGGAATATGCGGGATATTTATGCAATTTTATACGATGAAATTGCAGGAACTTTGCAAAAATTGCAGTTTGATGAAAAGAGAAAAAAAGTGATTTAAAACTTTATTTCCAAAAATAGTTCACAGATATTCAGTCTTCGCAATACGTAAACATTAATATATACAAATAACATGATATGAAAGTAAAAAATAAAATTAATAGTCTAAACAGAGGGAAATAAAAGATACAGACTTTCAAAAATTGTTAATAATAATAATGATGATAATAATAATAATAATAATAATAATAATAATAATAATATAGACAGCAGGAGCACTTAAAGAAATTTGAGACGAGTAGACATCAGATATTAAGATAGCTTTCTTATTGGATACCAGCTTAAGAGACTCAAAGTACATGTCAAATTCCCCCCCCCCATCACCCTGCTTTTTGATGATGTTCGCACAATTACATCATTTCATAACGTTCCCATGGCAACATGGGAAAATGGCTGCTCTTGTGTGAAGTAAACGCAACATTTTTCTACTTTCTGCTGAGATATATTATGTGACTTTTTTGCAACGATGCTTTCTAAAAGACCTCGCAGAAAAGCAGTCTGTCATTGTTTTTAAATTGATTTAGGACCCAGATTTTCTTTGTGATGACATCGGTGTTTGAATATGATGAGTGAAAGTGTGTCTGTGTTTTTATTTTGTTATTGTCTTTTGTATTTAGTGAAACCAAGCTGCTGCTGCCACTTGCCAGGACTCTCTTTGTAAAAGAGATTTGTAATCTCAAGGAGTTTTTTCCTGGTTAAATATAGCTTTGAATGTATGAAAAAACGAAAACGCAGGGATTATGAAATCATGCAAGCTCCGCATATTTTGCGCAGAAATTGGCAATTTATGCGGCATATTTATCATCATATATATTATGCGATCGCATAATCACGTTTCTCTGGAGGGAGTGACTTTACGGCTTTATTATCGAGTTAATAGGCGTGTGTGTTTGTGTCGGCTGCTCTCCGTTTCCTGAAGGTTCTGACATGCAAACATTTTTTGACTACTAGTACTAAGGATCGCGCCTGTGAGCACCCTTGGAGGAAAACCTAAATCAACGCCTCTGCTCCCTGCTACAAACAAACAGACAATAAAATCTCTGTTAGATGTGCTTCACCAAACCATTACCTAACAGCCCAGACCAGATCAGGAGGCTCTGCTTTCTGATTTCCTGAATCCATTCAGAATTCACAAGGTCCTGGATCCCTTCAGTAGTTTAATGCACAGGTGTCGAACTCGAGGCCCGTGGGCCAAATCTGGTCCCTTGCAGATTTTGATCCGGCCCGTGTATCCATTTAGGTTCACAATACATTTTGACCCAACTAGTTTTTGTAGCCTTTTCTGAAGTTTTCGTCACTTTTGCAGAAGCTTTTGGTGCCTTTTTTACGATGTTTTTGCCACTTTTCCGACTTTTTGGGGGGCATATCTGGTTGCTTTTTTCAACATTTTTTGTTGCTTTTTTCTTTGATGGCTGAGTTAATTTTTTGGGGCTTTCTGTGGACCAAACTGTAGGTGAGAAGACTATATGAGACACTGCATTAATCCAGTAAAAGATCCTTGACTTCTTCAATGAATAAGCATGTGAATAAACTAAACATGTCTGGCCCTTGGTGTGATACTTAGTTTCCAGTGTGGCCCTCTGGGAAATTGAGTTTGACACTCCTGGTAGAAGGGATATTTTGTAAGTTGCAAAAGCAATTTTTGCGTGGATATAAAAGAGATTTCCTGTGTTTGACCCATGCCTCCCCCCCCCAACCAACCTCCCTATGCAGATTTTCAGCCTTTCATACTACTCACTATGGTGTACATGGTTCACACGCAATCGCAAGGTAATATAAAGTCAGCGGAGGCTAAACAGCATTGATAAACACGCTAAAAAGCGAGCATGCGTCAATAATGGCATATGAATTGGCGTGTCATACATACGCTACTTCATGACATCAGTCTGGAATAGAGTCCGGATTGGGTTGAATTTTTCGGTCCAAGCCCGAGCCCGACATAGTTAAAATCTCATTTTTTCTCATACTAATGACAAATATGGGCTACGTTTTTGTGAACATGAATAATGTCTGGGTTAATATCCTGTTACTGGTGAGACAATGACTGAACTTTGCTTTCAGTCTGACACCACACACACACACACACACACACACACACACACACACACACACACACACACACACACACACACACACAGGGTACAAAACTTACACTTATTCCACCAACTCTGCTCCGGTCGCATCTACAACGCATGTCTGCATCCTCTTTCTTTATCTCTCTTCTGCCCACTTAACCACACACACACATATACAGACAGACAGACAGACAGACAGACAGACAGACACAAACACACACACACACAGACAGAGACACACACATGGACACACAGACACACACACACACGCGCACACACAGACGCGCACACACAGACACACACACAGACGCGCACACACAGACACACACACACACACACACACACACACACACACACACACACACACACACACACACACACACACACACAGACAGATACACACACAGACACACACAGACAGAGACACACACAAGGACACACAGACACACAGACACACAGACACACACACACACACACACACACACACAGAGCTCTCTTAAAGGAGCCACAGCACCATTTTACAACAAATGCCTTATCGCGCTGATGTGACCGAGCCCGACCCGAACCAGACCATAATTTCTAAATATCTGTCCGAACCCGTACCGTTGGTTACCGTTGGTTACCGTCGGTTACCGACGGACTCGGTTCGGGGTATCCGTGCCTTAGTCTGGAACATACAATCTGTATATGGAAAATGGGTTTTCTAAACCCAGCCCTGCTTGAATTACATACAATCCTAAGGCATGTTTGTAGGAGTGTGAGACTGGTTATTAAGGTCTGGGGGAAATGAGTTTGGGCAGAGGAGGAGACCCAAATGCAGAGTAATTTGGACGTGGAAGCAGGACCACCCCGGTGATCTCTTCCTCTGTGTTTATCGGCACCGTTAGTCAGTTTCCTCTTCCAGCCAGTAGCTGTGTTTGTTGATCTTAGCTGATGGTGCTGACCTTCCCTCATTATGACGCATATTTCTCTTCTGTAGATATGAAAGCTAGCCTGACCAGCCAGCCCCACATCCAGATGTTGGGTCTGGGAACTCACCATTAGTCAGGGCTCAATCCAAGGGGGCGGGATTAACTGTGTCTCTCTGCACGTAATAGGATAGCGCTCCAACCAATCGGAGCAACGCTAGCTGATAGATTAAACTTTAAACTCTGAACACATCTTCCTTTTTTTTTTAAGAATGACTTCAGAGCCGTTCTTTGTTCTTTTCTCAAAGAAAAGCTGAACTCCAAGTCTTCCAGAAGACCTCTGTTCACCAGCAGCAGCAGCAGCAGCCATAAGCCCCGCCCACCCACTCTATACACGATGTGATTGGCCCGACTAGAGTTTGGTTTTTCCAGCTTGCAAAGCCAACGGCGAGTTGCTAGACGACCCTGGCTGCAAATTACATTTGCTGCCGCTAGGGTGGTCTAGATTTCTAGACTATAGTTAAAGGGATACGCCACCGTGTGGTGAAATGGAGCTTATCACTGTCTCCTCTAGCTGTAGATAGGTGGGGTCTCCTCTAGCTGTAGATAGGTGGGGTCTCCTCTAGCTGTAGATAGGTGGGGTCTCCTCTAGCTGTAGATAGGTGGGGTCTCCTCTAGCTGTAGATAGGTGGGGTCTCCCCTAGCTGTAGATAGGTGGGGTCTCCCCTAGCTGTAGATAGGTGGGGTCTCCTCTAGCTGTAGATAGGTGGGGTCTCCTCTAGCTGTAGATAGGTGGGGTCTCCTCTAGCTGTAGATAGGTGGGGTCTCCCCTAGCTGTAGATAGGTGGGGGTCTCCTCTAGCTGTAGATAGGTGGGGTCTCCCTAGCTGTAGATAGGTGGGGGTCTCCTCTAGCTGTAGATAGGTGGGGTCTCCTCTAGCTGTAGATAGGTGGGGTCTCCTCTAGCTGTAGATAGGTGGGGTCTCTAGCTGTAGATAGGTGGGGGCTCTAGCTGTAGATAGGTGGGGTCTCCTCTAGCTGTAGATAGGTGGGGTCTCCCTAGCTGTAGATAGGTGGGGTCTCCTCTAGCTGTAGATAGGTGGGGTCTCCCCTAGCTGTAGATAGGTGGGGTCTCCCTCTAGCTGTAGATAGGTGGGGTCTCCCTCTAGCTGTAGATAGGTGGGGTCTCCTCTAGCTGTAGATAGGTGGGGTCTCCTCTAGCTGTAGATAGGTGGGGTCTCCTCTAGCTGTAGATAGGTGGGGTCTCCTCTAGCTGTAGATAGGTGGGGTCTCCTCTAGCTGTAGATAGGTGGGGTCTCCTCTAGCTGTAGATAGGTGGGGTCTCCTCTAGCTGTAGATAGGTGGGGTCTCCCCTAGCTGTAGATAGGTGGGGTCTCCTCTAGCTGTAGATAGGTGGGGTCTCTCTAGCTGTAGATAGGTGGGGTCTCCCCTAGCTGTAGATAGGTGGGGTCTCCTCTAGCTGTAGATAGGTGGGGTCTCCTCTAGCTGTAGATAGGTGGGGTCTCCTCTAGCTGTAGATAGGTGGGGTCTCCCCTAGCTGTAGATAGGTGGGGTCTCCTCTAGCTGTAGATAGGTGGGGTCTCCTCTAGCTGTAGATAGGTGGGGTCTCCCCTAGCTGTAGATAGGTGGGGTCTCCTCTAGCTGTAGATAGGTGGGGTCTCCTCTAGCTGTAGATAGGTGGGGTCTCCTCTAGCTGGAGATAGGTGGGGTCTCCTCTAGCTGGAGATAGGTGGGGTCTCCTCTAGCTGTAGATAGGTGGGGTCTCCTCTAGCTGGAGATAGGTGGGGTCTCCTCTAGCTGGAGATAGGTGGGCCAACGCATTTGTTGTGCATGCATTGTTTTAGTCCGGTGCAACACCGGCAGTGCCGCCGCTAGTTAGCTTAGCGTAGTGAATGGAATCCTATGTTGCCGGTTAGCATGTTGTGAATAAAAGTGAGCCAACAAAAGACAAAAAAAAACAACCTGATTACTTGCACTGAGACAAAAAATGCGTCGCCAGGGTAGACCGTGGCATATTCCTTTAAAGCAACTTTTAACAGCTATTATTTTTTCCCCAAATGTTCCTTAAAATGTCTCCTTTATAGTTTATTTAGTGCATTTGTAGCTTAGGAATTGGGTCACAAAGGGAATAGTTGGACTTTCTTCCTCTTTCATTGAGACTCAGTTATTCTGTCTCATTTGCATTAGAACTGCAACGATTGATCGATTGGTTCTGGGGTTGTGATGGTTGACCGGCATCACGATGGAGAGCCACACAGCTGTCTCGAGCGAGAGAGAAAAAAGCGTTAACGTGGAACGCTATCACACTTTCCTTTCTCCCCTGTTAAATGCAAACGTTCCACTGTGCTGTCGTTAAGCAGATCACGGACATCTGATTGAGTCTAGACTTGTTAATTGTTATTTACTGCCCCTACCAGCGCCAGCATTTAATACTGTCTATTTACAGAGGGCATTTAAATGTATGTCAGATTGTTTCTATGTTAATTGTTAGCGCATAGTAGTAGAAACTATAATATATTTAAATGTATGTCCGATTGTTTCTATGTTAATTGTTAGCCTATAGTAGTAGAAACTATAATATATTTAAATGTATGTCCGATTGTTTCTATGTTAATTGTTAGCCTATAGTAGTAGAAACTATAATATATTTAAATGTTTGTCCGATTGTTTCTATGTTAATTGTTAGCCTATAGTAGTAGAAACTATAATATATTTAAATGTATGTCCGATTGTTTCTATGTTAATTGTTAGCCTATAGTAGTAGAAACTATAATATATTTAAATGTTTGTCCGATTGTTTCTATGTTAATTGTTAGCCTATAGTAGTAGAAACTATAATATATTTAAATGTATGTCCGATTGTTTCTATGTTAATTGTTAGCCTATAGTAGTAGAAACTATAATATATTTAAATGTATGTCCGATTGTTTCTATGTTAATTGTTAGCCTATAGTAGTAGAAACTAATATATTTAACCCTTGTGTTGCCTTCCAGTCAACCTTGAAAAAAACACTTATTTTTTTGACGTTTTTGACGCCTTTTTTTTCACAGTTTGTTTTTGCTTTTTCCAACGTTTTTAATTGTAGAACGTCATGTTCAGCGCTTATTTCTATGTCCCATATTTTCGGATATAAAACAAAAATTGAAAACGGGTCAACAAAAGGGTTAAATGTATGTCAGATTGTTTCTATGTTAATTGTTAGCCCATAGTAGTAGAAATAAGTAAAAAAGAATATCATCGTCCATCACGAGGTTTTACTGTAAACATTATCAACTGCCAATTTAAGGGACATCGCCCAACCCTAGATTGGTGGTCAACTATTAAATTACTCGACAAATATTTTGATGATCAGTTGATCGGTGTGAAAACTTCTCTGATTTCAGCTCCTTAAATGTGAATATACAGTACAGGCCAAAAGTTTGGACCCACCTTCTCATTCAATGTGTTTCCTTTTTATTTTCATGACTATTTACATTGTAGATTCTCACTGAAGGCATCAAAACTATGAATGAACACATATGGAATTATGTACTTAACAAAAAAGTGTGAAATAACTGAAAACATGTCTATTTTAGATTCTTCAAAGTAGCCACCCTTTGCTTTTTTATTAATAAGGGAAATAATTCCACTAATGAACCCTGACAAAGCACACCTGTGAAGGTAAAACCATTTCAGGTGACTACTTCATGAAGCTCATTGAGAGAACACCAAGGGTTTGCAGAGTTATCAAAAAAAGCAAAGGGTGGCTACTTTGAAGAATCTAAAATATAAGACATGTTTTCAGTTATTTCACACTTTTTTGTTAAGTACATAATTCCATATGTGTTCATTCATAGTTTTGATGCCTTCAGTGAGAATCTACAATGTAAATAGTCATGAAAATATAAAGGAAACACATTGAATGAGAAGGTGTGTCTGTCAGCTTTTGTGGAAACACAGTTTAGGAAACATGGGGAAAGCTACTCGGCGAGAATGGTTGGGGGTTAACAGCGTTGCTCAAGGAGGGCACGTCAGTGGGGTAATTATGGAGCAGAAAGCTTTTTCTCCTTTCACTTTCCCTCCCCAGATCTGTCCGGGGATTGAACCGACGACCTCCCCTCTTTGGGAGGGCGCTGGCACCAAAATAAAGCTCAGGGAACTCAGGAATGTCCGGACACGTTATAAATAAAAAGAACCCCTCCCTGAGGGAGGAACGGAAACACTGTTTAGTTTCAGTTTCACTTACTACAGTTTAAACAGTAACGTAGATCGTTTAAGCCGTTTAGTACACACACACACACACACACACACACACACACAGACGCGTACGCATAGACGCGCTCAAGCGCGCGCAAACACACACACACACGAACACACAAACGCACACACGCACGGACACACGCACACACACACACGCACACACATATACAAACACACACAAACACTCGAATTGCCGTTCTGTCTCTGTGACACAGACCCACACGCACAGACTCGCACAAACAAACACACAGACACACACACGCACAGATGCGCGCGCGCACAGACACACGACACACACACACACACACACACGCACACACTGCCATTTTAATGATTGTCCACACAGCACAGGCATATTTGTGCAAGAGGAAACACTGATAAAAGAACTCTCTGTGTGCACACACACCTTTTATAATCAGACACACACACACGCGCGCACACGCACAGACGTGCACAAACACACACACACACACACACACACACACACACACACACACACACACACGTCTTGATAGCACACCAATAATGGCATATAAACTGGACAGTTAACGACAGTTCACGGGACAATAGATGGAAGTAAGAACTATTGTTGTGTCTGTAGGCATGCAAGAAAGAAATCCAATTTCTCAGAAACTGCTAGACTAGTTTGTTATGGAAATAAGAGCAGAACCAGATGCCAAAACTCCTGATGGGAATAAATGCCCACGCGCACAAAAAACGTTGGCCGTAAAAACGGGAACAGAGCGGACGGAAACTTTAAGTCATTCAAGCTGAAATGAAAGTTGGAAACTTTCTTTTCAGTTGAAATGAGAGTTTGTGTCAGCATCTGTTAGAAGCATTTGCAGCATTTAGTGCTTCTGTGTGGACTCTTTGTTTGGAGTTATGAATCCATCTGACATACTCTGATTGCCTTTTGGCTGTTGAATACAGGACAAAGAGTGAGCTGACATGTTTTAGTACGTGAAACGAAGGAAGGAAAAGCTGAAAAACAAAAATGGGATCTAAACAGATTTGTCTGTCATCTCATTTGATCCCTGGTGTAATGCTGCCATGTCGCCACAAGATGGGAGAAAACACTTTGAGTGGATCCTATTTGAGTTTCTTCAAATGGCAGTTTAAGAACAATTATTCAATATCACAAAATCATGGATTGTTAACCTGGACCCTATTTTACTATATGTTTTTGTGTCTAAGTGACTGATGGGAACAACAATCTTTGAAATTGGTCCAGGATTTAGCAAGAAATAAGCTGCGATGTAATGTTAATTTGCATTTTGTGTGTCAGTTAGCGTCCACTAAAAGTTCTGTTGTTGCCGCTGACAGACTCAGATTATTATTCTAAGTGTCTGACAACATTATGGGATGGATCCCTACAGAGATACAGCTTTTAGTTAAAGAGTAAGATCCTTTTAGTTTAACATGAAACAGCCCCGAAATCACCATCACCAAACTACACCAGACTCCATGTAAAAAATCAGGACTTTTAGCGTGTATAGAGCCAGCATATCTCCACCAGACTCCATGTAAATAATCACAACTTTTAGCGTGTATAGAGCCAGCACATCTCCACCAGACTCCATGTAAATAATCACTACTTTTATCGTGTATAGAGCCAGCATATCTCCACCAGACTCCATGTAAATAATCAGGACTTTTAGCGTGTATAGAGCCAGCATATCTCCACCAGACTCCATGTAAATAATCAGGACTTTTAGCGTGTATAGAGCCAGCATATCTCCACCAGACTCCATGTAAATAATCAGGACTTTTATCATCGTAAAACACACTTCATTCAAAGTGGACAGAAACTAAATAAAACTACCAAAAGCCGTCTTGGTTCATCGTTCCACTGTTCCAACAATCACCACTCTGGTTTGGTTGAAATAAACCTTTAATTCACCCATTTACATGTGGAGATATGCTGGCTCTATACACGCTAAAAGTCCTGATTATTTACATGGAGTCTGGTGGAGATATGCTGGCTCTATACACGCTAAAAGTCCTGATTATTTACATGGAGTCAGGTGGAGATATGCTGGCTCTATACACGCTAAAAGTCCTGATTATTTACATGGAGTCTGGTGGAGATATGCTGGCTCTATACACGCTAAAAGTCCTGATTATTTACATGGATTCTGGTGGAAATATGCTGGCTCTATACACGCTAAAAGTCCTGATTATTTACATGGATTCTGTTGGAAATATGCTGGCTCTATACACGCTAAAAGTCCTGATTATTTACATGGAGTCTGGTGGAGATATGCTGGCTCTATACACGCTAAAAGTCCTGATTATTTACATGAAGTCTGGTGGAGATATGCTGGCTCTATACACGCTAAAAGTCCTGATTATTTACATGGAGTCTGGTGGAGATATGCTGGCTCTATACACGCTAAAAGTCCTGATTATTTACATGGAGTCAGGTGGAGATATGCTGGCTCTATACACGCTAAAAGTCCTGATTATTTACATGGAGTCTGGTGGAGATATGCTGGCTCTATACATGCTAAAAGTCCTGATTATTTACATGGAGTCTGGTGGAGTTTGGTGATGGTGATTTCGGGGCTGTTTCATGTTAAACTAAAAGGATCTTACTCTTTAACTAAAAGGTCTATCTCTGTAGGGATCCATCCCATAATGTTGTCAGACACTTACAATAATAATCTGAGTCTGTCAGCGGCAACAACAGAACTTTTAGTGGACTCTAACTGATGCTGAACATTAGTCCTGTAGGGTTACATCACAGCTGCCAGTTACAGCGTTCTCACTCAATACTGGACCAATTTCAAATATTGTTGTTCCCATCAGACACTCACACACACAAAAAGGAAAACAGGGTCTAGGTTGAATTCACTGCAGGTGATTGCTGCACTAAATGTCCTGCACACTTGAATCTAATCACGCCTCTTCTTCCTCCTCCTCTGCAGCGATATAAAACACCACTGGGGGGCAAACTCCAAACACGTTTTTGATAACAACTAATGCAAATTAGACTTTAGCTTTACTCCCTCATACACAGCAACCGTCTCCACCCTAACTTTGTCAACGCCTCTCCTTCTCTTTTCACTCGCAGCTTTTCGTGTGGATTAATTTGTCTGTTTGGGCTTCTTTTTTGAGGCAGGCACAAAGAAAATAGACAGACAGAGGTATTTTGGAAGTGGGAGGGGATTGAGGCAAAGATGCACAGGTGGGGCGCAGATTGAAAACAGCCAGTTTGTTTTTGCTGGGTGAACTCAGAGGGAAGAATGAAGTGAGGTGGAGCGTCTCTCAGGGCTCACAGCTATTCATTGGGAGGACAGGTTGGACTGGTTTGCTGCTCCACATTACAAGTGTTTTCCCCCGCTCTGGCTCACTAAAAGTCCTCCGCAGAGAGACGCAGAGGAAGGAGGGAACCAGATAGAAGATAGAAAGTGGCTTTGGAAAGACTCAAAGGGATTCTCTGTACATTTCAACATTTGGCCCAGAGAGGAATCTCAACATGCCCGAGGAAAGGGAAGGAGAATTTTATGGAAAGAATGGTAACTGCTCTCTCTCTTTGGCTTAAGTTGTCTAATGATTCTTATCTTTTTTTCATTCTGTATTCATCTAAGAAAAGTCAAATGACAGGGGAAATAATTGGTTAATCTTTAGGCCTTTTCTTATTGCTTAAAAAAAAGAATCTGTCTAAAAGGCGTTGAGTGAAACTGGAGCAGCAGTATCAGTGTGTGTGTGTTGCCAGCTTTGCTGCTGATTATACAGGTGTGTGTGTGTGTGTGTGTGTGTGTGTGTGTGTGTGTGTGTGTGTGTGTGTGTGTGTGTGTGTGTGTGTGTGTGTGTGTGTGTGTGTGTGTGTGTGTGTGTGTGTGTGTGTGTGTGTGTGTGTGTGTGTGTGTGTGTGTGTGTGTGTGTACAGGGAGTTTTATTATCAGTGTTTTCTCTTGCACAAATACTGTATGCCTGTGTGCTGACAATCATTAAAATGGCAGACTTTTCTTTTAATAATGTAATGCTTATTAAGCCTGTCTCTGGTTCCTAAAGCCACATATTGAAGTTAAAAAGGTATCCCTTTTTCCTTTTTGTTGAGTCTGTAACAATTCATGTTTCAACTTCCACTTTCCAAACTTTTAAATCAAATTTTAAAGACCTAACCTAAACTATTAGTTCAGTCTGATGCTTCTGCACCTTCCATTTCTATAATGTTGTTCACCTGTATCCACTCAGATCTCCACTAATCTGCCTTGAAACGATAAAGCTTTTTGGGTGAACGTCTGTTGGTTTAAATGCACTTTTATATATAAAGATGACTGGACTTCACTTACATTGTCAAATACCACCTCATAGTGACAATTTGGGCTGGGTATCAGATTATATATCGATTTGATCAGGGATATTTCAGTTCCAATGTATCTTGGATATGAAAGGGACTCAGAAATAATGCTGTAAATTGCACAAGCCACCCTCTAACCTATTATTAAACCTATTAATGTTGTTGTTGTTGTTGTTGTTAAATGACTCTAAAAAAAGTTGCATAGAGACAGGAAAAAGTGCTTTCTTTCGTGCAGAGATGGTATACCTAAAGTATACCATAAGTTTATGAACCCATGCTAAAGTTGACTAAAAAGAGGAATACAAAAAATTATTTTTGGAAATTGATCTTAATGCCTTAATTAAAAAATTAGGAAAAATCCAACCTTTTAAGGACACCAATTTTCTTTGTGAATGAATTATGTATCTTAAGTAAATAAATGTTCTTCCTTAAACTCTTACAGGGGGGGATAAGTCAGTACACCCCCATGTTAAATTCCCATAGAGGCAGGCAGAATTTAATTTTTAAAGGCCAGTTATTACATGGATCCAGGATACTATGTGTCAGTGCAACAGGGAGGTTAGCATCAGGATAAATGCCAAAAATGGCTGACAAAGGGTTAGGGGGAATAATATGCTCGTAGACTCTACTCATGGTATCAAAAATGCTCATCCAAAAAGTTAATTTAGGGCAAGACTAGAATGTATGAGTATGGTTGGCAGGACACTGGATACACCTGTTACAGGCGTCCCGGACAGTGGAGTATATTTTAGACAATTTTGCGTTTTGTGTGGACTTTATGAAGGACCTTGCATTGGATTAGGTGAGCACATATGGAGGATGAACCATAGCCAGAGCAAGGTTATATTGTTGGGCCGTAATATTCATGTTCAGGTTGCATAAGTTTAAACCTCCATTGGCATGGTTTTATTTCAGTTAGCCTCATAGCTGGTTTGATTTGATTAGAACAGTAAAGCAAAACCAGAAAACTCAACGCGTTATAATTCATAAAGTTGGTTTTGTTTTATTTCTGAGACCAGAAAGTGTCGACGAGTTTCACGCGAACGTTTCCACCGTGTGATGTTAGCTTCAAATGTTTTTGTCCGTTTAGTGTATTTTGAACATGTTAAATTTAATTTAAAATACAAAAACCGATAAATAAGAACATGTACATCTCAGCACAATCTTCCAAAATCAATCAATCAAAATGTATTTGTATAGCGCTTTACAACAACCAGCAGGTATCCAAAGTGCTTCACATCAGGAACTAAGAATAGAACAACATATCTTGCAATAAGAAGAATAAAATGTAGAAAAAAGTAAAATCATAAAAAGTTTGCATAGAAACAGGAAGAGGAAATCATCACATGCGTATTAAAAGCCATTCTAAACCAGTAGGTTTTGAGTTTAGACCTGAAAAGAGCAACATCTGTAATAGTGTGAATATCAGGGGGGGGTAACTTGTTCCAGAGTCTCGGGGCAGATCCCCCCACCGTTGGTACCTAGACCTCGGGACTTCTAAAACCAGTTGGTTAGAAGACCGCAAAGACCGGCTGTGCTCCCGCAGGGTTAAAATCTTGGATAAGTACTCCGGGGCCAGGCCATTAAGGGCCTTTAAAAAACAAACCATAAAATCTATTCTAAAACGGACAGGGAGCCAATTTAGGGTGTAAAGAACGGGAGTGATGTGTGCACGTCTAGAAAATGATTGTAACAACTGTACATAAAGCCATACATCCGTGAAAGTTTCCACGGCAGTTTTTTCCCTCTTCCCTCGCCAAAATGTCTCCAACATTTGGAGCCTTATTTATCATGACACTGATAATTTAGATAGTATAGTTCATGTGATACAATATCTTCACTCTAGCGCTGAATCAGTCTTCTTTCATCAGGATATGAAAAGCACCACCCATGCTCTTTCTAACCGGAAGCTGTGCCTTCTCTAAAAGCTAAATCAGAGCTTGTTGGGTTAATGTTTGCTGCAGCATTATCCTCCAGCCCACATACATAATTAATACGCAAAGACGCCACAGACCATACTTTTGTCTAGACTCCATTGCTTCATACTGTACACATATACTGTACATGCTGGGGTAGTCTGGGAATGATAAGTTAAAGGGGCGCTATGCGTGATATCTCTGAGCCCGAGTAGCAGTGCTTCGGCTGTTCTTCAACCCAATATAGTCCCAAATCAGTATCTGCCTAGGAACTGGTCTAGTCTCAATCTGCATTGCTATTTGTACTTGTTGTGAATACACAGGCACCAAGAAGTAATTAGGTTGTTGTTGGGTCACTTTTACTCACGACATGCTACTGGCAACATAGAATTCCATTCACTACGCTAAGCTAAGCTAGCGGCGGTGCTGCCGGACTAAGACAATGCATGCACTGAGACAAAACAGTTTGCCCACATAATATAAATAAAGACGAGATGGTGAATAACCCGATTTCAACAAACTGTGGTGTATTCCTTTAACACGGCAGCAATTATGTCAAAATAGTTGTTTTTTGGGGGGATTTAAAACAATTTCCTTTTGTGTTTTAGTGCCTTTTGATCGCCGGAGACCATACTTCAATGCCTGGACTCCAATGCTACATAATGTCAAGTCATCATTATTTATATAGCACATTTAAAACCGCATAAGCTGACCCAAAGTGCTTTTAGAACGGAGGCAAAGAGGGCTAAGTCTACCTCAATGCATAGATAAACAACAGGACCAGGACCAGGAGGAGCTGTTGTGAGGATGCCATGAGTGACGGGGGGGGCAGATATGGTGTCAGCAGGTCCGTAATATATTGTGGAGCAAGTCCGTTCATGTGTGGGGGTATGGGATTAGTCTTGCAGAAGGAAGGGAAGGTCTGTCTAGTCCACACAGCATTCCTGGATGGGAGGAAAACGTGCTCTGGTTTATTGGCATTTCTTTAAGCCAATCACAATCATCGTGGGGCGGGGCTAAGCTCCGGACGGAGCCACGGTGCCTCTGCTAAATAGTCTCAGGAAGGAACTAGTTTTGGTGGAACGTGTGTACGTTCGTGCAACAGAAAACTCCGATTGGACAGATAGTCTAGCTAGCTGTCTGGATTTACCCTGCAGAGATCTGAGGAGCAGTTAACCATAGTCCTCACAAATCCACCGGAGGTTAGAACCCCAACACAGAGACAGAGGAAGGGTGATGGGACATTACATTACATGTCATTTATCCAAAGCGACTTACAATTCTTACATATCAGAGGTCACACACCTCTGGAGCAACTATGGGTTAAGTGTCTTGCTCAGGGATACATTGTATTGATGTATCGCAGTGGGAATCGAACCGCACCAAAGGCATGTGACATATCCACTGCGCCATCACATCTGGCAGAATTTTCGGCACCGGAGCAATCCCGGAAGTGGAAAGTCGTGGATATAGACTAGTATGGGATTGATGATGATTTTAAAGCAACACCAAAGCACTTTTCCTCTTTGGTCCTCCTACAGGTTGGAAGCAGAATTGTCCATTGTAGTTTCTTATGTCTCATATGAACTACAGATCAGCTACCCGATCTGGCAAACTTGCATAGTGAGGTTTTAGCCGATAGAGGGCTGGAAAGGGAATGCAGAAGTGCCGTTCACCCTGTTATGAGTTGATGAACCACTGATGACTAAACGATTTTGGAAACATTATTTTAACGTGCAAATTAATCTTTGGTGTTGCCTTGACATGGCAGCCATGATGTCCAAACATTGGATATTTTGGATATATACGTATTATTTTTGTGTTATGGTGCAGCTGCCCTTTTGATCCAAGCTCTCTCTTTGCTCAGCAGTAATAATGCGGCACACTGCTTACTTATTTCTGTCCCCCAGAGAGCTCTGATCTGCTGAGTGAAGCTAATGTTCTCTGATGAGTTAAGTTCAGAGCTGCGAGATGAATTTGCTCAGATAATGGACACTCTGCTTCTGACGCGCTGACCTCGCTTGACCTGTCGGAAAACCAGGGCTGCTCTCGACTAAATAAACTTTTGTCGTTTTTAGCTGATTTAATTTGACAGAGCTGTGCGCTTTGAGTGGTTGTTAAGACAAGTGCTATATATATATATATATATATATATATATATATATATATATATATATATATATATATATATATATATATATATATATATATATATATATATATATAAAAGCAGTTCATTGACAGCAGTTTCTCCATAAAGAAATGTGCAAAAGCTCCACTTTAAATCTTGTGTTTTTAAGGAAATTAAGGTGTCCAATAGCTTATACACAACATGCATACACCTAAGCACGCAGACATACGACAACCACATACATACATATTGTACATACTACAAAAATACAATGGAAGATGTCAAGAGTGTGCCCTTACAGTAAAGTTTGGTTGTAGCGTGTTTAAAGGAGCGGTGTGGAAAACATGCAGAAAGGTGCAATGGTATCATAGTGCAAGATAGTGTGTCAGTGCAAATTCTAAATCTATTCAAGTACAACAGGCTACACAATATATCAAAGATAGAATAATCATTACTTAAAGGTATAGTGGAGGATTTTCTTTTTCCGGGTGGATCATCAAGACTATTGGTCCTCCTGGTTGTCAATCATTCTGGTGATATGTTTACGTCCCTAGCTTTCAGGTGTATATGTGTGGGTGAGCTTGAGCTACGGTTTCAGCCCTTCATTGAAGCATTGAAGCTTTTGGGATAATATTTCACACGCTGGCGTGCGCTAAAAGCACAGGTTGGGCTTCCCACTGACGCCTCAGTCGTGAAGTTTCTACTCCACAGGTAAAGTTTGGCTATTTGGAGAAATCCATTTAAAATCACTGCTAGTAAAAGTTGATGTAAGCTATGATTAGCGATGCTAGCCCTGGCACAAGTCACGCACACACGGTAAACATCTCAATTTGTGAAAAAGGTCAAATCTTCTTTTGGAAAGTAGGCTTGTATGAGCCATGCCGACAGCAGCTTGTAAACAGTGCACTCTCGTGCACACGTTTAATAGGCGTTCCCTCTCGGGAGCAGGCAGAGGGTTGAGCATGTGCATTTTTTCAAAAAGTACAGAGGGCGGTTCTTTTCTAAAATTCGGGGAAATTCTCCACTATACCTTTTACTATGCATAGACACTAGTAAAAGACTTGAAGAGTTTAGAGCAATCCCTCTAGTGGTTGTACAGGTCATGTTAGCTCCGCCTTTCACGTGGGTTTGCTTCTGCTTAGTCACCAGGGAGGAATTAGTTGTTGCTGGGCGTGTTTGTCTGGAGGGGAAAGTTATCTGACTGAAGAATGGGGGGGGGGTGTACTGTTTTTAACCTTTTTAAAGGTCCCATGACATGGTGCTCTTTGGATGCTTTTATATAGACCTTAGTGGTCCCCTAATACTGTATCTGAAGTCTCTTTTATATAGACCTTAGTGGTCCCCTAATACTGTATCTGAAGTCTCTTTTATATAGACCTTAGTGGTCCTCTAATACTGTATCTGAAGTCTCTTTTATATAGACCTTAGTGGTCCCCTAATACTGTATCTGAAGTCTCTTTTATATAGACCTTAGTGGTCCCCTAATACTGTATCTGAAGTCTCTTTTATATAGACCTTAGTGGTCCCCTAATACTGTATCTGAAGTCTCTTTTATATAGACCTTAGTGGTCCCCTAATACTGTATCTGAAGTCTCTTATGAACGCATATTCAATTTTTAAAAAATCACTACGTATTCTTATTTAAAGGGATTCGCCACCGTTTGTTGAAATAAGGCTTGTCACGGTCTCCCCTGGCTGTAGATCGGTGGGCCAACACATTTTGTTATTTCAGAACAAGTAATCAGGTTGTTTTTTTTTGTCTTTTGTTGGCTCACTTTTATTCACAACATGCTAACCGGCAACATAGGATTCCATTCACTATGCTAAGCTAACTAGCAGTGGTGCTGCCGGTGTTGCACCGGACTTAAACAATGCATGCACAAAAAATGCGTTGGCCCACCTATCTACAGCTAGAGGAGACTCCACCTATCTACAGCTAGAGGAGACCCCACCTATCTACAGCTAGAGGAGACTCCACCTATCTACAGCTAGAGGAGACCCCACCTATCTACAGCTAGAGGAGACCCCACCTATCTCCAGCTAGAGGAGACCCCACCTATCTACAGCTAGAGGAGACCCCACCTATCTACAGCTAGAGGAGACCCCACCTATCTACAGCTAGGGGAGACCCCACCTATCTCCAGCTAGAGGAGACCCCACCTATCTACAGCTAGAGGAGACCTCACCTATCTACAGCTAGGGGAGACCCCACCTATCTACAGCTAGAGGAGACCCCACCTATCTCCAGCTAGAGGAGACCTCACCTATCTACAGCTAGAGGAGACCCCACCTATCTACAGCTAGAGGAGACCCCACCTATCTACAGCTAGAGGAGACCTCACCTATCTACAGCTAGAGGAGACCCCACCTATCTACAGCTAGAGGAGACCCCACCTATCTACAGCTAGGGGAGACCCCACCTATCTACAGCTAGAGGAGACCCCACCTATCTACAGCTAGAGGAGACCCCACCTATCTACAGCTAGAGGAGACCCCACCTATCTACAGCTAGAGGAGACCCCACCTATCTACAGCTAGAGGAGACCCCACCTATCTACAGCTAGAGGAGACCCCACCTATCTACAGCTAGGGGAGACCCCACCTATCTACAGCTAGAGGAGACCCCACCTATCTACAGCTAGGGGAGACCCCACCTATCTACAGCTAGAGGAGACCCCACCTATCTACAGCTAGGGGAGACCCCACCTATCTACAGCTAGAGGAGACCCCACCTATCTACAGCTAGAGGAGACCCCACCTATCTACAGCTAGAGGAGACCCCACCTATCTACAGCTAGAGGAGACCCCACCTATCTACAGCTAGGAGAGACCCCACCTATCTACAGCTAGGGGAGACCCCACCTATCTACAGCTAGAGGAGACACCACCTATCTACAGCTAGAGGAGACCCCACCTATCTACAGCTAGAAGAGACCTCACCTATCTACAGCTAGGGGAGACCCCACCTATCTACAGCTAGGGGAGACCGTGATAAGCCCAATTTCAACCAACGGTGGAGTTTAAGATGAAATACAATTTCAGGGTCACTTTTGATAAGAGGACACATTTGTTGTTTTGCAGTTTATAGACATAAATTAATATTTCACACACACTTGTCTGCAGCTCATTCTATAAAACTTGTAAAAGAAATCTTGAGGAAATCAAATCGTGAGTCGTCTTGAGTCATTTTTTTTTTTTTTAAATGTAAAAAGTACACTTTCTCTGTAAGCTCCTTCAGATGTGAGTATGTTCTAGTGTCTTCTCTCCTCTGGGACAGGAAACTGAATATCTTTGAGTTGTGGACAAAACAAGACGTGATGATGTCATCTTGGGCTTTTTGGGAAACAATGATCCACATTTTTCACCATTTTCTGACATTTTAGAGACCGGATAACTAATCCATTCATCCAGAAAATGATCCACACATTAATCGACGATGAAAATTTATCTTTTAGTTGCAGCTCAATCTAGGGCTGCTCAATTATGGGAAAAACCAAACGTCGCCATATTTTTGAACTTGAAAATCAGCTGTGAAAACACCTACAACAATGACATTTCCCTTCATACTTTTCACCTTTTAAACTTTTTTGAAATCCGCTTCAGAACACTCGCACAAAATAAGAATTTACTCGCATTATCTCTGCATGTACAGTTGTAGATGTCTCACGAGCCATAACTCAGAGTGATAAACGCACTTCTTTCTTCTTTGTAGGCGAGCCAAGGAAGTTTGACCCGACATTCAAGGGCCCGATCCAGAACAGGTGAGAGAGACATGCAATTTAATTTTTACGTGTGTAAGTGGCTAAAAGGACTTTCTTTTAAGTGCATGTTATACTTTTTGGCTTTATCTCTCTAGCTATCTCTCTATCTATCTGAAAAAGCCCAAAGTCCCCCCCCAAAGGGACTTACCATCTCCATCAGAAAACACTGTTCGCCAACTGCTCCAAACAGCTCTATTGTAGTCCAGCCTTTACTTAAAAGACAAACGTTATAATGCTCACCTAGCTGCTAGCATGGCATGCCCTCATACTCTGCTTCTGACTGGCTAGTAGTCCTTACCTAGGTACTGTCAGGGCACGCCCTCATACTCTGCTTCTGACTGGCTAGTAGTCCTTACCTAGGTACTGTCAGGGCACGCCCTCATACTCTGCTTCTGACTGGCTAGTAGTCCTTACCTAGGTACTGTCAGGGCCCTCATACTCTGCTCCTGACTGGCTAGTAGTCCTTACCTAGCTACTGAGCATGTGCGACTCCCAACAAAGATGTTACAGCAGTGAGAGGTCTCACTCTGTAGCTAAAACAGAGCTCAACACACAGGGTGAAAAGAGGAGTTGCAGCAATGTGCAGTACGACAAAAATAAGGTGTTTTTTGAAAATTAAACCATGTAAACCTATTCTGATATAACCTCTAAATACAATTATGAACTTTGACAGAAATGAGCATAATATGAGCACTTTAACACATTAACTTTGCTCTCTCCTGACTAGGGGCTGCACAGACATCGTGTGCTGCATCCTCTTCATTATTGCCATATTGGCTTATATTGCAGTGGGAATACTCGGTAAGGAACCAGCTCTTGGTATACAGATTTTAAAAACCAAAGATAAAACCTACAAACAAACAAACAAAATAAAACTCTTTTTGTAACCTTGTACCCTCCAGCCTGGTCCCAGGGCGACCCCAGGAAGGTGATCTACCCCACAGACAGTCGAGGCCAGTTCTGTGGGCAGGCTGGCACGCCACTTGCGTGAGTTTCTTTCCATTCATTCATTCATTCAACCTTTTTATTTATCCTTGAAATCATTGATGGGCAACCCTCATTTAGAAAGATGCAACGTTTCAACCCTGCTGGGTCTCTGGGCGAACACATTTGATGAAGGGATATATGTAGGTCTCACATTCAGCTGACACACCGTCTGGCTTCAATTAGTCAGATTAGGTCTGAATGGCCCAAAAAAAAACTCATTTAGAACATCATTGAGGCAGATTACAAAGACAAAACCAGAACAACAGAAAATGCATTCATAAGAAATCTAAAAAGACAATAAAAACATTCTGAATCGGAAGATTATTTGATAGATAAATTAGGATGATGAGGATGCAAAAGAAAGTACAGCTGTGTAAATCAGTTAGGAGTTTGCAGATTTTAAATCCAGATTTCTAAATTGTACAAGAGGTACAAGTGAGTTCATTTTAAGAAAGTAATTTTTTCCAGGAGTTGGGTGCACTAAAACTAAAAATCAGTTTTTTTTTTCTAGTTTAGACAGAGTATAGATTTATAATTACAGTAATTGTCCCTGTTTCTCTACTGGACATTTTCGTCTTGCTTTGAGAATGCACACACAGCGAGGTTTGTGTGCTGCTTCAGTGCCGCAAATGCCACGCCATGGTACATTCACATTTTCAGTTATTCATCTCTCCTTCCTCAGGGTAGATGTATGCAAACAGCATTGCCATCCTTTTCCACAAAAATAATTTTTAACATAACACAAACCCCAATTCCAAAGAAGTTGGGACATTGTTTGAAACGTAAATTAAAAACTGAATACATTGGGCCTTTCTCCCAAATTTGTACCTCCTCCTCCCCCTTGTTTAAAATTAAACGGCCTCCAATCGCATTTGCCAATCCCACCAGACTCCATGTAAATAATCAGGACTTTTATCATCGTAAAACACACTTGATTCAAAGTGGCCAGAAACTAAATAAAACCATAAAAAGCCGTCTTGGTTCATCTTTCTACTGTTCAAACAATCACCACTCTGGTTTGGTTGAAATAAACCCTTAATTCACCCATTTACATGTGGAGATATGCTGGCTCTATACACGCTAAAAGTCCTGATTATTTACATGGAGTCTGGTGGAGATATGCTGGCTCTATACGCGCTAAAAGTCCTGATTATTTACATCGAGTCTGGTGGAGATATGCTGGCTTTATACACGCTAAAAGTCCTGATTATTTACATGGAGTCTGGTGGAGATATGCTGGCTTTATACACGCTAAAAGTCCTGATTATTTACATGCAGTCTGGTGGAGATATGCTGGCTTTATACACG
Source organism: Perca schrenkii (assembly GCA_025617405.1). NCBI lineage: Eukaryota > Metazoa > Chordata > Actinopteri > Perciformes > Percidae > Perca > Perca schrenkii. The sequence goes on along the minus strand of CM046801.1, from coordinate 1,146,632 downwards.
CTAAAAGTCCTGATTATTTACATGGAGTCTGGTGGAGATATGCTGGCTTTATACACGCTAAAAGTCCTGATTATTTACATGGAGTCTGGTGAAGATATGCTGGCTCTATACACGCTAAAAGTCCTGATTATTTACATGGAGTCTGGTGAAGATATTTGGTGATGGTGATTTCGGGGCTGTTTCATGTTCAACTAAAAGGATCTTCCTCTTTAACTAAAGGCTCTATCTCTCTATCATTATTTCCATAATGTTGTCACACACTAGAATAACAAATGGTATGGAAAGAGACTGGATGATTCATGTCCATTAAATGTGCTGCAACTGGATGTGTTTTTCCTACACACCCTTTACCCACATGGAGCCCATGAAACCTCTCCTCCCACTTCTACCGAGGTCTAGCGATGTAACGCCCTCGTAAGAAAAGGATGAGGAAATAATTGTTTTGTGTACTCGACAAAGGCATGGAAGCCAAAAACAGCATTGAGGCGCAGTGCAGTGGAGTCTGTTAGTAATTCATTCTTTTTAATTCCAAATGTTACTGTACAATGAATTATCTCAGAAATTAAATTAACATGAAATTGACGTGTGTGTGTGTGTGTGTTTGTTTGTGTCTCTGTGTGTGTGTGTGTGTGTGTGTGTGTGTGTGTGTGTGTGTGTGTGTGTGTGTGTGTGTGTGTGTGTGTGTGTGTCTCTATGTATGTGTGTCTGTGTGTGTGTCTCTCTCTCTCTCTGTGTGTGTGTGTGTGTGTGTCTCTGTGTGTGTGTGTCTCTCTCTCTCTGTGTGTCTCTGTGTGTGTGTGTGTGTGTGTGTGTGTCTCTGTGTGTGTGTCTCTCTCTCTCTGTGTGTGTCTCTGTGTGTGTGTGTGTGTGTGTGTGTCTCTGTGTGTGTGTGTGTGTGTGTCTCCCTCTTTGTGTGTGTGTGTGTGTGTGTGTGTCTCTCTCTCTGTGTGTGTGTGTGTGTGTGTGTGTGTGTGTGTGTGTGTGTGTGTGTGTGTGTGTGTGTGTGTGTGTGTCTCTCTCTCTGTGTGTGTCTCGTGTGTGTGTGTGTCTCTCTCTCGTGTGTGTGTGTGTGTGTGTGTGTGTGTGTGTGTGTGTGTGTGTGTGTGTGTGTGTGTGTGTGTGTGTGTGTGTGTGTGTGTGTGTGTGTGTGTGTGTGAGAACAGGGACAAGCCAGTGTTGTTCTACTTCAACATCATGAAGTGTGCCAGCCCCATGGTGCTGCTGGAGTTCCAGTGTCCGACCACACAGGTGGGAACTCCTCCTCACTCACCATCTCTTCTTCTCTGGAGATAACATAAACATTAAACAGTATATGGGCGCGCGCTCTACCAGGTGAGCTAACCAAGCGCTCCTCATTTGCATAAAGTTGAATCCAGGCAACTTCACGCAAATTGGGGACATCCAGCTCAACTCGCCGCCTCTGGAAAGTCCTGAAAATGACATTACTTCAATCATGGGCTGGGATAAAATGAATAAATTAAAGCAGTTGTTGGGTATGTGAGTGGAAATACATCTAACATGCTAACGCATATCTGAACCCAATCACTGGAATGAGACAAAAAAAACTGCAACTTCTCCTCCCTACAGTGCTTAACCAGCCTTTAGAAACAAATAATTAAAGTTAAATTAAAGAGAGAAGAGCTTGGATGTTAAAAAAAGAGCTTTATAGCATTATTTAACCTGCTGTTTTAAAAAAAAGCAGATACAGGCTACTCTTTTTGCACTTGCTTGGTTTACTTTTAAGTTTTAAATTTTTGTATTCCTCCTGAAGGTGACTTTATTTTGTGGTGCCTACATCTGGCTTCAGGTTGCACTAAAAAATAACTTTTTAAATATTAAACAATTTGAATAAATAGAGATTTGAGCCTTATTGAAATTTGTTTTGTGTTAATTGTTAATAATTGAGCAATGGGAAATTCATCGTTAAGTGACAAATTAATCGTTACATTAATCGAAAAATGTGTCTTTAGATTAGTCGACTAATCGAAAAAGTAATCGCTAGATTAATCGTTTAAAAAAAAATAATTGTTTGGGACAGCCCTACTTCAATCAAGTAGAGCCCGCCTCAACGGTTGTGATTGGTGTAGAGCCCGCCTCAACGGTTGTGATTGGTGTAGAGCCCTCCTCAACGGTTGTGATTGGTGTAGAGCCCGCCTCAACGGTTGTGATTGGTGTAGAGCCCGCCTCAATGGTTGTGATTGGTTTAGAGCCCTCTTCAACGGTTGTGATTGGTGTAGAGCCCTCCTCGACGGTTGTGATTGGTGTAGAGCCCGCCTCAATGGTTGTGATTGGTGTAGAGCCCGCCTCAATGGTTGTGATTGGTGTAGAGCCCTCTTCAACGGTTGTGATTGGTGTAGAGCCCTCCTCGACGGTTGTGATTGGTGTAGAGCCCTCGTCAACTGTTGTGATTGGTGCCTCGATTTGGAAACATTGGAAATGGGCTTGAATGGGCTCTCGGCCAGACGGACTTGAAGAGCTAATCTCATATTTGCTGCAAGTTCGTCAGGCTTTACCCAGGTTAGCTTTATTTACTCAAGCATAAGACATTTTTGTTTATCAAATTGTTAGAAATAACAGGTGACTGCATATATTTCTGTCAAATAAGGTAACACAGACTCATTTGAGTCATGTTAAGGAGGTGGGAAAGCCTAGGACTTATCTCAGGCAGCCACAAGACGTCACCTGTTTATACCACATCATATGTTTACCCATCATTTCATTATAAACCAGATATTCTTTAATCACATTTAGACACTTTTTGAACAGTGAGCCTGTCAGTGAAGAGAATTGACCTGTGTCCTGCTGTGAATGTTGCTTCCTCCTCCAGATGTGTGTGGAGAAGTGCCCCGAAAAGTTCATGACATTACTCAAAGCCTACACCAACAAAAATGACTTTGACTACTACAAGACATTCTGCAAGGAAGGTGTGACCAACACAATGGTGAGTTCAACGCCGTGGTGGTGTGAAGCTGCTTTGCAATGCTGTAATTATTTCATATTTCTGTTAAAGGTTGGTTTCCTCACACCCTCTTTATGTCTGTTTTGGGTAAACCGTGTTTCAGGGAGCACCAGAAATCCTGAAGCAGGGTCTCTGTCCTGCCATGCTGATGCCCAGCAAACCCTGTGAGTTGGATCCACAATGTACAGGCCAAAAGTTTGGACACACCTTCTCATTCAAAGTGTTTTTTTTTTTTTTCATGACTAATTACATTGTAGATTGTCACTGAAGGCATCAAAACTATGAATGAACACATATGGAATTATGTACTTAACAAAAAAGTGTGAAATAACTGAAAACATGTCTTATATTTTAGATTCTTCAAAGTAGCCACCCTTTGCTTTTTTTGATAACTCTGCAAACCCTTGGTGTTCTCTCAATGAGCTTCATGAGGTAGTCACCTGAAATGGTTTTACCTTCACAGGTGTGCTTTGTCAGGGTTCATTAGTGGAATTATTTCCCTTATTAATAAAAAAGCAAAGGGTGGCTACTTTGAAGAATCTAAAATATAAGACATGTTTTCAGTTATTTCACACTTTTTTGTTAAGTACATAATTCCATATGTGTTCATTCATAGTTTTGATGCCTTCAGTGAGAATCTACAATGTAAATAGTCATGAAAATAAAAAGGAAACGCATTGAATGAGAAGTGTGTCCAAACTTTTGGCCTTTACTGTATTACATTTCGTCACAATGTTTGAAACTAGAGATGCACCCAATCCAGATTTTTGGGGGTTCAGCTGAATCCTGAATCCCCTGGTTGAGATTGTGCTGCCTCCTCCTCCCATCCTCAGTCCATGAACCCAGTAAACACATGAATGAAGTAAACAGGGACTGTCCTTCCTTTGCTGTACCTGAAGTTGCTCCATTCTGGCTGCTGTCTGGAGATTCCTTCATGCACAACTCGTATTCTTTCAGATGTTTCAGACCAGATGTTGTAACAGCGGCCATGTTGTGTATAGTTTAGGGTCCTCGCCACCACCAGACCAATCAGCATTGAACAGATTGAACATGTAGCTGGACTTGAATGGCCTTCTTTTGACTGAAAGTACTGCCAAACAACAACTTTCTGCTCAAAAAAGGCAAACAATTATTTTAAAGTGCTCATAATATTCTCATTTTCAGGTTCATAATTGTATTTTAAGGTTATATCAGAATAGGTTTACATGGTTTAATTATCAAAAAAACACCATATTTTTGTTGTACTGCACATTGCTGCAGCTCCTCTTTTCACCCTGTGTTCAGCTCTCTGTTTTAGCTACAGAGTGAGACATCTCACTTCTGTTACATCTTTTGTTGTCAGTTGCACATGCTCAGTAGCTAGGTAAGGACTACATGCTCAGTAGCTAGGTAAGTGGCTAGGTAAGGACTACATGCTCAGTAGCTAGGTAAGACTACATGCTCAGTAGCTAGGTAAGACTACATGTTCAGTAGCTAGGTAAGACTACATGTTCAGTAGCTAGGTAAGACTACATGCTCAGTAGCTAGGTAAGTGGCTAGGTAAGGACTACATGCTCAGTAGCTAGGTAAGTGGCTAGGTAAGGACTACATGCTCAGTAGCTAGGTAAGACTACATGCTCAGTAGCTAGGTAAGACTACATGCTCAGTAGCTAGGTAAGACTACATGCTCAGTAGCTAGGTAAGACTACATGCTCAGTAGCTAGGTAAGACTACATGCTCAGTAGCTAGGTAAGACTACATGCTCAGTAGCTAGGTAAGACTACATGAGCTAGCTGGCTGTTTCTCCAACTTCAGTCAGTACGAGGCAGGATTAGCCGGAAGACTTCTTCTAAACGAGGGCGCACTTCCAACTTAGCGTGGAATACCTGCAGAACAGGGACATGGAAGTAGTTCTTTTGGAGATTAGTGTGAACTAGTGTGTGTTGTAGCAGTGTTTTTCCCATTGAGAATGAGCTAGCATGCTAACGGTTAGCCCCCTAGCCTCCTCGTTTCGGCTAGTGACGTAGAGAGCCGAGCAGATGTTGACCAGCTCACCAGGAGACTGAAGGGAGGACACATTCAGAAACCAGATCTCACTCAGAACACCATGGATGGGTTTTTACCAAAGTTTGTATGTGTGTGTGTGGAAGCACCAGAGACCCCAAATCCCAGAAAAAGGTATTTTTTTTTCATAATATGGGCACTTTAAAGAATAAATAAACAGCATCACAAATGTCACATATCTCCGCAATTCAATTCAACGGGCAGCTGTATAAAATAATTTTTTTTAGGGTTAGCGAGACATCACGCTGATTCAGTCTTTCCATTCAGATTGCTGGTGTAGATCTGGAAAGTTCTGGCATATAAACATGATTTACTTCTTTCAAAAATCTAATTTAATTTCCCTCTGCTTCCTTTCAGTCACTCGCAGGTGTTTCCCAGCTTTAGGAGAGAGCGGAGGGGTGATAACTGTTGGAAACAACTCAAAATTCGACGATGGACGGGGAAACGTGAGAGATGCCAAGGACCTTTTGGATGGAGTCACGTGAGTATATAATATATAAGAGTTTACCTTTTACCAAAATCCAATAACTAGAAAAAAACTTTCATTTATAAAGCAAGTTCTTTGTGGAATTAAAATCCCAAGTAACATTCATTTTATCACAGGAAAGGTACATTTTAAAAAGAGTTAAATCTTACCTTCATTTAAATTATTCATCATGAGGTTTCTGATTGTGTGGTGAAAAAATATCAGATTTTCGTCTATTTCAATCTGAGGGACCTTAATGTTAGCCATGTAATATACTGTAAGTTATAACTTTGTTTAAGATATTTCTCTATTTGCTTGGTTTGTTATAGTTTTCATTTTATTTTAATTGTAAGTTTTCTTCTTTTGTTGTTGAGTTTTGTAGATCAGATATTGTGGTATTTAGTTTATTTTTTAATTTCTTTTCAGTATATGTTATGAAATGTTTTAATATTGTCTGATTCAATGTTGTTTTGGACCCCAGGAAGACTAGCTGGTCATCTAGGCCAGGGATCTTCAACAGGGGGTCTGGGACCCCTAGGGGGTCCTCAGAGTCAATGCCAGGGGGCCTCCAAATTATTAATGTTTTAAAGTCTTTTCAAAAATTAAAATCTTAACATGAATACAACAAAATATTAGCAAATATAACTCCACACTGCTAAAGGCTTACTGGCCTAACGGTAAGGTAGTCACTAAGGCCATCCACATAGACAGATAATCATAAGGATTCACTGTTCCACATGTATGTTTAACATTTAAACATGATTTATAAACTCATGCCAACAATTATTAGGCTATTTTAATGGATTAGTATTCTATGCAAAAAAGGTATCTACTGTATAAAGGCTCTAGGCTAGCTTGCATTTTATTGTAGGCCCAGTTTATTATGTAACTTAATTTAATAAAATATATGTAGTAGGGAGTCCCTTCTCCGTCTCTCTTTCAGTTAAGGGGTCCTTGGATTAGAAACAATTGAAGACCCTGGTCTAGGTGTCAACTAATGGGGATCCTTTATGATAAATAGAAATACAAAAAATATCACAGAACGATACTGCTCTGTGGGCGCCAGCCCCGACCTTTACATTCACCTGACCAGGAACCCTTACTGCTTAAAGCTCTAGTGGGTAACTATTTCACAGACTGATCTCATGAAGTGGTGTTCAAGCCATTGCCAAATGAGTTGCCACAAAGCTAATTAAGACTACCAGCTCCACACAACTCTCTCTCTATACTATAGCTTTAACATATGCAAATAACAATTATTTTTAATTGTGAATTTATCAGCTGTGTTGCAGCTGTAAGCAGTCCAAGAAAAGTTGATTTATCAAAGCAGTTGTGGATTACTTTAATAGATTAATCTTCGCAGCTCTATCTTGAACCGATAATCACACAGAAATCTCTCCGCAGGAACGCCACTGTGGTCATCGAGGCGCGCCAGGTGGTCATGAAAATCTTTGAGGATTTCACACAGTCCTGGTACTGGATCCTGATGTGAGTCACACACCTACATGGGTTTTTACATGTGCTTCTTTTTCCGTTTGTTTTTTGATTTGTGTGCAAAAGATGAAGCTGGTTCCATCGCTCTCTGTGCTTTCCCTTTTAGCCTCCTTTCTCTTCTACTAAACAGCTATCTTGTAAATGTTTATTTCTTAAAGGTCCCAGTGTGTAACGTGTTTAGTTGTTCATTCACCAACTTGTCCTTTTTCATGAATATTTACCTCCACCATCAATTCCAAGTATTCCTATTGGCTGGAAATTTAAAATTCGCATGAACTGGAGTAGACGCTCCATATTCATGCTCCATCTAGAAATACGTTAGCTGGTAAGGGACATACAGGACATACTGCTCCACCTTTCGTGTTTTCTGTCACATGATAAACTCACAGGTGCTGCTAATGGGTATCGTAGCTACTGAAGGCTACCATAGCTATTATTATTATTATTATTATTATTATTATTATTATTATTATTATTATTATGTACTTGAGCTGTGTGGTGAGAGAGAGTTGATTGAGATATATGATCTCAACGCTAGATGGGAGAAATTCCTCCACATTGGACCTTTTTAATGTTTGTGTATATCACCAAGGCAAACTCCATGTAGGCTTAACTTACTGTGGAAATAAACTGAGTCTGCCCTCCTCACACCGGTCTGTCTGTCTTTAACCCATGGGAAATCATGTGTTTTATTAATTTGCGCTGTCCCCTTTCATAAATAAACTAAACTCTCTCTCTCTATCTCCAGAGGATTGGTTATCGCCATGCTGACCAGCCTGCTCTTCATCGTCCTCCTACGCTTCTTGGCAGGGATCATGGTCTGGGTCATGATTGTCATGGTGATACTGGTCATAGGATACGGTAAGGGCCACAGCACACAGTCCTGATGTCTCTCATACTCGCCTTTTTTAAAGTAGTTCGGCACTACAAGTGGTCAGTTTCAAAAAGCAGCTTTGAAGGGCAACTTTGTTTTTGTCTTAAGTGTTGATGGTAACAACAATCTTTTAAATAGCTCCAGTTTTAAGCAAGAAACAAGCTGTGTGTATGTAACCCTACAGGACAAATGTTCACCTTCAGTTTCTGTCCACTAAAAGTTCTGTTTTTGCCGCTGGCTTATTATTCTAAGGGCCCTATCCTGCAGCCCGACACAAGTGTCTTTGCTAGTTTAAGCCCGACCCAGTGGTCAGTTTCCCGTCCCAGTGCCCACGTCGTTTAAATAGCAAATGCACCTGCGCAAATCTGTGGCCCATGGGCATGCTGGTCTTACAGGGAGGTGTGTTCAGGTGCATTCTGGGCATGCTGGTCTTACAGGGAGGTGTGTTCAGGTGCATTCTGGGCGTGCTGGTCTTACAGGGAGGTGTGTTCAGGTGCATTCTGGGCATGCTGGTCTTACAGGGAGGTGTGTTCAGGTGCATTCTGGGCGTGCTGGTCTTACAGGGAGGTGTGTTCATCCGCTGTTTACAGTGTAATTGTCTGTTTGTCGCATGACTGTTTTTATGTGACTCCGCAAGGAGAAGCATGAATTCAGTCCACTGTCAGCTGCAGTGTCTTATGTTTTATGTTTATGTTTGATTGTGTTTTGACTGTCGTTCTCATGTTGTTTTATTAAACCCTTTTGCTTGACTTTCAATTAGACCCAAGCCTCTCCTTCCTCCTCCAGAAATCAGAACGAACGCGTATTTAGAATTTCTTAACAGTTCAGGTGCATTCTGGGCGTGCTGGTCTTACAGGGAGATGTGTTCAGGTGCATTCTTAGTGTCTGACAACATTGTGGGATGGATTCCTACAGAGATAGACTTTTTAGTTAAAGAGTAAGATCCTTTTTGGTTTAACATGAAACAGCCCCAAAATCACCATCGCCAAACCCACCAGACTCCATGTAAATAATCAGGACTTTTATCATTGTAAAACACACTTCATTCAAAGTGGACAGAAATTAAATAAAACTATCAAAAGCCGTCTTTGTTCATCCTTCCACTGTTCCAACAATCACCACTCTGGTTTGGTTGAAATAAACCCTTAATTCACCCATTTACATGTGGAGATATGCTGGCTCTATACACGCTAAAAGTCCTGATTATTCACATGGAGTCTGGTGGAGATATGCTGGCTCTATACACGCTAAAAGTCCTGATTATTTACATGGAGTCTGGTGGAGATATGCTGGCTCTATACACGCTAAAAGTCCTGATTATTTACATGGAGTCTGGTGGAAATATGCTGGCTCTATACAAGCTAAAAGTCCTGATTATTTACATGGAGTCTGGTGGAAATATGCTGGCTCTATACACGCTAAAAGTCCTGATTATTTACATGGAGTCTGGTGGAGTTCGGTGATGGTGATTTCGGGGCTGTTTCATGTTTCTCTTTAACTAAAAGGTCTATCTCTGTAGGGATCCATCCCATAATGTTGTCAGACACTTAGATTAATAATCTGAGTCTGTCAGCGGCAACAACAGAACTTTTAGTGGACTCTAACTCAAAGTTTTTACTGAACCTACTTCTTGGAAAAGTATTCTTAGGCCAAGAAGCGAGACCCCTGATGTCTGCAGCCCAATATACCTGCAATTACAGTTTCCCCCTCATGCATACACATTAGAAGTTTTATTTTTATATGAAATAGTTTATTTCTGTTTTGTTGCACACAGGTTTTTTTTTGTTTTTTTAACGAAACCAATTGAGGCAGTTACTTTATATTGCCATCTTTTTAAGAAGCCGTACCTTTCTGTTGTTCAGGTATCTTCCACTGCTACATGGAGTACGCTGCTCTGAAGGGAACGGCAGGCTCGGACGTGACGTTACAGCAGCTCGGCTTCCAGACAGACTTCGCGGTCTACCTGCAGATCAGACAGACCTGGCTGGCCTTCAGTCAGTTCACACACCTTAATCTGCATGTTTCTTATAGATTCTGTCGGTACACGATCCGTGCTATCTGCACGATCCGTTCTGCGCTAGCCTCCAACGGGAAGCTAACGTTAGTTTAGCTAACAGCTAATTCGGCTAACCACTAGCTGACAGCTAGATTCAGTCTAACGTTAAGTCAAACTTAAAGGTATAGTGGAGGATTTTCTTTTTCCGGGTGGATCATCAAGACTATTGGTCCTCCTGGTTGTCAATCATTCTGGTGATATGTTTACGTCCCTAGCTTTCAGGTGTATATGTGTGGTGAGCTTGAGCTACGGTTTCAGCCATTCATTGAAGCATTGAAGCTTTTGGGAGAATATTTCACACGCTGGCGTGCGCTAAAAGCACAGGTTGGGCTTCCCACTGATGCCTCAGTCGTGAAGTTTCTACTCCACAGGTAAAGTTTGGCTATTTGGAGAAATCCATTTAAAATCACTGCTAGTAAAAGTTGATTTAAGCTATGATTAGCGATGCTAGCCCTGGCACAAGTCACGCACCGCGCACACACGGTAAACATCTCAATTTGTGAAAAAGGTCAAATCTTCTTTTGGAAAGTAGGCTTGTATGAGCCATGCCGACAGCAACTTGTAAACAGTGCACTCTCGTGCACACGTTTAATAGGCGTTCCCTCTCGGGAGCAGGCAGAGGGTTGAGCATGTGCATTTTTTCAAAAAGTAGAGAGGGCGGTTCTTTTCTAAAATTCGGGAAAATCCTCCACTATACCTTTTTTTTAATGGGAGAAGCAGCTACAGCTACATTAAGACTTTACAGTAATAACAATAAAGACCAGTGTTGAGTGATTGTATTTTAAATGAGCACAAGTAAAGTAGAACAGACCTAACAGCTGTTATGTATGTCAACGTTTATTTTCAAGTTTTATTTTGAGGGTCTTTTAAAGTTATTACATGTTGTCTCAGCTAGCGGTTAGCCGAATTAGCTGTTAGCTAAACTAACGTTAGCTTGCCTATGGAGTCTCTCTCTCTCTCTCTCTCTCTCTCTCTCTCTCTCTCTCTCTCTCTCTCTCTCTCTCTCTCTCTCTCTCTCTCTCTCTCTCTCTCTCTCTCTCTCATATGAACAGATCATGTACCAACATATTCTGTAAAACAGGGACACCAACATGACCCTCTCCCTCTGCTCCCCGTCTCATTTGTTGTTGTTGTTGTTTTAGTGATTATCCTGGCCATCGTGGAGGTCATCATCATCCTGCTGCTCATCTTCCTCAGGAAGAGGATCCTCATCGCCATCGCTCTCATCAAAGAAGCCAGCAGGTCAGACTCAGAGGACGAGCAGGAAAAACCGATCAATGACAGACGCTTAAGCTGTTAAATTGCTCAGACTTCAAAAAAAAACTTTTACAGCTAGATTAAAGTGTCCGACTAATGGCACAGCAACAGATGGAAGTAATTAAAGTAAGGGATGCATTGAATCCAGAACTTTGGGGTTTGGTTGGATACCAAATCCACTGGTTTAAAGTGATGGTAGCCCCCAGTAGCTTTTTTCACCTCTTCAACATTGGGAGAGTTAGCATTATCAGCTGAATAGCTTAGTGCAGGCGCTAAACCGATAAAGCATAGTATCGCAATATTTTTCTTGGCAATACCGTATCGATACACAGGCACCAAGTATGTATGTACTTATTATTATTATTATTATTATTATTATTATTATTATTATGTGTTGGCCAGTTTGTCTTCTTGACAATCCCCTTTTTGCAGCGATAAAATTTAAGTGAGCTGAACATACGAGAAGATGAATGTATCTATGTTGAAGAAGTTTCCTTTTTGGGGACATAATTTGAAATTTGGAGAAAAATTTGAAGTTGAGGGGGGGAAAAGGTAATAAATTGCAATATATCGCAGAATATTGCAAAAGGTTGTAAAATCGCAATAATATTGTATCGTGATGATATGGTATCATGTGACCTCTGGTGATTCCCAACCCCTAATATTCATCCCAATTCTGGGTTTTGGGGTGCATCCCTGATTTAAAATACAGTTTGAGCGGTGATGTCATGTTGAGATTTTTTTTAAACATTTTTGACACATTTTTCATCACTTTTCTTCAATGTTTTTGCACTTTCTTCAATGTTTTTGCACTTTTTAAAAAAAAAAATTTGCACTTTCTTCAATGTTTTTGCACTTATTTCAATGTTTTTTTTCACTTTTTTTTTTCCACATTTTTGATGCTATTTTTCACTAACACCAACTTATTACCAATAGTTTTACACATATATTTGGAATTCATGGTCAAATCTCATGTTGTGTTCACAGAGCCATCGGACATGTGATGTCGTCTCTTTTCTACCCGCTGTTCACTTTCCTCCTGCTGGCCATGGTGGTCGCCTACTGGGCGGTCACTGCTGTGTATCCTTTCACGTGTGTGTGTGTGTGTGTGTGTGTGTGTGTGTGTGTGTGTGTGTGTGTGTGTGTGTGTGTGTGTGTGTGTGTGTGTGTGTGTGTGTGTGTGTGTGTGTGTGTGTGTGTGTGTGTGTGTGTGTGTGTGTGTGTGTGTGTGTGTGTGTGGAAAGCTCCAGGATTTCCATATACTCAATTTAAAAATGCCCAATGACGCACAACAACATACTTTATATTATATTTTGAATTGTCACGAAGGCTCAAACTGATCAAAACTCTCTCTCTCTCTCTCTTTCTATGTCTCTGTCTCTCTTTCTATGTCTCTGTCTCTCTTTCTATGTCTCTGTCTCTCTTTCTATGTCTCTCGTCTCTCTCTCTCTTTGTCTCTCTCTCTTTCTATGTCTCTCTCTCTCTCCGTCTCTCTCTCTCTCTTTCTATGTCTCTGTCTCTCTTTCTATGTCTCTGTCTCTCTTTCTATGTCTCTGTCTCTCTTTCTATGTCTCTCTCTCTCTCTCTCTCTCTCTCTCTCTCTCTCTGTCTCTCTCTCTCTCTCTGTCTCTCTCTCTCTGTCTCTCTCTCTCTCTCTCTCTCTGTCTATGTCTCTCTTTCTGTCTCTGTCTCTCTTTCTGTCTGTCTCTGTCTTTCTCTCTTTCTCTGTCTCTCTCTTTCTATGTCTCTCTCTCTGTGTCTCTCTCTCTTTCTGTCTCTCTTTCTGTCTGTCTCTCTCTCTCGGTCTCTCTCTCTTTCTCTGTCTCTCTCTTTCTATGTCTCTCTCTCTGTGTCTCTCTCTCTTTCTGTCTCTCTCTCTGTGTCTCTCTCTCTTTCTGTCTCTCTGTCTCTCTTTCTGTCTGTCTCTCTCTCTCGGTCTCTCTCTCTTTCTCTGTCTCTCTCTTTCTCTGTCTCTCTCTCTCGGTCTCTCTCTCTTTCTCTGTCTCTCTCTTTCTCTGTCTCTCTCTCTCGGGTCTCTCTCTCTTTCTCTGTCTCTCTCTTTCTCTGTCTCTCTCTCTCGGTCTCTCTCTCTTTCTCTGTCTCTCTCTTTCTCTGTCTCTCTCTCTCGGTCTCTCTCTCTTTCTCTGTCTCTCTCTCTTTCTCTGTCTCTCTCTTTCTATGTCTCTCTCTCTGTGTCTCTCTCTCTTTCTCTGTCTCTCTCTGTGTGACTCTCTGTTTTGAATATTGTTTGTAATCATGTTTACATATGTTTTAATTATTATTGTTTCTGGGATACTATGTTTTTAGTGGGTTTTTTACTTCTTTTTGGCTAATTAGTTTGCTTTTTATAATGTTTATCAGTATTTAGTATCTGTACAGCACTTTGGGGCAGTAGTGACTGCTTGTAAATGTGCTCTATAAATAACCTTGACCTTGTGTCTCTCTGTCTCTCTTTCTCTGTCTCTCTCTGTGTCTCTCTGTCTCTCTATGTGTGTCTCTCTCTCTCTCTGTCTCTCTCTGTCTCTGTCTCTCTCTGTCTCTCTCTCTCTCTCTCTCTCTCTCTCTCTCTCTCTCTCTTTATCTTAAGAAACTCTCCTTAAGATTGATCTCCTCATTGGACAGAGTATATTGACTGTCTTCCAGGTATAGACTGGAAACCTTTTTTCCTTTTAAAGCCAGGAGGAGAAGGTCTGTCAGGATGACCCTTTCTGCTACGTTGTGATGTCATAGTGGGACGTTGAATGGGATTTGTAGTTCTTTTAAATACCGTTTATTTCGTTGTCCTTGATGGAGTTTGTCAGCTTCTTGTCTACCTCTAACGAACCCATCTACAAAGTCTTCAACGAGACGGCGTGCGACTACTCGAGAACGACTTGTAATCCAGCGGTAAGTTTTCTCATTTTATTATAATGTCTGAAAATCTTCAGGCAGCATTTAAAATAAATAAATCTTGATATAGTTTTTAGACCTCATTAAGCCTTGGGTTGTCTTCTGGTCGACCATGCACTTGTTGTCCTTCTGGGTCAAAATTAACATTTGTTTTATTTTTTTTTTAATACATTTATGACACATTTTTTCACTTTGTTTTCATCCCTTTTTTTTCAATATTTTTGTCACTTTTTTCAACATTTTTGTCACTTTTTTTGTCACTTTTTCAATGTTTTTGTCACTTTTTCCACATTTGATGCTATTTTTCACTAACACCAACTTATTACCAATAGTTTTACACGTATATTTGAAATTCATGGTCAATAAATCTCATTTAAAGGAGATTATACCGGATTGTGAAATGATAAATGATTTTGACTAATATTAGAGGAACGTGTGTTGGTGGAGAATCAGACGCGTGGATCTCAAAGTTTAGTCAGGTTGTGAAACCATTTCCATTTTTTCAAATGCTATAATATTGAATACCCACAATTTAATGAAAGTAGTAATCAAGTACTTGGAATTGTACTCCTGACTGAACATTGACATATACCAGTCTGTGATTATCCTTCCTTTAACATTAGTCTAAATAATTCACAATTTCAATTTTTAACTCAGTGATTTGGTATAATTTCCTATAAATGAGGTTTATTGACCATGAATTCCCCCAAAAAAAGTTTAAAATTAGTAATAAGTTGGTGTTAGTGGTGTTCATACATGGTAGTGAAATGAAGTGGAAAACCGCAACAAAAAAAGCGCCCAAAACATTGAAAAAATCACCTTAATTGTCGAAAAAAGGGACAAGTGCACGGTCCAATGGAAGACAACACAAGGGAATTACTAGAATTTTTGGGTCTTTGTAAATTATAGAGTGTTGTCTAGACCTACTCTATCTGTAAAGTGTCTCGGTAACTCTTATGATTGGATACTATAAATAACATTGAAGTAAGTAATTTGGTTAAAAAGAAACCCATATTTCTGATTTATAGAAGTTTTGGGAACGGGTCAGATTTGACCGGAGGTCAACATTAGGGTTAAGTAGTCATCGTTATATTGAAATGGTAATATTGTCTACTATGTCTCTATATAACCCATATCTGTGCTAAGAACTTGGCCAAACTTTGAATGTTTTTTTAAATATTTTTGACACATTTTTCATCACTTTTTTTCAATGTTTTTGCACTTTTTTCAATGTTTTTGCACTTCTTTCAATGTGCATTTTCAATGCTATTTTTCACTAACACCAACTTATTACCAATAGTTTTACACATATATTTGGAATTCATGGTCAAATCTCATTTATAGGAGATTATACCTGATTGTGAAATGATGAATGATTTTGACTAATATTAGAAAAGTTTTGAAACCATTTACATTTTACACATTTCTTTCGAAATTGAATACCACAATTCAATGAAAATACTAATCCAGTACTTGCAATTGTACTTAATATTTTGAGTAATTTGGTTAAAAAGAAAAACCCATATTTCTGATATATAGAAGTTTTTGGGAATGGGTCAAATTTGACCTGAGGTCAACATTAGGGTTAAATAGTCATCTTTATATTTAAATGGTAATATTGTCTACTATTAGTTTATTTGTCAGGGACCATGCCCAGTTCAGGCCCTGGACCACAGAGTACCATGTCTCTATATAACCTTTATAAGGGCAGCATGGTGGCCCAGTGGTTAGCACCGTGGCCTCACAGCAAGAAGGTTCTGGGTTTGACTCCAGGTCATTCTGGGCCTTTTGCATGTTCTCCCCATGTTTGCGTGGGTTTCCTCCGGGTGCTCCGGTTTCCTCCACCATCAAAAAAACATGTACTAGGTTCTCCAGTCAGTGCCGTTTAGCAAGGCACTCAGATCTGGAGTTGGTACCCGGGGGGGCTGTGATTGGCTGCCCAGTGCTCCCTTGATGGATGGGTTAAATGCAGAGAATGAATTTCGCTACATGTCAGTCCCTCCAGAAAAACGTGATTATGTGATCGCATAATTCAACGCATAATCAGCCAAAGTCCACATTTATGCTGCATAAATTGCCGATTTCCGTGCAAAATATGCGGGGCTTGCATGATGTCATAATCCCCACATTTTCGTTGCAAAAAAGTCCCATAATATATCTTAGCAGAGAGTTGAAAAATGTTGCGTTTACTTCACACAAGAGCAGCCGTTTCCTTGCCAAGTGATGTAATCACGCGACGTGAACATTATCGAAAAGCTGGGTGTTGGGGGGAGAAATCACTTTTTTCTCTTTTTCATCGAACTGCAGTTTTTGCAAGTTCCCACAATGTCATTGCATAAAATTGCTTAAAACATGCGATGGAATATCCAGGATATTGACGTATCTGACAATAAAAGTACCTTTTACCTATATCTGTGTTCAGAACTACTCCACCAGTCCTGAGAAAGCGAAGTGCCCTGACTCCATGTGCCTTTTCGCCTTCTACGGCGGAGAGACCCCGTACCACAAATACCTGATCGGCCTGCAGTTCTACAACGTCTTCCTCTTCTTCTGGTGTGCCAACTTCGTCACGGCTCTGGGACAGATGACCCTGGCCGGGGCCTTCGCCTCGTACTACTGGGCCTTCGTCAAGCCGGATGACATGCCTGCCTTCCCCGTGTTCGCTTCCCTCGGGAGATCTCTCAGGTGTGTGTGTGTGTGTGTGTGTGTGTGTGTGTGTGTGTGTGTGTGTGTGTGTGTGTGTGTGTGTGTGTGTGTGTGTGTGTGTGTGTGTGTGTGTGTGTGTGTGTGTGTGTGTGTGTGTGTGTGTGTGTGTGTGTGTGTGTGTGTGTGTTGGAGGAAGTTTGAGATATCTCACACCTCACATATGTCGATCATGTAACAATCACAGATGCAGC
This sequence comes from Perca schrenkii, assembly GCA_025617405.1. NCBI lineage: Eukaryota > Metazoa > Chordata > Actinopteri > Perciformes > Percidae > Perca > Perca schrenkii. The sequence continues at coordinate 1,129,697 of CM046801.1, read as the reverse complement.
AGCCATGACTTGACCAATAGTTTTGTGCAATGCCGTTTTAATGCCTCAGGGTGCCATGCCATGTACTCGATGTATTCATAGGAGCCGATGCCATGGGTGCTCTGGAGTTCAAGCACCCAGACTGCCTGTAGGCTCCATTAATTTAAAAATGAAACCTTGCAGTTGGTGCTAAGTGGGTCAGTGTAACAGCGCTTATCAGTTCAATTTTCTAAACCCAAACGGACATTTTGAAAAGCAGAAAAATGGGTTCAAATATCAAATTTTTTGATTTTTTTTTTTTTTTTCACCTTGACAAATTCAAAAATTTGATCTTTAGACTGTTTTTCCAATTTTCTGTTTTTATTGAGAGGATCAGAAATTTACAAAATTTAGTTTGAGTTTAGTTTATTTATAAAAGGGGACAGCGCAAATTAATAAAACACATGATTTCCCATGGGTTAAACAGAATTAGCCAAAAGGCTATTTTTCATCGTAGTCCCCTGCCTTCGATGTTAAAAAAGGCTTTTTGTTTGCATCTGGGCTACAATTATTCATAATACTGCAATGGTATTCTCTCCCTCGTACCGCCTATAGCTCAAATTTCTCATCCTCCTGAATAAAAAACAGAAAATTGGAAAAACTACTTTTTTATTTGTCGAATTTGGATATTTGAACCCATTTTTCAGTTTTTCCAAATGTCCGTTTGTGCTTAGAATATTGAACTGATAAGCGATTACCCTGACCTAAGTGGAGCGTCTGTCATAGTGTGATTGGTTATGTCGCTGTCAGTCCCCTGCTCCGTATCCTATCCACCAATTGCAGCGTTTCTCGGATGAAAACGCCTCTTTAGGGACCCCTCTCCATCCCCCCCACTATACAGTGTGTGCATGTGCATTAGGTAATCAGAGTGAGACTAAAATGGACAGATTTGTTATTAAAAAAGCAAAACCCAATGATAGATAAATACTTTGTTGATCCCCAAGGGGAAATCCAAAGTCCCAGTAGCTTAAAGACATCACACACAACATACACACACATCACAAACAGGATGATAAAATAACTCCACATGAATAGCATCCCCTGCTTTATCGTCTATTTTAAAATAAATGGCACCATAATTTACTAAATGAACATCATGCTGTGTTGAAGAAGACTTGAAACTAGCGATTGAGACCATAAACTCATTATGAAAATGTTTACTGAGGTAATGAATCAAGAGAGAAGTAAGCTCATTTTCTCAGACTTCTATAGAAACAGACTTCTGTTTGGAGCCAGTGGAGTCGCCCCCTGCTGGAAGTTAGAGAGAATGCAGCTTTGCGGAGCTTCAGCTTTGGCTGCACTTTTTAATCCTGAAAAATTCATCCCATTATTTTTACAGTATGTATTTGAGACATAACGCACGCTATTTCCATACCCTGCTTAACAGTCACTTGTCTGTTGTTTTAGGTATCACACAGGGACTCTGGCGTTCGGCTCCCTTATCCTCTCAATCGTTCAGATCATCAGGGTTTTGCTGGAGTATCTGGACCACAAGCTGCAAGGTCTGGTGCTGTTTTTTTGGACTACAATTAGAAGTCTACTTGAGGCTATGCTCCATAGTTTATATAGCATACAGTCCTGAATCGAGCAATAACATTTTCACCTAGTAAATAGTAGAGATGGCACGATACCATTTTTTTGCTTCCCGATTCCGATACCTGAACTTGCGTATCGGCCGATACCGAGTACCAATCCGATACCAGTGTGTCATGTATTTTATTATGTTTTAACAACTGTATACTACTATCCCTGTATGGATGTGATATGACTTCTATCTTTGCTGTCTGGCTCAGGTTAAACTCTTTTTAAAACATGAACAAACACAAACAATGAATGTCGGTTATAATGGAAAAAGATCATAAATAAAGTACTTTAACGTAGATTTTCTTTAGGACTTTATTACGTGGTATCGGATCGGTGCATAAACTCCAGTACTTACCGATACCAGAGTTTTAGGCAGTATCTGAGCCGATATCGGTATCGGACTATCTCTAGTAAATAGTGCAAATAGTGTCTAAGAAAATGTTATTAGCCAGTTGCTCAGGCTCCATCTACACTACTACGTTTTCACTTTTAAGCAGCGTTTTGAGACAGACAGAACTGTTACTGAAAGGCCTGTAAGCTACCTACCCATCTACCTGTAAGTAACTTACCTACCTACCTACAAGCTACCTAACTGATGAGACTGACTGATGTGCGTCCTCGTTTCCAAATGTCTCCATTTGTGTCCGTGCAGACTACAAAGCAACCCCTGGAGTTTTCAAACCAAATCGGGGGCAGCAGAGTTTCCAAATGTTAAAGTTGTAGGGGCTCAGACACCTCAACCAGACGGCAGACCATCGGCAGCAAAGCCAGTGTGACCGATCAGTCTCCCTGAGTCGGTCCAAAAAGTTCCTAAGAATTCACCGAAGAGATGAGACGTTCATACGTCTCCATAACAGCAGGCGGCGCAAATCTGTGTTGTCGCCCGAAAAATGAAAACCGGAATTGACGAATGCGTCACATGGGGTCTGGCTTCTCGTCATGGCGTCTCGTTCAGAATCCGATCTCATATTGGACTAAAATAGTGTTTCTGAAAACATTTGAAGAGAGAAATTGTCTGTCTGTCTGTCTGTCTGTCTGTCTGTCTGTCTGCATTTCAGATCAACTAAGGTCAGTTTAAAAGATTTTCCTCCAGATTTTGAGAGACTCTAGTCATGCTCATTTCACTCGTCATTTCCGGTAAGTGTTTTAACATAAGGGCACTGATTCACTAGTCAAGGGCTAGCACTCCACCAATCAGATTGGTCATTGTGTCTGATTCAACAAGTCAAATTGGCCCAAAACGACGGCACAGAACACACCGAACAGACTCGAGTCACTGACCTTGCCAGACTGTCTGATGGGCGATTATTGGGTTGGTGTGTCAGCGCCTTAAGGGGCTCGAAAATGCCGCAGTAGTGTGTACGCGAGGCGTAAACGTAGCAAAAGAGTCATTTTTTTAAACCAAAACGTAGTAGTGTAGATGTAGCCTCAGTGTTTTTTCTGATTGGTAAATAATGACACACACAAATAGCAAAGTCAGATATAAATCTGTACTCCAGTAACTAACTTCTTATGTGTGTTTTGTGATAACCTGGGAGACCTGTCTCAACTGATAATTTAAATGTTCACCAATTTGTTCATCACTATCATTCACAGGAGCCCAAAATAAGTGCACCAAGTTCGTGTTGTGCTGTCTGAAGTGCTGCTTTTGGTGTCTGGAGAAATTTGTCAAGTTCATAAACAGAAATGCCTACATCATGGTGTGTGGTTTGTTTCACTTAGCCCATCATTTAAATGCATTTTTATGCACTCAACTTCCAATTTCGATACCATATTTTTAATGATACAATAGACTTTTTTTTTTTTTTTCACGGCAGTTATGTTGACATGTCATATAGTAGGAGAGACCCTGGTATTGTGCATGCTGACTCACTGAAATAGCTCACTGGGACACTTAAGGTTATCAATTTCAGCTGTGCTTTTCCTACTATGGCAAGTCAACATGTCTGCTGTGAAAAAGGTCCATTTTCTCTGGATTTTTTTAACAGAATGAGCTGCAGACTGTTTTTTTATTTCTATAAAGTGTGCAAAACAACAATGTGTCCTCTTAACAAACGTGACACTGAATTGCTGAACTGTATTTGTCTTTAACAAAAAAATTCTATTAAAAATGTATAATTTTTTTAAACCAATCCCACATTAAAATAACTAAATAGATACATATCTTATACGTAGTGACTTCTGAAGTCAAACAAGTGAAATCTAAAGTAGATTACGCTCAAGGACATTTGAAAACTGCATCAGGATTCATTTTTCTGTCTCATCCGGTTGTAATCTTTACACATTTATATACATTTTTAACCGATTCACAATGCATCGTCAGTGTGTCAATGTACTGTATTACGGCCTGATGAACGTTACTGTGAACTCTATGGAACTATGGAAAAAAAGAACTATGAACTTAGTTCATTTTTGGAACTGTGAACTTAGTTCAAAATGTTGAAGTATGAACTATGAACTAGTTCCTTTTAAAATTTGTAAACTGAACTTTGAACTAGTTCATGTAGAAAGTGAACTTTCCCAACACTGCATCGTTACATCCCTGATAGAAATTCATCTTTTGTAATGTTGGAATCCTTTGGTGTAATGAGCGTATTTGGCCTCTAGGTGGCGATCTACGGCAAAAACTTCTGCACCTCTGCCAGAGATGGCTTCTTCCTCCTCATGAGGAACATGGTCAGGTGAGTGCACAATGTGGGGTTTTCGAGTGTATGACTTTACACAAAAATCTAGATATACATTTGTTTTTTATATATATTTGTTTTGTGAAGTATTAATGCTTGTCTTTAATCCCCCAGGGTGGCTGTCTTGGACAAAGTGACAGATTTCCTCTTGTTTTTGGGCAAACTGCTCATCGTTGGGCTCGTGGGTGAGTCTGGTTATCTCAAAGCTGAATTTTTGTTAATTGAACATAAACAGTTATTAGACCAGAGACACATTTCCTGATAAAATGTGTGTGATATTTGCAACGGGGTAAGCGAGCATCCAGAAAGTGTCCCTCCTATGGGAAGACTCTGAGGCTAACAAGCGATCACCTCCTGTTAGCATCCCATTAACTCCCATTCATTTTGACATCACTTTAACAGAGAATAACTTTACATCTGAAGCGTTTAAAGACTCTATTTGTCCGTTGTTTATTTCTAAAGAAACACGACAATGTATAAAAGGCTCCATTACCTTGTAGCTCACGTTATGGCTCCGTAGCAGACGCTTTTATAAAAATAGGCTAACGATTGGGTCATAACCACGAGACTTACTGTCACACAGTAGAGGAATTACCGTATAGTACAGGAGAAGCTCTCAGGCAGTCAGGGGGATGTGGAGGCATCGTACAGTCCAGGGAGAAGCCCATAGAGAGTCCTTGAAAGCATCAGAACAAAATATTTCAGCAATGTTTTGCTCCTCCGCTCATGGACAGCTCCTACTTGCCCTCTCCGTCTCTGTGAGATTGTGAATGATTGAGATTTCTCTCGGCACAGCTACCAGAAGACTTCACACTTTCAGACACGTTGCTCACGTCACATCTACGTCTTCAAGCTCAGTTGTAGGCTGCTCAGTAACGCTCAGCCAGCACCGGGAAAGAGACTTCACTGGTCTCCATCGAAGTCTATGGCATCGCTGCGTCCATTTCTTTCACAGTCTATGGATATATTTGTGCACATTGATGCTAATCGGCATACTTTTTAGATTTTTAACCCCCTTTTTTATTGTCCTTGGGTCAAATTTGACCCATTTTTATAGCAGAATTATGGGTTTCTTTGAACCAAATTGCCCCAAAATAACATGAATGCGTGCATGTACGTTGTATGGAAGCCATGTAACATTCTTGGCAGGTAAAATTTAATGATAACTTTCATTGAATTGTGGGTGATTTTATTTTCAATATTCTAGCATTTGAAATAAACTGTGATCCTCTGATCTTAACTTATCAGTCAAAATAATCCACAATTTCAGTTTTTTTTTTTTAAACGAAAAAAATAGGTATTATGTCATTTTAAATTATGTTTATTGACCATGTATTTAAAAAAAGCATAAAAAAAGTGACAAATGTTTCAAAAAGCGTCAAAACGTTGGAAACGGAGCCCAAAAAAAGTTAATTTGCAATTTTGACCCCGGACAACAAGTTTAGTCTACGGGAAGACAACCCAAGCGATAATGCTACTTTATAATATAAAACCACATTGATCTGGATGTATTGGCTGGGTTGTTGGCAGCTATCTGCCAAGAATTGAACATGATTTGATCAAATCTGAGTTTTTCTGGTGTCTCTTCCACAGGGATCTTTGCCTTCTTTTTCTTCTCGGGGAGAGTGAAGGCCTTTGAGAGTACAGCCCCCCATCTCCACTACTACTGGGTGCCCATCATTGTGAGTACTAAATTCCCATAGAGGCAGGCATACTATGCATCCTGATAAAGTTCCCTTGGCCTATAGGATTAAAATAGCCCCTCCCCCACATCATCACATACCCTTCACCATACCCCCACATCATCACATACCCTTCACCATACCCCCACATCATCACATACCCTTCACCATACCCCCACATCATCACATACCCTTCACCATACCCCCCACATCATCACATACCCTTCACCATACCCCCACATCATCACATACCCTTCACTATACCCCCCACATCATCACATACCCTTCACTATACCCCCCACATCATCACATACCCTTCACCATACCTAGAGGTTAGCATGGGTTACTTTAATACCTTAATTAAAATGGTTTTAATTCAGTTAGCATAATTGCTGGTTTGATTTGCATTGAGAGATGATCTTATGGAAAGTACCCCAATGCCAATCTCTGTTCACACAGTCAAACAAGACCTCCACTGCTGGAAGACTTTGAAAAATCCTTTTTTGCGCGGCTACATGTAAACGGGAGTATTCCCTTTCATTATCCGTGTGAACGGCCTAGTCGGAAGATTGTCTTTTTCGAAATAAGGGCAAAAACCTGAATATTATGTGCATGTATACGTAGTCAGTGTTATCTTTTTTTTGTGTGAATGGAAACTTTTTATTGGTTTTAAACATTAGTACAGGTTACCAGTGACAAATAAGAAGCATGAAAATATTCCTCACGCAACTAAACATAGGGCAACTCATGCATCAGTGTACGCATACACAATATATGCCCACATAGGGCAACTCATGCATTAGTGCATGATGCATACACAATATATGCCCACATAAGGCAACTCATGCATCAGTGCATGCATACACAATGTATGCCCACATAGGGCAACTCATGCATCAGTGCATGCATACACAATATATTCCCACATAGGGCAACTCATGCATCAGTGCATGCATACACAATGTATGCCCACATAGACTCCAGACAAGACCACTGTAATAACAAAAAGAATACCAGAACCAGAGAGCTCTTATATTTGGTAGGAAGAAGAGGCTGAGCCTGTAGTTCATCACTGAAGATAATTTATATGTTGAAGAAAGTTTTGCCAATCTAACCTGTCCAGCAGGGTGAAGGACACTCCTTAACGTAGTCAGTGTTATCTAATCAATCTGTTCTGATTGTTATGTGTATTTCTGGGTCACCTTGTCCTCCTCAGACTGTGGTGGTTCTCTCCTACTTCATCGCCCACGGCTTCTTCAGCGTGTACGCCATGTGTGTGGACACACTCTTCCTCTGTTTCTGTAAGTAGCAATTCTTCCGCTCATTCTTGCCTTCCTCGTATTACTTCCATTTGTCCGATAAACTTTACGTAAACTGCAGGAGCGTCAAACTCAACTTCTCTAAGGGCCACACTGAGAAAAAGAGAATCCCATTGAGGGCCAGACATGTATAGTTTACTGACAATGAAAAAAGTTGAAAATAGCACCAGGAAAAAAAATTTCGGGAAAAAGCGGCAACAACGTTGGCAAAAGCACCAAAAATGTCGAACAAAAAACGCCATATGTTTTTGAAAAAAACAACCCAAAACATCTAAAAAGGGTAAATAACATTGAAAAAAGGCCACAAAATGTCAGAAAGTGGTAAAAACTAGGCGGGCAAAAAGTTTTTGTGAACCTGAATTGATATGCGGGCCTCGACTTTGACACGTGACGTAAAAGAAACCAGCATTGCCGATCCTTTGCATCGTAGAAAGGCCTCCGATGTATAAAAATGTAAAAAAACTTTAATTATTTATCCGCTGAACCAAAAATGTTCCTCACCTTTCTAGTCTCTCACATTGCTTCTTGGTGCTTTTGGGGCTGTCACTTATTCTAAATTGCATGAATATGTCGTGCCACACTTGACTATTTTCATCAGCATTTTTAAAAATAACAGCCTGTGTTATCCTTCCGGTATGTTAAAGGAGAATTGCGGGGGATTTCCGCCCGTCGCTCTGTTTTTTTGTAAATGTGGAGTGCTGTCAGTAGCGAGAAAAACTAAAATAATCGGTGTTTCCTACACCGTGTTACCCTCCTGCCAGTGTTAGCACCCAGGAGGCTGAAACAGGGCAGGTTTTAAACGTGCTTTTAGCCTCTTAACATGTTCAAAATGTCATTACAAGAGCCTACCCATGTGAAGGGATTCCTTTTGAGTGAACACAGTTAATCTGACTGCAGTAGATGTGAAATAAATGCATAAAAGTTATCCTAATTCAGCTCTGTTTTAGTTCTGGTGCAAGACGAGAGCTTAGGGACAGTCTACAAACTACACAAACTCCGAAAAGAGATGCAACTAAATATTTATTACTTTGATGACTCTTATGATTAAATTAGGTAATGTCTCCAAACTTACCTCAATTATAACTTGTCTCCTGCTAGCTGTACTACAGCACTTCATTTTTAAAAATAAGCCTATTTATGAAAATATTTTAGTTGCATCTCTTTTCGGTGTTTGTGTAGTTTGTAGACGGTCCCTAAGCACTCGTATTGCCGTCTCAACACCAGAACTAAACAGAGCTGAATTAGCACAACTTTCGTGCATTTCTTTCCCATCTGCTGCAGTCAGATTCACTGTGTTCACTCAGAAGGAATCACTTGTAATGACATTTCGGACATGTGACGAGGCTAAAAGCACGTTTAAAACCTGCCCTGTTTCAGCCTCCTGGGTGCTTACGCTATCAGGAGGATAACACGGTGTAGGCAGCACCGATTTTTCTCGCTTCTGACAGCACCTGAAATTAACAAACAGAGCTACGTGTTGAAATCCACCGCAATTCTCCTTTTTTTAAGCTTAAAAATCGCTGCTGCTTGGTGTTGAACTGTAAACTGAAATGCCTGTGGGTGCTTTTGCTTGCTTGCTATTTGACTTTCTTTCTCTTTTTGTCTCCTTCTTTTTCTCACAATTCACCACTCTCCTCCCCTCTTCCCCTTCCCCTTTTCTTTACTGGCGCTATAACACCTTTTATTTTATTTATTTATAACCTTGCTTTCCAAACAAATGTTCTGTTCCATCTAATATCACACATACTAACACACACACACACACACACACACACACACACACACACGCAATAAGGTGAAGACCTGGAGCGCAATGACGGTTCGGCCGAAAGGCCTTATTACATGTCCTCCACCCTTCACGAGATTCTGTGGAAGAGCGCGACCGAGGACTCGTCTTCGTCGTCTGCTCGCCAACGGGCCGATGAAGACCTCGGGTTGAAACGCCAGCAGGCTCAGAAGGAGGATGCCGCGGCTTAGAGAAGACCAGTTTTGTGGGCAAAGACGCAGATTTATGGGCATTAAAAAAAAGCCACGAAACACTTGTTTGTTTTTTATTTTTTTTACTTCTTTATAGTTAAAGGGTGTTTGGTGTTTTAAGCCCCCAGTGCTGCCTGGAAGGCACTAGGATTAGGCAATGGTTAGGGTTAAGGTTAAGGCCCGGACACATAGAGGCAATAATCAGCCGTCTGGCGAGGTAGGTGACTCGAGTCTGTTCGGTGGGGTACGCCCGTCGGCGTTCGTTTTGTCTGATTTGACATGTTGAATCGGGGGGGCGGGCACTGCCGGCAGTCAGACTCAAATGACCCATCTGATTGGTGCAGAGCTAACCCGGAAATGGCGAGCGGGATGCGCGTGACTAGTCTCTCAAAATCTGATGAAAACCTTTTAAAACTGACTTGTTGATCTGAAATGAAGACAGATTCAGCAACTGCAGACAGACACACAGACACACATACACATACACATACAGACACACACAGACACATATACACATATACATACAGACAGACACATATACATACAGACAGACACACACACATACACATACAGACACACACAGACACATATACACATATACATACAGACAGACACATATACATACAGACAGACACACACACATACACATACAGACACACACAGACACATATACACATATACATACAGACAGACACAGATACATACAGACAGACACATATACATACAGACAGACACTTATACATACAGACAGACACTTATACATACAGACAGACACAGATACATACAGACAGACACATATACATACAGACAGACACTTATACATACAGACAGACACAGATACATACAGACAGACACATATACATACAGACAGACACAGATACATACAGACAGACACATATACATACAGACAGACACAGATACATATACATACAGACGACACAGATACATACAGACAGACACAGATACATACAGACAGACACAGATACATACAGACAGACACATATACATACAGACAGACACTGATACATACAGACAGACACTGATACATACAGACAGACACAGATACATACAGACAGACACAGATACATACAGACAGACACAGATACATACAGACAGACACAGATACATACAGACAGACACATATACATACAGACAGACACATACATACAGACAGACACAGATACATACATACAGACAGATACATATACATACAGACAGACACATATACATACAGACAGACACATATACATACAGACAGACACAGATACATACAGACAGACACATATACATACAGACAGACACATATACATACAGACAGACACATTTACATACAGACAGACACATATACACATACACATACAGACACATATACACATACAGACACACACACATATACAGACACACACACACACACATACAGACACATATACAGACAGACAGACACATATACATACAGACAGACACATATACATACAGACAGACACATATACATACAGACAGACACATATACACATACACATACAGACACATATACACATACACATACAGACACATATACACATACAGACAGACACATATACATACAGACAGACACATATACATACAGACAGACACATATACACATACACATACAGACACACACACATATACAGACACATATACATACAGACAGACACATATACACATACAGACACATATACACATACACATACAGACACATATACACATACACATACAGACACATATACACATACACATACACATACAGACACATATACACATACACATACAGACACATATACACATACACATACAGACACACACACATATACAGACACACACACACACATACAGACACATATACACATACACATACAGACACATATACACATACAGACACATATACACATACAGACACACACACACATACAGACACACACACATATACAGACACACACACATATACAGACACATATACAGACAGACACACACAGCCTATTTCTCTCTTCAAATGTTTTCAGAAACACATTTCGGTGAACTATTTTAGTCCAATATGAGATAGTATTCTGAACGAGACGCTATGACAGTCTGGCTTTGAATTTCCGGAGAAGCCAGACCCACGTGACACATTCGTCCAATCAGCTGCCGGGGAGACTGATCAGTCCCACTGGCTTTACTGCCGTCTGATTGGCCGTCTGGTTGGTGTGTCTGCACCTTTTAGGGATAGGTACCTTGAAGTCGAAAAATAGGGGGTTAAGGTTAGGGGTAAGGCTGTCGTCGACTAAAGAAATTCTTAGTCGACTAACACTTATACAATTTTTATTGACTAATGGATTAGTTGATTTAATTGACAGAGCTGTGCTCTTTGAGAGGTGGTTAAGACTAGAAAAGCACAATATAAATGTAGTTAATTAACCATCTGTAAAACTGAGTTTCTCCACAATTAATCCTGTAAAAGCACCACTTTAAATCTTGTGTTTACCATAAATGTGCTCAGAAGTTTCTTGGAAATGAGTAATTAAGCATGAATAAGCATAAAAAATGACTAATGGACTAAAGAAATCTTAGTCGACTAAGACCGAAACCACCGATTAGTCGACTAAGAGGAGGCAGCCCTAGTAAGGGGGTTAAGGTTAGGGGGGGGGGTTAGGGTAAGGTGCCTTGAAGTAGCCATTGGGGCCTAAAACACCATCGAGCTAGTCTCGAATCCTAAGGAGCAGGACACTGGTACCTCTTTTCCACCAACAAGAACCAGGTGCTGGTTCAGAGCTAGAGCTAGTGCCGGTTTGGAGTTGGTTCGACTGACGAGCCTCCAAAGAACGCTGACGTAAGCGGTTCTTAACTTCTGGCCCAGCGATGATTTGGTGCTATACTTAAGAACCACTTTTACCGGTTCAGAGCTGGTGCTTTGGTGGTCGACAAACGAAGAACTGATTTTGAAACTATAGGCTCTGGCTCCGAACCAGCACCAGCTCTGCCCTGGTGGAGAAGGGGTAAGAGAGATTCTCCTCTGCCTTTTGAGATGAAGGGGTTAAGTGCAGATGGTAGTACAGCTAGCAGTGGTTTTCCTGGCTCAGAATGGGCCTTTGGGGGTCTGGGGGTTGTCCCTATGGAAACTTTGAGCGTCAAAGATTTAATTTCTTGCATTCTGATGCATTTTAGGAACGCAGCTCATCCGCCCCGAGTGGAATTTCATTCAGGTTAAGATTCGGTTAAGAAGAAAGTTTGGTAACCCTTTACTTGAAGGTATCTACATAAGAGTGACATGACAGTCATGAACACATGAACCATAACTTGTCATGACAAAAACCTGCCAGCAAAACGCCAGAAAATGGCGAAGAAATTACCAAAACTGCATAGCGCCCTTTTAATGACAGAAGTGTTATGTCATTAAACGTTGACGACTTGTTTATAATGTTCATGACAGTGTCATGTCACTCTTATGTAGATACCTTCAAGTAAAGTGTAACTTAAAGTTTCTCTTGTTAACAGCCAGGAGTTTCCTCACTTTTAATGACATGGTGCTCAAAATGTCTGCAGTGGGAATTGTATAAATGGCTTACTCGGGGAAACAGACATTTCTAAACTGTTTAAGCCTTTTTAAAAGTTCCTCCCTTTGCCGCTGGCCAATAGAAACTTGAAGCCGTTCATGTGCCTGATTTACAGTGTTAATGTATGTCTGTTTGCACTGTTTATAAAAATGTTAAGGTATTTAATTGTTTACAGTTAATAAAATCATGATTTCTGTTCACACCGAACATGTTTTTATGTGTATAAATATTGATTTCTTGAGGCTAGCTGCTCTGCAGTCTGACGTGTTTACGTTAAAAGCGATGTAGTTTATCATTCAGTATGTCTTTACAAAGGGATGTGTGCTCGGCAGTGAGGTTGGATTAATAAACAGTAATTTAAACTCTTGAAATGGATGCATGTTGTTGGTGATTATGTGAACTATTGATCAAAGCTTTACTGTACGTACACACGGCTGCCGACTTGTGCTACGTTTACAAGTGGTCGGCTATTTTCATAAACTGACATTTCAACCTCTCTGTTTTCAAAAATAACATTGTGCACAGCTGTCAGTTTTCAGAAAAGCGTTCGTTTACATGTATCCATGCATGCATATACAGTACAGGCCAAAAGGTTGGACACACCTTCTCATTCAATGTGTTTCCTTTTTATTTTCATGACTATTTACATTGTAGATTCTCACTGAAGGCATCAAAACTATGAATGAACACATATGGAATTATGTACTTAACAAAAAAGTGTGAAATAACTGAAAACATGTCTTATATTTTAGATTCTTCAAAGTAGCCACCCTTTGCTTTTTTATTAATGAGGGAAATAATTCCACTAATGAACCCTGACAAAGCACACCTGTGAAGGTAAAACCATTTCAGGTGACTACCTCATGAAGCTCATTGAGAGAACACCAAGGGTTTACAGAGTTATCAAAAAAAAGCAAAGGGTGGCTACTTTGAAGAATCTAAAATATAAGACATGTTTTCAGTTATTTCACACTTTTTTGTTAAGTACATAATTCCATATGTGTTCATTCATAGTTTTGATGCCTTCAGTCAGAATCTACAATGTAGTCATGAAAATAAAAAAGAAACCCATTGAATGAGAAGGTGTGTCCAAACTGTTGGCCTGTACTGTATATAATGACAGAATTTGTATCGTTTGTTGGTCACAGCGGTGTCTGTTAGCGGTTAGCTCGCTCGTTAGCCGCTGAATCGCAGCAGAATGCAGGTAGAGCGAGCAGTTAGACCATGTGACTGGTTAGACACCATGTGACTGGTTAGACACCATGTGACCGTTCACCGTGAGTGGACTGTGTTGGTACACGATCCGTTCTGCACATGTGCAAGATATTACTGTTTCCGACCTGCACGATCTGTTCCACGCTATCCTATGGCTAGCCTCCACCTGGAAGCTAACGTTAAGTTTAGCTAACAGCTAATTCGGCTAACCGCTAGCTGACAGCTAGATTCAGTCTAAAATAACGTTAAGTCAAACTTAATGGGAGAAGCAGGCTACAGCTAAATTAAGACTTTACAGTAATAACAATGAAAGACAAGTATTGAGTGATTGTATTTTAAATGAGCACAAGTAAAGTAGAGCTGATGTAACAGCTGTTATATATGTTAACGTTTATTTTCAAGTTTTATTTTGAGGGTCTTTTAAAGTTATTACATGTTTTCTCAGCTAGCGGTTAGCCAAATTAGCTGTTAGCTAAACTAACGTTAGCTTGGCTGTCGACCGAAAGCGTGGAACAGATCGTGCAGTGTCGTAAATCCTCGTACAACAGCGCACGCGCAAACGTTTTGCACATGTGCAGAACGCATCGTGTACCGAAAGACTGTTGAGAGACCATGTGACTGTTTAGAGACCATGTGATCGGCAGGTAACATTAACTGGTCCCTATATGCAGACAACCTCATATCATAAACGATAGGGGAACCCAGCAATGGCGATGATGAGCTTTTCCTCCATTTTCTCGGAACTAATGTTTTGGTAGGAACCAAAGTTTACATCGTATGTTTCTCTGGGAATCAGCCAACGTGAAGGACGTCTATATTCTGATTGGTTTTCCGCTGAACCGCGTCATAGCTCATTACCATAAAGTTGTAACTTTCTGCTTGACACTCTGGTCGCTCAAAACGCCAAAAACGCGACACCGACAGATTTGCCGCTTCTTGCAGCTGAGAGAAGCAGCTTCCACGCTAACTTTGGAGCTCAAGTCGGTGGCAGTGTGTACGTAGCCTCCAGTTATAAGTTTATTAAATCAAACTTTATGTGGGACTGAAACCAAGCCAAATTAACTTTGCCCTTCAGATTTACTAGTTATGCATGTTAATGTGAAGCTGCTTGGCCCTCATCCAAAAGTAGTTGATGGAAGCAAATGAGAGACGCAAGTATTTGAATTTCAACAGCCACTGAATACTGAAATATTTCAGATTCAGCAACTGTGTACACACACACACACACGCACGCACATGTACACGTACACAGACACACACAGACAGACGCACACACACCTCACACCTTTAAAGACCAGACTAACAAAGTTGTTTATTACAAAAAACTAGTAAAAAATTGGTATCAAATAAAAGTATAGTTCAGGAACGCGTATCAAAGTCACGGTATCGGTACCAATATCGAAAACTTTAGAACAATACCCCGCCCTAATTTCAAAGAGGTGAATTCAGAGCAAATACATTCAGATATCATGGTTTTCAAAATATGAAATATTTCCATTTTGAGTGGCTCAGTGGTTGTTTAAAAATTCAAATGTCTCTTATTTGCTTCCGTATACTTTATGGCTCCTATGACAGTTTTTTTTTTTATTTGTTTATTACCATTTTTTTGGAATCTCTTTTCCAGTGGAGGATCTGGAGAGGAACGATGGCAGCGCAGAGCGGCCCTACCTGATGCCCGAGAGCCTCCGAAAAGTCCTGAATAAGAAGAACAAGAAGGAGCCGGCACAGTAAAGAACTGGGGGTGCCATGTCCTTTCTCCCACGCTCCATTGTTCCAACCTCTCAATAGACCTTTATCACAGCAGACACGTTGACATGTCATAGTAGGAACAGCACAGGTGTATTCAAAACCATTACTGATGGCTGCATTCCACTTAGGAGAGACCCTGGTATAGACCTTTTACACAGCAGACATGTTGACTTGTCATAGTAGGAAAAGCACAGCTGAGATTGATAACCTTAACGATGGCTCAGTTTAATCAAGTGTCCCAGTAAGATATTTCAGTGAGTCAGCATGCACAATACCAGGACCTCTCCTAAGTGGAATGCAGCCATCAGTAATGGTTTAATACCAGGACCTCTCCTAAGTGGAATGCAGCCATCAGTAATGGTTTAATACCAGGACCTCTCCTAAGTGGAATGCAGCCATCAGTAATGGTTTAATACCAGGGTCTCTCCTAAGTGGAATGCAGCCATCAGTAATGGTTTAATACCAGGGTCTCTCCTAAGTGGAATGCAGCCATCAGTAATGGTTTAATACCAGGACCTCTCCTAAGTGGAATGCAGCCATCAGTAATGGTTTAATACCAGGGCCTCTCCTAAGTGGAATGCAGCCATCAGTAATGGTTTAATACCAGGGTCTCTCCTAAGTGGAATGCAGCCATCAGTAATGGTTTAATACCAGGACCTCTCCTAATTGGAATGCAGCCATCAGTAATGGTTTAATACCAGGGCCTCTCCTAAGTGGAATGCAGCCATCAGTAATGGTTTAATACCAGGGCCTCTCCTAAGTGGAATGCAGCCATCAGTAATGGTTTAATACCAGGGCCTCTCCTAAGTGGAATGCAGCCATCAGTAATGGTTTTGAACACACCTGTGCTTTTCCTACTATGACATGTCAACATGTCTGCTGTGTAAAAGGTCCATAACCCGAAAAATTCCCTTTGGTCCTACAGCCCACTAGTCCGATGTCCCGTTGGTGGTGTACGAATCCCACTATGGCCACGCCAAGACCCTGCCCTTCAATAGCATTTATTGGCCAGCCGTCCATGCTTACGCAAGGTAACATAACCCCATTGGTACAGGTCCAACCTCCTTAACCAATCGGATATTCTAACCTTAACCACTCAAGGTCAAATGCCTAATCCCAACCAATCAAGCTGCTTCGTTGGGGAGGTCTTGGCATGGCCATAGTGGGATTTGTAATTTCGCCACCAAAGGGACGTACAGTACAGGCCAAAAGTTTGGACCCACCTTCTCATTCAATGTGTTTCCTTTTTTATTTTCATGACTATTTACATTGTAGATTCTCACTGAAGGCATCAAAACTATGAATGAACACATATGGAATTATGTACTTAACAAAAAAGTGTGAAATAACTGAAAACATGTCTTATATTTTAGATTCTTCAAAGTAGCCACCCTTTGCTTTTTTATTAATAAGGGAAATAATTCCACTAATGAACCCTGACAAAGCACACCTGTGAAGGTAAAACCATTTCAGGTGACTACCTCATGAAGCTCATTGAGAGAACACCAAGGGTTTGCAGAGTTATCAAAAAAAGCAAAGGGTGGCTACTTTGAAGAATCTAAAATATAAGACATGTTTTCAGTTATTTCACACTTTTTTGTTAAGTACATAATTCAATATGTGTTCATTCATAGTTTTGATGCCTTCAGTGAGAATCTACAATGTAAATAGTCATAAAAAAATAAAAGTAAACTCATTGAATGAGAAGGTGTGTCCAAACCTTTGGCCTGTACTGTATAGGACCAAAGGGAATTTTGAGATTGAGAGGTCAGAACAATGGAGCATCGGAGAAATGGGAGGTCCCCAAAAAAACTGGACAGTGGTTTTGTTCCGAGGAAACCCGAACCGGCTTGGACAAAAACCGAACGCCATTGGTCACCAGTGGCCTTCAAAGTGACAATCAGTAGTGTCATATTATATATATATATATATATATTTATATTGTTACTACCAAAACGTTTGATTCCCACATTTCTTATATCTGGTTTTCAATTTAGAACTTTGTGGTTTTTTAAGTGTTTATATTTTGAATGCAGTTAACACCCAAACACTATATTATTATATATATTATTTTAAGTATGTTGCACATTTTTATTTTATTTTATCAAATACGCAGCTTTAATTTGAGCATGTTTTATTTTGTACATGAAGGTAAGCTTACTAAGGTTGTTTTAATATGTCTCTGTGCTTTTATCATTATGTAATCTTCCCTTTTGAATACATATTTAACCTTGTTACCAAAGCCATAACACTGCCACTCGTGATAAGAGGAGGTCATTTACATACTACAGTTATTAGACCCTTGCATAAAGAATCTGATGCTTTGGTGCAACTTTTTATCTGCAACCATATGGAGAGAAATATGAACAGAAGCTAAATGTATGTTTTACGCTTATGCTTTGATGCTTGTTTTATTATCGTGGAGTTGAGTTGAAAAGGTTTTTGAAATAAACGTAGTTTTGTACATAATTGTATGAGGATGTCTTTCCTTTTTAACCAGTTCATTCATTTCCATCCCAAATGCTTAACTTCTACTACAGCCAGCTTAGTGGAAGGGGGGGTTAAAAAAGTGCGGTTTTTTCATAGGCCTTAGTGGTCCCCTAATACTGTATCTGAAGTCTCTTTTATATAGACCTTAGTGGTCCCCTAATACTGTATCTGAAGTCTCTTTTATATAGACCTTAGTGGTCCCCTAATACTGTATCTGAAGTCTCTTTTATATAGACCTTAGTGGTCCCCCTAATACTGTATCTGAAGTCTCTTTTATATAGACCTTAGTGGTCCCCTAATACTGTATCTGAAGTCTCTTTTATATAGACCTTAGTGGTCCCCTAATACTGTATCTGAAGTCTCTTTTATATAGACCTTAGTGGTCCCCTAATACTGTATCTGAAGTCTCTTTTATATAGACCTTAGTGGTCCCCTAATACTGTATCTGAAGTCTCTTTTATATAGACCTTAGTGGTCCCCTAATACTGTATCTGAAGTCTCTTTTATATAGACCTTAGTGGTCCCCTAATACTGTATCTGAAGTCTCTTTTATATAGACCTTAGTGGTCCCCTAATACTGTATCTGAAGTCTCTTTTATATAGACCTTAGTGGTCCCCTAATACTGTATCTGAAGTCTCTTTTATATAGACCTTAGTGGTCCCCTAATACTGTATCTGAAGTCTCTTTTATATAGACCTTAGTGGTCCCCTAATACTGTATCTGAAGTCTCTTTTATATAGACCTTAGTGGTCCCCTAATACTGTATCTGAAGTCTCTTTTATATAGACCTTAGTGGTCCCTCTAATACTGTATCTGAAGTCTCTTTTATATAGACCTTAGTGGTCCCCTAATACTGTATCTGAAGTCTCTTTTATATAGACCTTAGTGGTCCCTCTAATACTGTATCTGAAGTCTCTTTTATATAGACCTTAGTGGTCCCCTAATACTGTATCTGAAGTCTCTTTTATATAGACCTTAGTGGTCCCTCTAATACTGTATCTGAAGTCTCTTTTATATAGACCTTAGTGGTCCCCTAATACTGTATCTGAAGTCTCTTTTATATAGACCTTAGTGGTCCCTCTAATACTGTATCTGAAGTCTCTTTTATATAGACCTTAGTGGTCCCCTAATACTGTATCTGAAGTCTCTTTTATATAGACCTTAGTGGTCCCTCTAATACTGTATCTGAAGTCTCTTTTATATAGACCTTAGTGGTCCCCTAATACTGTATCTGAAGTCTCTTTTATATAGACCTTAGTGGTCCCTCTAATACTGTATCTGAAGTCTCTTTTATATAGACCTTAGTGGTCCCCCTAATACTGTATCTGAAGTCTCTTTTATATAGACCTTAGTGGTCCCCTAATACTGTATCTGAAGTCTCTTTTATATAGACCTTAGTGGTCCCCCTAATACTGTATCTGAAGTCTCTTTTATATAGACCTTAGTGGTCCCCTAATACTGTATCTGAAGTCTCTTTTATATAGACCTTAGTGGTCCCCTAATACTGTATCTGAAGTCTCTTTTATATAGACCTTAGTGGTCCCCTAATACTGTATCTGAAGTCTCTTTTATATAGACCTTAGTGGTCCCCTAATACTGTATCTGAAGTCTCTTTTATATAGACCTTAGTGGTCCCTCTAATACTGTATCTGAAGTCTCTTTTATATAGACCTTAGTGGTCCTCCTAATACTGTATCTGAAGTCTCTTTTATATAGACCTTAGTGGTCCCTCTAATACTGTATCTGAAGTCTCTTTTATATAGACCTTAGTGGTCCCCTAATACTGTATCTGAAGTCTCTTTTATATAGACCTTAGTGGTCCCCTAATACTGTATCTGAAGTCTCTTTTATATAGACCTTAGTGGTCCCCTAATACTGTATCTGAAGTCTCTTTTATATAGACCTTAGTGGTCCCCTAATACTGTATCTGAAGTCTCTTTTATATAGACCTTAGTGGTCCCCTAATACTGTATCTGAAGTCTCTTTTATATAGACCTTAGTGGTCCCCTAATACTGTATCTGAAGTCTCTTTTATATAGACCTTAGTGGTCCCCTAATACTGTATCTGAAGTCTCTTTTATATAGACCTTAGTGGTCCTCTAATACTGTATCTGAAGTCTCTTTTATATAGACCTTAGTGGTCCCCTAATACTGTATCTGAAGTCTCTTTTATATAGACCTCAGTGGTCCCCTAATACTGTATCTGAAGTCTCTTTTATATACACCTTAGTGGTCCCCTAATACTGTATCTGAAGTCTCTTTCCCCCAATCCAGCCTTGGTGCAGAATTGGTTCTTTATGGGGAGTGATTGTCAAGATTTAGTGACAGTGAAAGCTGATGTTTTGAGCTACATTTTGTGATCCAACTCCTACCCTCTGTGATCAAAATTGAGCAGTTATTTTTCAGTGACTTGTGTAACGTTATCCCCAATTTATTGTGTTTTCCCCCCCACCTGAAATCAGTCTCTTTTGTGTCTCTTTTAAAAGGAACAGGATGATGCCACACCCCTCCCAAAGGTTATGTTTATTTAGCCTGGATAGGTTTAACCTTTGCACAATATACTCCAACAATATACAAACAACACAGCCGGGTCATTTGCATCATCAGCGTCCCCCAGGCTGTTTCATTTTGTTTACAGTCAAACAGTGAGCTTAAATTCAGCTGTCGGGTCACAACAGGTGCTGGTTTTCTTGGCAGTTTTTGCGTCAGAGGACCTGAGTGGTTGGTTAAAAACTAAAAATCAGAATCGGAAGAATTTATTGTCATTGTGCAAATGAACAATGAAATTTTTAGCAGCAGTTCACCCAGTGTTATAAATCTGAATCTAAAAGACAAGAAATACATGGCAAAACAACAATTTATAAAGAAATATACACACAAAATGTATGTACACACAGAATTAGAAAGAAATATACAGTACAGGCCAAAAGTTTGGACCCACCTTCTCATTCAATGTGTTTCCTTTTTATTTTCATGACTATTTACATTGTAGATTCTCACTGAAGGCATCAAAACTATGAATGAACACATATGGAATTATGTTTTATGTTAATTTAAGATTCTTCAAAGTAGCCACCCTTTGCTTTTTTTTGATAACTCTGCAAACCCTTGGTGTTCTCTCAATGAGCTTCATGAGGTAGTCACCTGAAATGGTTTTACCTTCACAGGTGTGCTTTGTCAGGGTTCATTAGTGGAATTATTTCCCTTATTAATAAAAAAGCAAAGGGTGACTACTTTGAAGAATCTAAAATATAAGACATGTTTTCAGTTATTTCACACTTTTTTGTTAAGTACATAATTCCATATGTGTTCATTCATAGTTTTGATGCTTTCAGTGAGAATCTACAATGTAAATAGTCATGAAAATAAAAAGGAAACGCATTGAATGAGAAGGTGTGTCCAAACTTTTATTATTTTTATTATTATTTTATTATTGCACATGGTCCGTATGTGAATGTGTGTGCGTGCGGTGATGATGTTTAGTGTGGTGATGGCTTGTGGAAAGGAGCTGTTCGTGGTGAAGGACACCTGAACAGCCGGAGTGGCTGAGTCATTAGCAGGAGAGCTGGAGGAGTCCTTGAGATGCCTGCTGTGCACTTGTGCCGCTGTGGCCCTGGCAGCCCTGAAAACATGAAAATAATACCTCCAGTGTGTTTCCATTTCAGGCATTTTTACGTGAAATTCACCTGGTAGAGGGTGTGCACCTTATAGAGGCTTGATCCTCATCATTCCCCCTCTTTCCCCTTTCATGTCTTCAGCTGTCCTGTCGAATAAAGGCTTAAAATACCCCCCAAAAATATCTTTAAAGAGGATAGACATTGTTGAATTACTGAGGACGATTATTAATATTGGTGTCTGGATTCTGGCCGGTGACCAAAAGCGTTTTCCTTTCCTTTGCATGCATTCCTTTTTCATTAGCTTTGCTTGCTCCTGCATGAATTCATGCATGAAATCCTCTTGAGTCATGCATTACGTAAGCATAAACTTGAGACCCTAACACACACACACACACACACACACACACACACACATACCTACCTACACATATATACATACATACTGCGTTTCACTATCTTTGTAGGGACCCATCATTGACATAATGCATTCCCTAGCCCCTTACCCTCACCTTAACCATCACAACTAAATGTCTAACCTTAACCCTTACCCTAACCTTAACCATCACAACTGAATGCCTAACCTTAACCCTTACCCTAACCTTAACCATCACAACTAAATGCCTAACCTTAACCCTTACCCTCACCTTAACCATCACAACTAAATGTCTAACCTTAACCCTTACCCTCACCTTAACCATCACAACTGAATGCCTAACCTTAACCCTTACCCTCACCTTAACCATCACAACTAAATGCCTAACCTTAACCCTTACCCTCCCCCTAACCACGTCCTAATTATATCCCTAATCCTAAAACCAAGTCTTAACCCTCAAACAGCCCTTTAAACTTGTGGGGACCAGCATTTTGGGCCCACAAAGGTGTCCGGACCCCACGAGTATACTGGACTCCCGGTTTTTGGACCCCACAAATGTAGTTAAACAAGAACACACACAGACAGACAGACAGGTGGAGCAGTATGTCCTGTATGTCTCTTACCAGCTAACATATTTCCAGATGCAGCATGAATTTGGAGCGTCTACTCCAGTTCATGCTAACCCAAATGTTAAATTTCCAGCCAATAGGAATCCTTGGGACTGATGGTGGAGGTAAATATTCATGAAAAAGGACAAGTTATTGAACGGGGCAACACAGATTTAGATAATGGACACCTAAACACGTAAACACTGGGGCTTTAACTTTATGATTTGTGTTACCGTTCTGGTTTATTTTAGCCCAATCCAAATGTGCTGAAGCGACGAGCATACGGTCAGTGAAGTTTATCTTTATGCTTAGCCTGAAAGGCAAGCACCAGTCATGGGTCTCCGAAGGTATTTGTCTCTTGTTCTGTGTTGATAAGGAACTGTCTGTCTGCATTCCTTACCACTCCTGTAACCACTCTGCGTCAGCCTTCCTCTGAAGTCTTTGAATTCCTTTGAATCCAGGGACATAACTCTCCGAATTGTCTGAGATTTTTGACTTACTGTATTCCTTTCTGATGGGAGCACGCTGTCATAGAGCACCTTTGCATGCAGTCTGAATCCCAGGGTCGGTCCCTGCCCTGTCACTGCAGCCTCTCATATCTCAGTATATTACAGATATGCTTATTATATATGAACCAGCAAGACTCCTCAGATCCACAGGCAGTGGACTTTTAACTGTCCCTCGCTGTAATTCCAGAGCAGGGGAGGCTGCTTTTTGTGTCTATGCCCCAAAGATATGGAACACCCTGCCAGTGGAACTGAGAGAGGCCTCCACACTAAACATTTTTAAAAAAGGGATAAAAACCTTTCTTTTTACAAAGGTTTATGATTAACAGAGTTTGTCGCTGTTCTATGTTGATCTTTTTAAGTGTGTGTGTTTGTGTGCGTGTGCCTAATATCCTCTGTATACTATGTATAAAGTGTTTTATTTGTAAGTGTACTTTTTTGTACGAAGCACATTGTGTTATATTAACTTATATGAAATGTGCTATAGAAATAAAGTTTGATTTGATTTGATCTCATGGTTATACATCCCTTATAGTACATTCATGTGGATTATTTATTTTTTATTTTAGTATTTTTTATTTTATTGTCCATGCTATTCATGTGGTTTTGCTTTTTTTTAATCATCCTGTTTGTGATGTACGTATGTAAGCTACTGGGACCTCTATCTATCTATCTATCTATCTATCTATCTATCTATCTATCTATCTATCTATCTATCTATCTATCTGGGACTCATTGGCAAACACTTTCTCATTATTTCAGACACTTAGAATAATAATCTGAGCCTGTCAGCGGCTAAACAAGCACTTTTGTATACATAAATACAAGCTGGACAGTTGAACTTAGATTGTAGCTTGTTTTGTCATCGCGGACTGCAGCCATCTCTCTTAATACTGGACCGATGGCAGAGATTGTTGTTCCCATCAGTCACTTAGACACAAAAACATAGGGACATAGGGTCCAGGTTAAAAAAAACAGTAGTTACCCTTTAATAACAAATTCAGCCCCGACAAAACATAGCAACATGTGGCCGGGTTGGCTCAGTGGGTAGAGCAGGCGCACATAGCACCATTTAAGCAAACAACAAGGTTACCAAAGTGCTTTACAGAGATAAAAATATAAAAGAAAAAAAGAAAAAAACACTGACAGCGACAACAAAGACCTCAGTAGCTCTTATGGTGAATCAAAAGCCAGGGAGTAAAAATATGTTTTTAAACGAGATTTAAATATATACTGAGAGGTTTATGCCTCGATGCAGAGGTCCAGGGTTCGAATCCCACCTGTGATGATTTCCTGCATGTCTTCCCTCCTCTTTCTCTCTCTCTCTCTTTCTCTCCCCTCTTTCTCACCTAGCTGTCCTGTCAAAATTAAAGGCGGAAAAGCCCCCCAAAAAATAATCTTTAACTGAAACGTGGGTGCGTTGAACAACCTGTTGTCTATGCAGGAGCTCTGCCTTTTTATTACCACAAGTTTACAGACAAGTCTCTCCTGATTGGGTGACACAGCCAATAAACGAGAGAAACGTACATCTCAAAGCCGTTGCACACCGTTAGACACCGTTCTGCAGAAACATGTCTCTGAGATTGAACGTGCCCCAGGTGTAGGTGTTGGCCCGCATTGTCCAGTGACAAATTTGTGTTTTGCAACAAAAAAAAGAATCTTTTTTTTCTCGATTACATTGTTTTTGTGAGCCGAAAGCGAAATTGCGACCAAAATTATATGAATTGCATAGCTCTAACTTAATGTTTTAGCTCCATTTAATGTGCATCATGAAACTGTTTGTTTTATTGTTTTTAAAATTCAGAAATGTTGTATTTTCCTGTCGGCAGTTCTTTAAATGTAAGCTCCTGCTGTATTATAAACAGGCATGTTCACACACAGAGACACACACACACACATACACACACACACACACACACACACACACACACGCACACAGAGACACACACACACACACACAGTGTGAGAAGCACTGACCTAAAGGAGGATTCAAAGCAGCTGTTCTGGCTGGATAATGGAAACCAAATGTGTGTCGTGATTTTAGGTGAAGACGCAACATGAACGTCACTTGTGTGAGCTGTTTGTTTCAGTGCCATTGAGATTACAAAAGATTTAATTATGTCCCCTGTCCTGTGTGGTGCGTGTTGCACGAGTATACATCACATTTTGAAGTTGATACCAAAGGGCATACTCACCAGCGGTGTAGTCTACGTATACCCACTAAGAAAGCTCCAGGATTTCACTTAAAAAGGCCCAATGACACAAAACATACTTTCTTTTATAATTTTCATCTTTGCATAGGCTAAATCAGGGGGGTCAAACTCATTTTAATTTAGGGCCATACTGGAGAAGAGAATCCCACCAAAGGGCCAGACATGGAGAGTTAAATTCACATGCATACATCGGAAAAAGTAAAATATCTTTGACTGTATTACTGAATGTTGCTTTTTCTGACTTTTTTTGTGGCATGTAATTGTCGTTTTTTGCATTGTTGTCGCTCTTTTCGACTTTTGACGCACTTCGTTCGACATAAACCCCTGTAATATCAGCAAAGAGTTCCTCCTGCCATCATATTGAGTCTTTTTGGTTTGGTGCACAACTAGCTAGGGCCAAAATGTATTGTGTACCTAAAATTGATACACGGGCCGGATCAAAATTTGCAAGGGGCCGCATTTGGCCCGCGGTCCTTGAGTTTGACACATGTGGGCAAATTAAAGGTATTTCCACCGTAAATTGGTGCATAAAAGTGTATCCGAATACAGGAAATGAAGTCCTTGATGCTCCAAACTATGATATGCCCCTCCCAAAGACATATTCTGACCAAATATATATATATATATATATATATATATATATTTATACACACACAGAGCCCTGGCCCACTTGAAAGAGGTGGGCTCGGTTCTGGAGACCTCGGGCCTGGTACCCATCAGCAGTGTTTCCCACAGTGTATTGCAAGCCTGCAGATTTCGTGGGAACAATTTTTTCCATCCATTTGTCTATTACTGGATAAGGTACAAGCAGGTTTTGGAAATATGTCTGTCTAAGAATACTTTACATAATTTTTTGTGTGTATTAATTATACAGGAATTCACATCCATCTACTATGGGTTGCTCTGGTGTGATATATGTTGTTATGGTTACTATAAAGAGTGTTGTATTTAAGTTTAAGCTCTATCTATAGTAAATAATGTGAATGCCTGATTTCATGTGGAAGTGGTTGATTGGTGCACCAAACCAATCACCTCCTACAGAAGATGGCTTCTAGGGATGAAACATTTGCTTGAAGATGGTCTATCACTGAAACGTTGACTAATATTAAACCGTTGGATACCTTAGTCTACTGTATATCCTTTGGGTTCCACTTCCAGGAATTTTAAATTTAGTTGATTTGTGAGGACTATGGTTAACTGCTCCTCAGATCTCTGCAGGGTAAATCCAGACAGCTAGCTAGACTATCTGTCCAATCAGATGACTATTTTGCAGCGGCTCTGTGCAAAGTTTAGCGCCTCCCAAGAGAATTCTGATTGGTTTAAAGAAATGCCATTAAACCAGAGCATGTTTTCTTCCCATCCCAGAATGCTGT
Source organism: Perca schrenkii (assembly GCA_025617405.1). NCBI lineage: Eukaryota > Metazoa > Chordata > Actinopteri > Perciformes > Percidae > Perca > Perca schrenkii. Next base: position 1,102,737 of record CM046801.1, on the reverse strand, counting down.
ATGGACTAGCCAGACCTCCCTTCAACGTGCTTTGGAGGAGGGTCTGGCAAATCGAAACTAGGATACCTAGACGTAGTTATATTTTCAAATCTCCAGTTAGCTTTTAGCTCCAACTTAATGTGGGGCCCTCTGGAATCTGTCCATGATTCTGTTATCACAGAAACTATTGGGCTCTACATTAATGCTGCCATCAGTCTGTGACTGGCCCCAGACGGGCCCTCATTGGACTTTTTGAAATTAATGAACGTCCATTGCATTCAAGCTGTTGCCAAATGAGTTGCTACAAAGCTAATTAAGACAAATATCTCCACACAACTCTCTCTGGATTTCTCAGTATGTCTATGTTCAGAAGATTGTTGTGTCCTCCTTGGCTACTAGTAACTGTGTGGAGGACATCCATCTACCATGGTTGCTCTGGTATGATATGTGGTATTTGAATGTGTAAATAGGTCTTTAAGTACAAGAAATTATGGAGTTTTATTTTTTTAACTGTTCTTTTTTTACATTACTATTTTCTTTGGATGTTGTATTGTATTTACATGTTCAAAATAAAAGCTATAAATAAATAAATATATATTATTATGCTTTATTATTGTATCCTGTAGACTTGTATCGTGTGGACGCACCGACAGTTCTGTTGTCATTACCTAGAATTCCTCCCAGAAACAACACACTATGTATAGCTTTAACTACTTTTCTTGGGGAAACCCTGCATCAGTGTGATCACTAAACATGCCCTGGGCTGGTTCTTACCTTGAAGATTAACAGATATTAAGGTAGTCAGCAAGTCTGCAATGTAATGACGTAAGCGTGCTCTGGCCCTGGATGGTTTATTGCTGTGTGAGTGCAGGGGCGACAGTCGTGCTCGAGCACGTTTCAAGGCAAGTGGGCCAAGGGTGAGTACGCACTAAAACAAACACACACGCTCATAGATGACCTGGGTTTTTGTTAAATTGTGATTTTTCTGTGATGTAGTGCTGCACTTCTATGAAGTTGGGGGACTTGTGAGCAACAGATTTTAAAAAAGAATGGTCAAAAATGTAAGCAGCTGAGAGACTGAGAACTTTTTTGCACTTGTATTTGCAAGTTCCAAAAACACATCCTATAATGCAACTGGACAACACCTTTATATGCCCCCAACTCCTCCAGTTTGTAACGCCAAACTTTCTGTTAAAATGTTTTTGCAAGTTTGCAAGCCCAAGACGAAATTACCCTGATGATTAAGTCAAATTTTCTCGGGTTAAAGAACTTGCTCCAGAGCCACAGCAGACAAAACCCAAACACATTTTAGGCCACACTAAATGCATTTTAAATAAATGTCATTATAATCTAGAAAGGCCAAACGTTTTTGTCTATTTTTTCAATCTAAAAACATAAAAAAATCATCTGTGGATGTGTGTATTGTTATTTGTGCAACAAGAGATCAGGAGTCTTCACGGTGCGTTCAGTGTGTAAGTGTCACTGGCACTGAAATGAAGCACCAAAATCTGCGTTGCTATTCGGTCCGAAAGGTTTCGGTACCCAACCCTAATTGGGACAAGTCAACAACAAAATGTAAAATGCATTTTAAGGTCCTCCACATTCAGAACCAGGGCTATCAGTCGATTAACATTTTTTAAATTGTGGTTATTCGCAGTATTATCCAAAGTGAACTTCACTTTTTATCTGTTCTAAATGTACTTTTAAAAGGGATATATGTTTATGTTTTAGTGCTCAAGTGGTATTTGAGACTGGACGTACTCCGGTCATAACTCAGTCCGTGCAGATAACTTCAGTGTTGTGAAGAGAAACATCTGGAAGGGCTTTAAAACTCAACTCATCATTCAAAAGAAACTTTTCTTTATCCATTGCTGCTCAAGAGCTGTTTCTAGCAGCCATCCACTCCCGTTCATAGATGTATTATAAGACCCTTAAGACCTGCTACCGTTCCGCTTATATACATACAGTATATAGACTTATAAGCTGCTAAGATGGTCTGAAAAGTCGCTAAATCAAGCAAAAAGTTGCCAAGTTGGCCGCACTGTCCACGTTACAGCTGCAGCTTCATCATTGCCCAAACTATGGAGCAACATCACAGAACGTGAATTTGTGGCGTTAAAAGGAATTGCCGTTAACTTGTTATTAGTCTCGCTTTGCTTTCTCCACAGCGCTGTGGAGGAGGGTCTGTCTACTCCACACAGAATTGTGGAAGAGGAGAAAAACATGCTCTGGTTTATTGGCATTTCTTTTAACCAATCACAATCGTAGTGGGCGGGGCTAAGCTCCGGACAGAGCCACGGTGCCTCTGCTAAATAGCCTCAGGAAGGAACTTGTTTTGGTGGAACATGTGTATGTTCAAAAGTAGTTTGTACAAATCCACCGGAGGTTAGAACGCCAACACAGAGACAGAGGAAGGACACGTACATCCTGCAGGATATTTCCAGCAGCACCTGAACAATCCCGGAAGTGGATTGTGTCGAAATAGACTACTTAAACCTACATTGTGTAATGTTTAGAGTTGATTTTTAGCAAAAAAAAAAACATTTGTTCTTTCACCAATATGAGCTTATTCATGTGTAATTGCTTCCACCAACTAATCAAAGTATTCTCGTACGCGTAGAATCTGACATCCGAAAATAGAACGAGAGCAATCCTGGAACTGAACGTCGTGGATATAGACTAACTCTTTAAAGGTGCCCTGCTACACATATTTCATGACTTTATGGTAATAACTGAAGGTCTACCATGGACTCTGTAACATTTTTTTGTGGAAATAAATGCCTTGGTTACCTTATTTCAAGCCATTCTAGCGTGGTATAGAAAGCCTGCAAGAAGACTCGGCTCGATTTGTGCCAGTTCTCATTAATATTCAACAAGCTAAGCTGTTTGAATCTGATTGGCTTACAGCTAGGCAATGACAGCCTGGCTGTCAGCATCCTTTACCCAGCCCAACTGGGCGAGTTCATGAATAGTAATGAGCTCAGGCAGTATGATGTCAGACTGACCAGCTGTTGTGATTGGTCTGATTTCTCTGCTTATTTCTGTTCAGTGTCTAGAGCTGACAGAGGAGCTAGCAGTTCATTTTCACATTCACCACATAACACAAACACATATGGACCTGATATATTTCAAAAAATGCAAGTAAAAATGGTTTTGTATGGCAGTACACCTTTAATAACAGGTTAATTTTGACAGCCCTGTTCAGAATATTAAAATATGTTAAGATAAAGTGGAGTAATGGCACCCTGAGTCACACTCTCTCTGAGTGTGTTGTAATCCAAACTTCTCTGTTCTTTGTTTTGATAGCCAGTTCGTCCGAGTGTGCATGTTAGTGCATATAGCTGTGACAAACGTAGGTATTTCATGTATTAGGGAACGGTATGTAAGAGCCGTGTGATGCAATCTCAGCCTGTTGTTTTCACTATTTCAAGTACAGCCTCTTTAAAGTCCCCTTCATCCAAACATTGTGTGTGTTATTACTTCACTTGGATGTTGGAGCTTCACTGTCTGTGCACAACGATGCATGTGCAGAGTTTGACACTACAGCATTGTTTTCAAATTCCTCTCCTGAAGGAGGAAAGTTTCTCTGTGCTCGCTTTAAATCTCAGTTTAGGACGTGTACATACAAGCATGACTTTGTGACAACTAGTTTGGAAGCCAGTCATGGTCCAGCATGCATTTTACTTAAGTGTGATGTGGAAACTTGAGTTCATGCGTACCGAGTCAGTGACGCAGGAGACGTCTTGTGTCTATAAGAAGCATTCAGATAATTTACATAAAGTGCTCATATTACGCATTTTCGCTTTTCCCTTTCCTTTATTTTGTTATATATGTTTGTGCATGTTATAGGTTAAAGTGAAAAAGCCCAAAGTTACCATCTCCAAGAGAAAACACTGTTCACCAACTGCTCCAAACAGCTCTACTGTAGTCCAGCCTTTACTTCAGAGACAAACGTGCATCACTTTGTAACACACGTTATAATGCTCGCCTAGCATATGCTCATCATACTCTGCTTCTGACTGGCTAGTAGTCCTTACCTAGGTACTGTCAGGGCCCTCATACTCTGCTTCTGACTGGCTAGTAGTCCTTACCTAGGTACTGTCAGGGCACGCCCTAATACTCTGCTTCTGACTGGCTAGTAGTCATTACCTAGGTACTGTCAGGGCACGCCCTCATAATCTGCTTCTGACTGGCTAGTAGTCCTTACCTAGGTACTGTCAGGGCACGCCCTCATACTCTGCTCCTGACTGGCTAGTAGTCCTTACCTAGGTACTGTCAGGGCATGCCCTCATACTCTGCTTCTGACTGGCTAGTAGTCCTTACCTAGGTACTGAGCTTGTGCGACTCCCAACAAAGATGGAACAGCAGTGAGATGTCTCACTCTGTAGCTAAAACAGAGAGCTCAACACACAGGGTGAAAAGAGGAGCTGCAGCAATGTGCAGTACAACAAAAATATGGTGTTTTTTGAATATTAAACCATGTAAACCTATTCTTGTACAACCTCTAAATAAAATTATGAACCTGAAATGAGCATAATATGAGCACTTTAAAGTAAAAGTAGCAATACGACACTATAAAATATTATATAGAGAAACTAAGTCATTATTTCTAGAAGGTTTCTCATTTTTTGGACAAACTTTTCACCTATCAGAAATAATGACTTAGAAATTAAGTCATAATAATGACAAAGTTTGTCATTATTTCGAGAAACCAAGTCATTATTTTTGTTTGTCATTATACCGACTTAAAGGCAAGGCAAGGCAAGGAATTTTATTTATTTAGCACATTTCAGCACAAGGCAACTCAACGTGCTTTACACAATACATCAAACATTAAAAAACAAAGAGCAAAATAGGGATTAAAAATGAGAATAAACATATAAACGAATACAAATTTAATACCATATAAGATACAGAAATAAAAATCATAGTTCAGTACAACAATTAATAGGCCTACGAAAAGGATAGTTTTTCCATCAAACTGGCAGAAATGGGCTTCCATACATAAATACTGTACAGAGCCAGAACACCAGCCAAATAAATACTCTGTCAAATATGTCTTGAGAAAGGTCCTTGTGACGGAAATGTCGACCAAATAAACTAATGCAGAAGCGATCAGTAAAACATAAAGGTGGAATCAATCTTCAATCTAACAGTTGGCAAGAAAGACAATATTTCGCACACTTTTTCTTTAAAACATAAGACGGCACACTGACAGCAAAACAGCCCCTCCCCACACAAACACACCGCCAGACACACCCCTCTCACCCTCTCTCCCTCTCTCTCTCTCTCTCTCTTCTCCCACAGTCAACACTGACAGCAGAAAGCAGGTCGCCTCCCACTATAACCCCCAGTGAGTTCCAGTCCAGTGTGCGGCTGGTACCGGTGGACACAGACTAGACTACAGCCGGCAGACAAGCCAAAGTCGGGACACTTTGATTCGTGTTGTCGCTCAGAAGAACCGCCACATGGTTGATTAAGAGCCGGGCACATCCCCTCCTCTGCTAGCGTAGAATACGGCGAATACTTTGAAGTACAAGTCGTCTTTGTAGTTGTAGCGTTAATGTAGTTCCAAACCCAGAGAGTTATATATTTAAAAAAACGTGTTATTAAAATCAAAATGCAGTCCTGACATTGACTGCATGCTTCGCGAGGTGGAAGTTTATTTTCAGTCCAACGATTCGTGCCAAGATGGACAGCAGCAGTCCTTAGGATCCCGGACGAGATGGGGAAATGGGAGCTAACTATGGTAAGACTATAATGACAGTGTGTAAGCTATAAGAGATGCAAAGACATTTTGGCTTTTGTTCTGATTTATATGTGAAAAAACATCCGTCTGCAAGTCCAACTTCAGTTGGCTCTTGAGTCATTCTCTTCATGTTTAAAAACGTACTTTAATAATCTGTGAAGTCCAAAGTGTAGGGTTACATCTAACGATTATTTATTAGTTGATTAATCTGTCGATTAGGGCCTATTCTCCCGGTTAATCGTTTAGTTGTTTTGGTCTTTTTGTCAGAAAATTCATAAATGTATTTCATTTTATTGTTTATCTCGAACAATCATCAATGTTGCAACAACAACAAAAATAATTAAAACCTCAAAAATCAAACGCAAACAATATATTCATTCAATTTACAAAAGACTCAAAAAAATAAATAATAAAGTGTAAGTTTGAGATGGAGCAGGCAGAAGCAAATAGCTTGTTATGTCCTGCCCCTTCACAATATAATTTTATTACAAAACAAATAGATATGCAAATACAGCAGACCATCTTTTAGGTGTCACAATAATATACAACAATATATAACAATACCTTTATACATTACAATTCCCTTCCTATGTTTCGGTCTATTCTTTTCTGTTTTGGTCAAGTATTTATTTCTTTAATGTATTTTTGAAAATGAAAATGTTCCACGACTAGAAAATATTCACATTTAACAAGCTGGAATCAGAGAAGTTTGACTTTGTTTCACAAAAATGACTCAAGCCGATTATTTGTTTAGATCAAAATAGTTTAAGATTGATCTAATAGTTGACAACTAATTGATTTTATTCAGAGATATTCAACACAGGGTTTGTGACCCCTATGGGGGTCTTTAGAGTAAGGGCAGGGGGGCTGCCAAATTATGTCTAAAATGTTTTTGAAAAGTTTTTTTTTTAAAAGTTCAAATATGTCTGAAAATAATAATAATAATAAACAATAATACGAATCCAACCTATTATTAGGAAAGATAATTTAGCCTTTTTGTGAAAACATTTAATTTGCACATTGAAGATAAGATTATTATAGGTAAAGTAGCCATATGGTAGCCATAGAGATACGCTTAAGGATTCACTGTGCCTTCCAGATGTATGTTTAACATTAAAACATGATATATATTGTATGTACAGTGGTAGGGGGTCCCTTCTCTGTCTCTCTTTCAGCTAAAAAACATTGTAGACCCCTGATTTAATTGATTGATTTCCAGCTCTATAGTCCACACGCTGTTTTTACTGAAGCTGCAAAAGGTCTGTCTATAAAGTGTGTTCCTGTCCACGTACTACCTTTTACATTTGAGACCCAGAGCTCATCATCAGTTCCTGGCAACAAACAGACTTATGTTATCGTTTATCCCAACGTCCATCAAGCTGCTGAACTCCCCAATAGGAAATCTTAGCCCAGCAGAGCAGGGGTTCAATACATACACCAGCACTTTTTGCACTTTGCACTTTAATTATTACAGATAATTCTTAGTAGGGCTGTAGTAAGTGGATCCTCTTTGTGTCATCTTGTATCTGGTCCCCTTTTGTTTTTGACTATGTGAAAAGAAAAGAAAGTAGAAAGGTGTTAGGACACACCGATGTCAGGAGAGGTCAGGAGGTTAGTGGATTAGTCGACTAATCGGTGGTTTTGGTCTTAGTCAACTTAGATCTCTTTAGTCCATTAGTCATGTCTGATGCTGTTTTCATGCTGAATGACTTATTTCCAAGCAATGTACGAGCACATCTCTGGTAAACACAAGAATTAAAGTGGTGCTTTTAAGGAGAAACTCAGATTTACAGATCTGTCGATTTAAATCAAATCATCGATTAGTCGATACAATTGAATGAGTGTTAGTCGACTAAGAATTTCTTCAATCGAGCACAGCCCTAATTCTTAGGATGTCGTCATTTCCGCTAAGTGTTTTAACATAAGTGCACTGATTTGCTAAGTCAAGGGCTAGTACTCCTCCAATCAGATTGGTTATTGAGTCTGACTGCTCGCCCACCGATTCAACAAGTCAAATCATCCCAAATGAAGGCCGACTGCTCCTCAGACCGATGACGGCACAGAACGCACCGAACAGACTCGAGTCACCGACCTCGCCAGACTGTCTGACGGCCGATTATCGTCTTGGTGTGTCAGCGCCTTCAAAGCAAAAAGCCCATCAGATGGGGATCCATGGTCTGATTTGAGAACAACAGTGGTTTAACACTAATGATTGTTTCCATTTTTGTCTTTGCAGCGCTACTATTTTGGGTCACATGTTTTAATAAACTTTTCTGTAATAAAAAAACAAAGCAATCTAAAAGCAAAAGTCCCTGTCTGCGGATGGGGGACTATCGGATGAAATCTTATCAAACGTTTGGGAACCATTGAACTAAAAATCAGCGCAGTGCTCCTTTTTAAAACCTAAAGCATGACATAACAACAGCAGGCGCTAATAACAGGTCTTGTGTGACCTTTGTCTAATTCATCTGGTTAATATGCAAATGATTCACAAATCCTGACCGATGCCCGGCAGAGAAAGCAAGTAGACATTTAACATTAGGTCTTGGAAAACCATTTGTGTCCCAAGCTTTTAGGTCTGAATTATTCCACACAATATCGCTATATGACAAAGTTGACTATATGGCGCTTTTCTAATAATAAAAAAAAAGCTGGCAGCGTTTCAAAAAGATAAGATAAGATCAAACAAAGTGGTAGAGAGAGAGAGAGAGGTGCCAACGTTAGATAAAACAAAGGCTGTGTCTCAAACCGCCTACTTGCACACTTCAAACACTTAGTTTTAAGTATATAGTGTAGATAACGCAAAAAGTCAGTGCACTGAAAGTACCAGGATGACCCCCTAAAAACTGTCAAAAAGTACAGTGTGGAACGATCATAGACATACATATATAATGGACCAATAGACCCCGTTGCTCTGGATGGAGACCAGTGAAGGCTATTAGAAGCACTTTTCTGGTGATCTCTTGCTTTACTGAGCAGCCTCCAACTGAGCTTGAAGACGTAGATGTGACGTGAGCAACGTGTCTGAAAGTGTGAAGTCTTCTGGTAGCTGTGCCGAGAAAAATCTCAATCATTCCCAATCTTACAGAGACGGAGAGTGTAGGTATATGTAAGGAGATAACATAGACACAGGCTAATTACTGATCACTAACATGCTAGTTAACATTAGTAATTACTGATCACTAACATGCTAGTTAACATTAGTAATTAAACCTAAACAGATAATGGAAGTCCAAACTGCCTGTGAGCTTCTCCTGTACTATACGGTGATTCCTCTACTGTGTGACAGTAAGTCTCGTGGTTATGACCCAATCGTTAGCCTATTTTTATAAAAGCGTCTGCTACGGAGCCATAACGTGAGCTACAAGGTAATGGAGCCTTTTATACATTGTCGTGTTTCTTTAGAAATAAACAACGGACAAATAGAGTCTTTAAACGCTTCAGATGTAAAGTTATTCGCTGTCAAGTGACGTAAAAAAAAAATGGCGGTCAGTGGAATGCTAACGGGAGGTGATCTCTGTGTAGCAACAAAATGGCGCCATCGGTGGCTTGAGTTCTGAAGGGAAGCTGACCCCTTGGGAACGATGGACACTACGCGCACTAAACGGGCGCCATCTTGACTACGCAGTGGAAAGGGGGAGGGACCTAGGGACGTTGACCGGCAGCTGATTGGACGAACGCGTCACATGGGTCTGGCTTCTCCCGGATTTCACAACAGAGCATAACGGGCGTCTCGTTCAGAATACGATCTCATATTTTACGAAAATAGTTCACCGAAACATGTTTCTGAAAACATTTGAAGAGAGAAATAGGCCCGTGCAGTTGCTGAATCTGTCTTCATTTCAGATCAACAAAGGTCAGTTTAAGAGATTTTCATCAGATTTTTTAGAGGCGGCGAGCCGAGCCGAGCGCTCGTCATTTCCGGTTAAGCGTTTTAACATAAACGTTCATTTTGGGACGACACTAACCATCCAAAGTGGGCGTTACGGCAGGAAGTGGTCAGTGACCATTAGCAGTGTACTGACAGAAGTGTGCGGTTTGAGACACAGCCAAAGTTAGTAGTTGACTTCCCTGTACTTCCAGACCTCTAATGTTGTGGGCGGGGCTAAGTTCGGGCCGGCATCCAGGCTATGTGCAGAGTATGCAGATTTGGACGAAACCCTGGTTTTGAATCCGATCATCAGTTCTATATTTAACACGCGCAAGTTTTGGTTTCCGTAGAAGCTGGCTGTACTTTCAGGCGCTTGTTGTGTTGCAGCCGTGGAGCTCAGTAAGCGGCGCGCTAAAGTCTGGCTTTATTTTATGTTGACAAAGCCCGGCGAAACTGTACATCACCATTTGAATCTAAATAAAACTTTCCTCTTATCTGTGAAATAAGCATGTCACCAAAGAATCGATAAGAACCTGAATCGAAAATTGCAGAGTCCACAGGAGAATTGCTTCCATCCTCAAAGATCCTTCCCACCCCCAGCACGGACTGTTTACACTTCTACCCTCAGGACAAAGGTACAGAAGTGTGAAATGCAGGACCTCAAGATTAAAAAACTCTTTTTTCCCTTCTGCCATCAGACTCCTAAACAGCCAATAGGAGCTTGCAACTAGGGACATAACTGTTTCATTTTATTGCCTTATTTAAATTGCACCACCTCATTTTGTATTGCTTTTATTGAGAAATGCACTATTTCAACTTCAACTTTATTGCCTCATTTTTTGTGTGATATTGTATTTATTTAGTGTTAGTGTTGACGGCAAAGTAAGAATTTCATTGTGCAGGGAAACATGCTTTCTGTCTGTGCATATGACAATAAACTCTTTGAACTTTGAACTTGAAAAGACTCAGAATTAGAGTCAGAGTTGTTGAAATCAAAACAATGCTCATCCCTAGGCAGGAGTTATTAGGGCTGGGTATTGTTCAAATATTTCTGATACTTGTACCGATACCTAGCCTAGAAATATAGACCACCCTAGCAGCAGCAAATGTAATCTGCAGCCCAGGGTCAGTCTAGCAAATCTCCGTTGGCTTGCGAGCTGCTGCTGGTGAACAGAGGTCTTCTGGAAGACTTGGAGTTCAGCTTTTCTTTGAGAAAAGAACAAAGAACGGCTCTGAAGTCATTCTTAAAAAAAGGAAGATGTGTTGGGAGTTTAAAGTTTAATCTATCAGCTAGCGTTGCTCTGATTGGTTGTAGAGCTATCCTATTGTGTGCAGAGGGAATTTGACAGACAACCGATTATCCCGCCCCTCGGATTGAGCCCAGACCCAACATCTGGATGTGGGGCTGGCTGGTCAGGCAATTTCTAACATTTTATGCAGGGTCCAAAATTAACTTTTTTGTCGCCCAGTCAAATGGCTAGTGAATATTCAAATGTTACCAGCCACTCAATAGATTACCATTGATTTCTGGCTGGTGAGTGAAGCAAATCTACCAGCCAACTGCATATTTTACCAGCATTTGGCTAGTAGATGTTGCTAATTTTAGACCCTGATTTTATGAATCAATCAATCAATTCAATATATATATATATATATATATATATATATATATATATATATATATATATATATATATATATATATATATATATATATTTAGATGTATCCAAGAAAACCATGGACAAAGTGGAACTGCAACAGTAACTGCACTCTAAGAAATATCTGTGTATTAACAGTAACCGATACCAATAGCGTGACTTCGATACCTTTTTTTTCGACACCAATTTTATAAAACACAAATAAATTACAAGATGCTGCAAAAAGCTCAAGACTGTGACAGTGTTCAAGTGTTATGATCTGCCCTTTTCATTCATATTAAATCCAACAGTATCTTGAACTCCATGGATATATTTTCTGATTTAAACGTGGCTTTTAGCAGTGCTTAGCACCCCCATCGCTGACACTGAGTAACAGTATGACGCTATGCACAGATTCCCATCTGTGTGGCTGACAAACAGTCCTAGCTTCCCTGAGAGACAATGGGGGTTGTGTTATACTGGTTAGACACAGCAGCTAAACCTTTTGTCTTCACATAACGACATTTAAATTGATCATTCACATACGAGGATGTGAGTCCTCCCATCTGCAGTTTAGATTTTAAATAATTATTGTGAACGCAGGTGGTTTCTTTCATCTCCTCTGCAGAATTAAAGGTCCATTACAATGTTTTTAGTTGTTCATCATCTAAATCTGGAGGCGCTATAATTGAGATAGAAGCGTTATGGCCTTTTTTTTCTCAATGAAAGGGAAACTTGCTATTGCATTTCACTACAGTCTTAGGAGCTTGGATTTAGTGAAATTTCCTGACATTTGCGCGATAAGGCATTGAACATTTTAAATATAAGCTTATTATGTAGGTGTGCGCCTGTGTTAACGTGCACTTGTTGCCCCGTGTGAGCTGATGACCTCATCTGTTGACATTTCTGAATGCCTTCCTACAGATGCTTCATAAAAGATTTCACACAAACACACATGAGTAATGACATGAGTCATTAGTATGAGAAAAACAGAATAATGTGGCCCCATCTGCACTCTAAATGCATGCAGTTCAAGTTTTGTCTTGTGTTCGGAATGAAAAAACATATTCAAACAGGAAAAAGTATGAATGGAAATGTCACTGTCCAAGGTGTTTCCACTGTTGATTTGTTTAACTGTTCAATAACTTCAATACAAGTTCAATAAATGAAACATCTTTCCAAAACAATGAATAATTGTGTTAAATAATCGTGATTTCAATATTGAACAAAATAATCGTGATTATGATTTTTTTTTTTTAAATAATTTTTTCCAATAATCAAGCAGTCATATTTAATAGGTGTACATAATTCAGAACATGTCACGATTCAATACTGATTTTCAGGCTCAAGATTCGATTCAAAAATCAATTTTTTTAATAAAAAAATATGAATCGGTAGAGCTTGAATTGCGATTCGAATGTGAATCGATTTTTTTTGCACACCCCTTCTATTTAATAGTCAGTGTTTTCATTTGTTGTGGAGTACTATTTTTTATCTACTACCTTTGTTTTCGTTTTTTTTAAACAATCCTGTATTTTACCACAAACATTCAAGAATGAAGCTACAGAATTCTGGGAAAACTCCGGTTGGTTATGTAACCGCGACACTGTTGACAAGAAACCTAAACACTGTCTCACGCCAGCATGTAGCGTGGAGTATCATCTGATAATTATTATCATTGCACACCGTTTGCACAGTCATCGTATGCTTGGCATGATGGTTATGAGTATAAACAAATGCTACGTAGTCGTGGTGAGCCATAATCACATGGGATCAGTGGGAGACTCTGTGTCACCTGTTGGTTTGGTCATAGAGGCTCGCCACTATTTAATACTTCTCCACAGCCTCTTGACCATAGGCTTAATTTACAACCCCTCCAATAATCAGATTACTATTTTTTATTTCTATCTTTGTTTTTAATTTAATTTAATACATATTGTGTACATATACTTACACTTATATTGTTTATACCTATACTTGTATTGTTTAATATTCCATTTAGAGAATGTGTGATGTGCACCAACAACACCAAAACAAATTCCTTGTATGTGTTAAAAAAACGTGCTTGGCAATAAAACCCTTTCTGATTCTGATTCTGAATTGGCTAGTGCAACCCACCCCAAAAACCTATTATAATTTCCGTTACATAAATAAAGACAGTTGTGCAATAACTTCAGTGTTTGCCCTACCATCCCCCCCCTGAAAGAATTGACAAAATGATATAATTATGCTATATATTCCACACACACACAAAAAAAGGCTGCGCGAGGGGTGCATGATATATCAACTTCATCTCATTATCATGAAATCACGTTGCGCAGTATTATATTGAAAGTGTTCTGATAAGTATGTAATATTTAGTTTATTTAGTGGAGCGCTGTGTCCCGTCAGTTGGCTGTGGGGCTTACTTGTGTTTGATTTAGAGCTTGAAACGCTGTAATGGTCATGTTTCATTGGCTAGTTACCGTGCCACGTGCGCATGTTAGTGCACTGGGCCACTACGTGACAAACCCTACGGAGCGTACCACGTGTTGTGTGTGCATATTTCAGCAGTGACAGTGCGAGTGAAGAAATAGATAGAGACAACAAAACGGAACGAATCAGAGAAGCTGATAAGAAAAGTTGTGTCCTGTTCTCTTTATTTATATATTTTATACTGTCCAACCAGTAGAACATGTCCTGTCCTGTAGACATGGTCCTTATTTATATATTTTATACTGTCCAACCAGTAGAACATGTCCTGTCCTGTAGACATGGTCCTTATTTATATATTATATAATGTCCAACCAGTAGAACATGTCCTGTTGTGTAGACATGGTCCTTATTTATATATTTTATACTGTCCAACCAGTAGAACATGTCCTGTTCTGTAGACATGGTCCTTATTTATATATTTTATACTGTCCAACCAGTAGAACATGTCCTGTTCTGTAGACATGGTCCTTATTTATATATTATATACTGTCCAACCAGTAGAACATGTCCTGTTCTGTAGACATGGTCCTTATTTATATATTTGATACTGTCCAACCAGTAGAACATGTCCTGTTCTGTAGACATGGTCCTTATTTATATATGTTATACTGTCCAACCAGTAGAACATGTCCTGTCCTGTAGACATGGTCCTTATTTATTTATATATTCATGTTGGACCAGTCCAATATAACCGTCAGTTGAAATAAACCTTGTGTTGTATTCGTTATGAATCTATGTTGATGGGTTTTCCCATAACTTTTGCAATTTTAATGTTTAAAAATATCTAAATTAATATTGATATTGCAATATCACATTTTGTTAATATCTCGCAACCCTAGGCTGCGCGAGATAAAGCTGCTTTCCGTCCTGGTCTGGTGAGCTCCAGTTTTCTCCTCCCAGATCAGTCTGGCATCTTGAGATAGAGAAAATTTGGAGCCGTTTGCCAAACGACCGACCAATCAGCTTTGGTTTTGAGGCGGGTTTAGGTGTGACCCAACGAGAAGCGACTGTTTAGTCTAAACAACGTGGCAGCTTCCACAGATGAGATGAGCGTAGCTATCGCATCGAGTTTTATCCGAATTAGAAAGTATTCCTTCATTGAAAGAAGAGCAAAAACTGGAGGCTTTTCTCGGAGGAAAAAATGTTTTTGCTCTTCTCCTGACTGGTTTTTGCCAAGAGTTTGATCTGATTGGTTGATTTGGCCCGTCTATCACCAACTATAGCCAACTATTTATCCAATCAGCTAACCAGGATTTTCACTCCCTCTTCCCAAAAGTTCTCCAACGGAAAGTTCCCAGATGGATATGCCGAGCAAATGGGAAGTGATCCATCTGGCGGAGTCAGGTTAGGTGTATTTACCACTGTATTACCACCTCTGTATAGAGCTGGGTGATTTGTTTCCCTAAAAAGATTTTTTTATAAAAAACTCGATTTACGATTCGATTCGATTTAAAACAAAAAAACTGCGAACTGCAAATATATTTTAAAAATATATATTTTTTGTATTTAATTAAAGTGCATCAACATAAACAAAATTGCAAAGGCAAACCCTTTCTCTAAGTGAAAAGTCACTGTGCAGTGTGCAACAAAGATTGTTAAACATCCAAATTATTTATACTGTATTTGGATTAAAATTTTTTTACATGTTGTGATTTTTAGAGTCACAGTGTGTACAAAAAAACAACGTAACATGACAACATGTAAATAGGAACATGTTGGGGTCATTCATAATTCAGAGCAGCAGGCTAGTTGGAACCACTTACCTCCAGGATCTGTGCTAGGCTAAGCTAATGCTGGAGCCGTCAGACAGCGTGTCAGTACGCGATCCGTTCCACCGGCACAATCCGTTCTGCGCATGTGCAAGATGACACGTATGCCATGACGTAGGTGCAGATGATAATACAGCGTTCATTCCACCTTGGAATAATAGGCACCACAGCTAAATTAAGACTTTACAGTAATAACATAAAGACAAGTATTGAGTGATTGTATTTTAAATGAGAACAAGTAAAGTAGCACTGACGCAACTACTGTTATATATGTTAACGTTATATATGTTAACGTTTATTTTCAAGTTTTATTTTGAGGGTCTTTTAAAGTTTACATGCTGTCTCAGCTAGCGGTTAGCCGAATTAGCTGTTAGCCAAACTAGCTAACGTTAGCTTAACTGTGGAGGCTAACGGCAGACCGCTACAATCAGCTAGCGGTTAGCCAAATTAACCGTTAGCTAAACTAACATCTTGAGCATGCGCAGAACGGATCGTGCAGGTGGAAGCGGTGCCGTTATTCCAACCTATTCCGAAGTGGTGGTGGCATGAACGCAGCATTATCATCTGCGCCTACGTCATGGCATACGTGTCATCTTGCACATGCGCAGAACGGATCGTGCCGGTGGAACGGATCGGGTACTGACACAGCGTTACAGCACGCACTGAGATGAGAAGGGTATGAATGGACTAGTCTAACTCTGGGGGTCACAGTGAATAAGATAAAGTCCCATTAAGAGATGAGAAGGGTATGTATGGACTAGTCTAACTCGGGGGGTTACAGTGAATAAGATAAAGTCCCAATAAGAGATGAGAAGGGTATGTATGGACTAGTCTAACTCGGGGGGTTACAGTGAATAAGATAAAGTCCCAATAAGAGATGAGAAGGGTATGTATGGACTAGTCTAACTCTGGGGGTCACAGTGAATAAGATAAAGTCCCAATAAGAGATGAGAAGGGTATGTATGGACTAGTCTAACTCGGGGGGTTACAGTGAATAAGATAAAGTCCCAATAAGAGATGAGAAGGGTATATATGGACTAGTCTAACTCTGGGGGTTACGGTGAATAAGATAAAGTCCCAATAAGAGATGAGAAGGGTATGTATGGACTAGTCTAACTCGGGGGGTTACATAAGCCACACTCAGCGTTAAAAACCTCTAACGTTATTTCCCTTCCTCTTCGTTCCCCAGAACCCGGTGCAGGAGTGGGGGGAGGAGTTTGAGGACGGGGCTGTTTATGGGGTCACTCTGCGGCGGGAGCCCGTCCCCTGCCCCCCCGACGCCAGCGAGGACAGCCCGTGCTGCGCCTTCGTGCAGTACCGAACCTGCAAGGTGCGGCGCCTTAAGGCGGCTTCCCTGGACCTCCTGGTGAAAGAGCTGCTGGACCCGGGCTGCCAGGAGCCGGACTACGGCAGGATCTTCCTCTCCACGTACAGGACCTTCATCGGCACCTCAGAGCTCATCGAGCTGCTCTTCCACAGGTCCGGTCAGCCTCTGTGTACCGCTGTTTGTCTGCTTTTCTTTATGCCAGGGGTCACCAACCTTTTCGAAACTGAGAGCTACTTCATGGCTATTGAGTCATACGAAGAGCTACCAGTTTGATGCACTCTTCTGTAGGGCTGCTCCTTCTTAATCGATTAGTCGACTAATCGGTGGTTTTGGTCGTAGTCAACTTAGATCTCTTTAGTCCATTAGTCATGTCTGATGCTGTTTTCATGCTGAATGACTTATTTCCAAGAAACGTACAGTACAGGCCAAAAGTTTGGACACACCTTCTCATTAAATGTGTTTCTTTATTTTCATGACTATTTACATTGTAGATTCTCACTGAAGGCATCAAAACTATGAATGAACACATATGGAATTATGTACTTAACAAAAAAGTGTGAAATAACTGAAAACATGTCTTATATTTTAGATTCTTCAAAGTAGCCACCCTTTGCTTTTTTTGATAACTCTGCAAACCCTTGGTGTTCTCTCAATGAGCTTCATGAGGTAGTCACCTGAAATGGTTTTACCTTCACAGGTGTGCTTTGTCAGGGTTCATTAGTAGAATTATTTCCCTTATTAATAAAAAAGCAAAGGGTGGCTACTTTGAAGAATCTAAAATATAAGACATGTTTTCAGTTATTTCACACTTTTTTGTTAAGTACATAATTCCATATGTGTTCATTCATAGTTTTGATGCCTTCAGTGAGAATCTACAATGTAAATAGTCATGAAAATAAAAAGGAAACGCATTTGAATGAGAAGGTGTGTCCAAACTTTTGGCCTGTACTGTATGAGCACATCTCTGGTAAACACAAGAATTAAAGTGGTGCTTTTAGCATGACTCTTTGCGGAGAAACTCAGATTTACAGATCTGTCGATTAAATCAACTAATCGATTAGTCGTGTTAGTCAACTAAGAATTTCTTCAATCAAGCACAGCCCTACTCTTCTGAAATAACAAATGTGCTCAGTTTGCCTTTAGTTATATATGATTATTAATGATTAATGATACTCATCTATGTGAAGACACTGACCATGTTAATTATTTCTCACAATAATTATCAACAATGACTTAACAAGGTGGGAAACAGATAATATCAATATTCAATTTTCATTTTTAGAACAGGCCTGAGGGCTCCTCATGTGGTGCTTGGGGGCTATCTTTTGCCCCACAGGCACCGTGTTGGTGACCCCTGCTTTATGCGATAGTTTTGACAGCTTTGGGAAATGCACTTACTGGCTTTCTTGTCAAGATTGAGGCCCTGTTTACACGTATGCGTGGTTATTTTGGAAAACTGTGACATTTCTCTTAGTTTGTGCCCTTTCGCTTTACACGCAAATGGAGAATTTAAAGAATGTTGTCACTACCCAAAGTGAGTAGAGTGCAGTTTTGAGTTGCGCATGCTCAGATTTAAACCGTTTACGGTATAACGTGTCTTACTGAAATTGGTGAAATCTGTAAAATAATAAACGTTTGTCTTTACATACAATAACAGAAGATGGAAATCATTTCAAAAACGTTTTAGCTATATGATTGTTTGATTGCTAACGTTAGCTCAAAACGGCATTGAAGTGACAGCCTTTGTCGTGTTTGATTGCTAACTTGTAGCTAGCAGTCATTTAAAAAACGTATTAGCTAGCTCTGATTGTTTGATTGCTAACGTTATCTAAAAACGCCGTTAGCATGTAGTACGCTACTTGATTGCTAACGTTGGCTCAAACCATAGACAGTATGCTCAAAACGCCGTTAGCATCTAGCTAGTAGGCTACTTGATTGCTAACGTTAGCTCAAAATGCCGTTAGCATCTTGTAGGCTACTTGTCGCAAAAGTTACGCATGCGCAATTCACATCTGCACTCGTCGCAAAGTGATGCATGCGCAACTCAAAACTGCACTGTACTCACTTTGGGTAGTGACAAATGTAAACTGAGACAATCGGATGTACAGGCCGCCGAGGAAGTGAGGAAGAGAAGAGAGAGGAAGTGAGTCATTGCTGTTGTTGCTATTTTCTGGACTCTGATTGGCTAACGTGGGCTTGGGCTGCTCGTTCTCGTTGCTCGAGGGTAACGTGATGCCAGTGGCTGCAGGTCTCTCTGGTAAACTTACTATGTTAAGATGAGTTCTTTTATGGTGAATGAAAGGCTTGGTCCCAACAATAGCTCATCCAATCGGATCAAAGCATTGACGGCAATGCTGCTGCCAGTTCTGCCGTTGTTTACCTTTTTCTTCTTCTTCTAGTCCGTAGAAAGAGCAAAGTCGGTAGCATTTGCTCATTAGCGCCCCCTCTGTTCAAGAGAGGACTGCAGCTAGTGCTCGACAGGCCGCAAAGGAAGCCAATAAGCGTATTTCCCAAAATGTTGAATTAAAACTTTTAATAGTCAGCTGAATGAGATATTCAATGTCAGTCCCCCCATCATTCGCATTCAAATTCTCACACACACACACACACACACACAGACACACACAGACACACACACACACACACACACACACACACACACACACACACACACACGCACACACACACACACACAGTGTTGCTTGTCAAATATTTGTGTAAAAATGTACATAGAAGTGTGATAATGTTTAATTTTTAAATCCACAAATGGGAGTGTGTGTTTGAGTGTTACGTAATATTGCACACAAACACACGCAGACACACACACACACACACACACACACACACACACACACACACACACACACACACACACACACACACACACACACACACACTCTCTCACACACACACGCACACACACACACACACTTTCTCTCTCACACACACAGACACACACACACACACACACAGACACACACACTCTCTCGCACACACACACACACACACACACACACACACAGACACAGACACACACACACACACACACACACACACACACACACACACACACACACACACACACACTCTGCTTCAGTTTCTCTCTACCTTTGGGTGTCTATTTTCTCTGTCAGCTTACTGCAAATGCTAACGCAAATGCTAACGTTTAGCCTCTTTCTCTTTGTATCAGACAGTACAGGCTGTGTGCTAGATTCTGGGGGAAACAACTTGGCTTGTTGTTGCACATGCAAAGTCACCGTGCAGCGTCAGGATCTTTTTATACGCTGTATTTTCCTGACAAAGCACTCGCCTCCTGCCTGCTTTGATGTAGTAATAAGTAGCTAGCAGGTGCTCATTATCCCCAGGCTTTCATTATGCACCCAGCGGTCAGAGACTGTGGTTAGCATGTATCGAGGTCAGGCCTCGGTTAGTTGAACAAATAATAATTAAAGAATATTCAGAAAACAGCCTGAAGTGGATGGCTAAGTCTGTTTTGTTTTTCTCCCCCCAACAGAGAAAATGCTGCCTCATATCTGGACAACAGTGAATGCTACAGTAGGTAGGTGGAGCACTTCTGAGATTACACTGTGTTTAAACCAAGGGCTTAACTTTTACGATAAGGGAATTGGGCTTGTTATTGTTATTCCAGTTTTTCAGTTTTTCTCTTTTTAAATGAGTAAATTAAATATTGTTCAATAAAATCAGTGACATTAATGAAGTGTATGCAATGTCTATTATTATTATTATTATTATTATTATTATTATTATTATTAAAAATATAGGAATTTCATAGATGAAAGAATAACTAAATGAATGGGTCAAATATCAACCCAACAAAGGGATCAATTTAACTCAATATTTGGACTGGTGGGCCTGACCCAGTAATGAGTTGCATTAACCCAACATTGGTGTCAGAATGACCCACATTTTGGTTAGGCGAAGCAACCCTTATACTGGGTTAAAATTTCAACCCAACTCGAAAAGTCAAATTTTTTTTTATTTTATCTAACCTTTATTTAACCAGGTTAGTCTCATTGAGATGTACAATCTCTTTTTCAAGAGAGACCTGGCCAAGATAGCAGAACAAGTTAGTTACATAAAACAACAATTTGCAATCACAAAACAACCACAAAAGAGGCAAAGACATCTCAAGTGCATTTCAATTAAATAAAAGTACCATTAGTTAAAACATTTACACGTGTGGATGGACTCAAATCAACCCAGCATGTGTTCTGTCCTATATTGACCAGGAACTGGGTTGGGATTAACCCACTTTGGGTTGTTTTCAGCCCAGTAGTTTTTAGTGTGTACACTAAATGTTTTGGGGGGGGGGTGGTTAGATCTCCACTTTTGAACAAAATTTAAATTTTAAACACTTCACATTTCTGCAACAATTTATGGTGAAAATGTATTTATGTAATTGTTGTTTGGGCGGGTAGCACTGGCCAGTTTTGATTGTTAGGGGGGTTGTAAGCCCCCCTATCCCAACTGTAAATTACGCCTATGGTTTAAACTAATGTGGTTAATTTCTAATATGTCACTTAAAGAACTTAAAGGTGTGCATTGGATTTTTATTCAACATTTGAGGTTAGGAACAAAATAACAATTAAGCAACTCACTTAACCTTTGTTACCGATGCATGTAATCCTAGGGCTTGAATGGGCTCTTGGCCAGAATGAGTTGCAGAGCAAATCTCAAATTTGCCAGAAGTTTGTCAGGGTTTTCCCAGGCTATAAAACGGGAATTACTTAAAGGTGTGCATCGGATTTTTATTCAACGTTCGAGGTCAGGAACGATTGGCAAATAACAAAATAACAATTGATCAACTCACTCTTTTGATTAGTAGCCCTGTTTCACACTACGGACTTTGAGGAACCTTGAGTTAAAGAGTAATGATTCTTCCTTGGCCTCCACAGCCCTCTGTTGGCCTTCGTCCAGACATGGATGGACGAGTACAGCGAGGACTTCAGGGATCCTCCGCTGCACCCGGCTCTCAGGCTGCTGTTGGATCACCTGCGGATCAGCGCTGCAGTTTACGGAAACATGCGCAGCCAGCCCAACTTTAGCTCTCTGGCTGGGCAAGCTGAGGCGCTACTTGTGACGTTACAGAAAGAAGGTGATCCTCCACCGCATATTCTCGCATTGCCTACACCAAAGATACATTCAGGGATAAAACCCTCTGGGTTAGGGTTAGGGTTTGCATCCTAAGGAAAAGCTCATCATGGGGCTGGCTCTAGTGGCTGTAGTTCTGCACCAAGGCTGAATTTCAGGAAAGAGACTTCAGATACAGTATTAGGTGACCACTAAGGTCTATATAAAAGAGACTTCAGATACAGTATTAGGGGACCACTAAGGTCTATATAAAAGAGACTTCAGATACAGTATTAGGTGACCACTAAGGTCTATAAAAAAGAGACTTCAGATACAGTATTAGGGGACCACTAAGGTCTATATAAAAGAGACTTCAGATACAGTATTAGGGGACCACTAAGGTCTATATAAAAGAGACTTCAGATACAGTATTAGGGGACCACTAAGGTCTATATAAAAGAGACTTCAGATACAGTATTAGGGGACCACTAAGGTCTATATAAAAGAGACTTCAGATACAGTATTAGGGGACCACTAAGGTCTATATAAAAGAGACTTCAGATACAGTATTAGGGGACCACTAATGTCTATATAAAAGAGACTTCAGATACAGTATTAGGGGACCACTAAGGTCTATATAAAAGAGACTTCAGATACAGTATTAGGGGACCACTAAGGTCTATATAAAAGAGACTTCAGATACAGTATTAGGGGACCACTAAGGTCTATATAAAAGACTTCAGATACAGTATTAGGGGACCACTAAGGTATATATAAAAGACTTCAGATACAGTATTAGGGGACCACTAAGGCCTATATAAAAGACTTCAGATACAGTATTAGGGGACCACTAAGGTATATATAAAAGAGACTTCAGATACAGTATTAGGGGACCACTAAGGTCTATATAAAAGAGACTTCAGATACAGTATTAGGGAACCACTAAGGCCTATATAACTGATAAAGCTTTATTATATCATGACCTCTGCTCTGTTTGATTCTTTAGAAACGGAGACAAATGTCAGTCCTGCCCAGGAAGATCTGGAGCAAGATGAGGAGGGTTCTGGCGATGAGGATTCAGGATGTGAAAACTTTCTGGATCAAGGTGGCATCATGGATTTTTCCGCTGCTGCCGTTGCCGAACAGCTGACCCGAATGGACTCTGTACGTGAGAGGATATATTTTATGTTGCATTTCTGTTGTTTTAGGCTCCATCTACACTACTAATTTGGTTTTTAAACCAAATTAGGGTGCAGATCGGGCCGCATTTTTCTGTCCGAGCCCGGCCCGAGCCCGACAGGCATTAAGATATTTCTCTCCGAGCCGAGTTAAAATCAATTTTTTTCACATACTAATGACACATGTACGTACGTGTGTGTGAAAGCTTTTATTAATCAGTTGTAGGAAGGCATTCAGAAATGTCAACAGATTATTAGCTGTTTTAAATTTAAAATGTTCAATGCTTTATCGCGCTGACAAGAACCTGAACGTCATTTCTAAATATCTGTCCGAATCCGTCCGGTATTCATCCTCTAAACCAAATGTAGTAGTGTGGATGTAGCCTTACATTGATGATTAAAGCTAACCTGACCAGCCAGCCCCACATCCAGATATTGGGTCTGGGAACTCCCCATTGGTCAGGGCTCAATCCGAGGGGCGAGACAAACGGTTGTCTTTCGAATTCCCTCTGCACGCAATAGGATAGCGCTCCAACCAATCAGAGCAACACTATTTGATAGATTAAACTTTAAACTCCCAACACATCTTCCTGTTTTAAGAATGACTTCAGAGCCGTTCTTTGTTCTTTTCTCAAAGAAAAGCTGAACTCCAAGTCTTCCAGAAGACCTCTGTTCACCAGCAGCAGCAGCAGCCATAAGCCCCGCCCACCGGCCCTATACACGATGTGATAGAGAGCTGAAGTCCCGCCCCCTTCTACTTCCGGTCCATGGGACCTTATCTTTCGAAAAAGTATGAACTAGAGTCAATGGAGAGATAATAATTATTTTTTGATCCAGTTTGAATTGAGCCATGGATTACAAATATGATGTTCGTCAATTTAAAACATTATTTTTCAACCGAAGAAAGTCTCTGTTTATTGTTAAACTGTTGAAGTATAAGACTGTGAAAATACGTAATTAGAAAGACTACAACCTTCATGGATGACGTCTCTCTGAAGCTACGATGTCTCTGTGTATGGTACCAGGATGTAACGTTACTCTAATGAGCAGAGGATCTCTCTCGTTCTTTTGCTTCTCTGCTGAAAACTCTTGACCGGATAAAACACAGCAGTTAAGATAACGTTACATGTGTTGTTGAACAGAGCTAAGCTAGCTAGCTAGCGAGCAAACCAAGCATCAAGCTAGGTGACGTAGATTATGTGAAACAGGAGATGTAGTCCACTGGGAGATGTAGTCCACTGAGCTGTTTCACACAAAACTAAGTGGTACTATGACAAACCTACGGCTAACTGAGACTTTCTTCGGTTGAATAATTATCTTTTAAATTGACGAACATCATATGTGTAATCCATGGCTCAATTCAAACGGGATCAAAAAATAATTTGCCTCTCCCCGTTCACTTACCATTCATATTTTTTCTGACTTAAGGTCCCATGAGGTCCACCGGCTCTCTATTGGCCCGACTAGAGTTTGGTTTTTCCAGCTCACAAGCCAACGGAGAGTTGCTAGACGGACGCTGGCTTTGCTGCCACTAGGGTGCATCTAGATTTCTAGGCTATATTAAAGGCAGATTTGTCTGGTTTTTACTATGTTTCAGGCTCTGTTTGTCAAAGTGGTGCCATACCAGTGTCTGGGCTGTGTGTGGTCGCAAAGAGACAAGAAAGAAAACATGTCTCCCACCATCCGAGCCACCGTTGCGCAGTTCAATGCCATTACCAACCAGGTCATCGTGTCGCTGCTCTGCCCGCCAACAGACGCCAACTCCAGTCCCACTTCCCCCGGCCGGCCACCCACTACACCAGCTCAAAGGGCCCGCATCATAGAGAAGTGGGTCAGAGTGGCCCAGGTCAGTCAAGAATAAGTAGTTATTAAAGTAGAGATGCACCGATAACAACTTTCTAGGCCGATTTCTGATTTTCTTTGAGTTAAGATTCCGATTTTATCTTTTCTAACCACTTTACAGCACACACAAATACGTATTTTCTATCTTTTCTTTAATAAAACATGTGTTGAACAGATAATGGATCACTGTAAAATAGAACTATATAAATGACTCCTGGTGTGGGACATTCACACACATCTAAAGAGTAATGTTAGAACCATTTCCTTCTTTTCATATCCACTATCACACTAAAGAAATGTGATTCTGGTTTTTGGTGGTCTCCTTCCAGGTGTTGCATATTGCAAACTTGTTATCTTCTGCTCACACACGCTGAAGAATGTCCAAACAGCTGACATGTTGCAGGTTAACTCACCAGGTTTCTACATGTGGGAGAATAGCGGCCAGGTCTATCGGTGCATCTCTAGATTAAAAATTCATCGACATACATACACCCACATTTACAAACGTGCATATAAGACACTGTGTGAATGCCAGACTGAATACTGAATGAAAGTTTGTCTCCTCTGCAGGGTTGTCGGCGTTTGAAGAACTTCACCTCTCTCCGGGCGATCCTGTCGGCCCTTCAGTCTAACGCCGTTTACAGGCTTAGGAAGACCTGGGCTGCTGTTAGCAGGTAGGTAGGTCTGCTGTTAGCAGGTAGGGTAGGGCTGCTGTTAGCAGGTAGGGTAGGGCTGCTGTTAGCATTGTAGGTCTCCTGTTAGCAGGTAGGGTAGGTCTGCTGTTAGCATTGTAGGTCTCCTGTTAGCAGGTAGGGTAGGTCTGCTGTTAGCAGGAAGGGTAGGTCTGCTGTTAGCATTGTAGGTCTGCTGTTAGCATTGTAGGTCTGCTGTTAGCAGGTAGGGTAGGTCTGCTGTTAGCATTGTAGGGCTGCTGTTAGCAGGTAGGTAGGTCTGCTGTTAGCAGGTAGGTCTGCTGTTAGCAGGTAGGTAGGTCTGCTGTTAGCAGGTAGGGTAGGTCTGCTGTTAGCAGGTAGGGTAGGTCTGCTGTTAGCAGGTAGGGTAGGTCTGCTGTTAGCAGGTAGGTAGGTCTGCTGTTAGCAGGTAGGTAGGGCTGCTGTTAGCAGGTAGGTAGGGCTGCTGTTAGCAGGTAGGGTAGGTCTGCTGTTAGCAGGTAGGTAGGTCTGCTGTTAGCAGGTAGGTAGGGCTGCTGTTAGCAGGTAGGGTAGGTCTGCTGTTAGCATTGTAGGTCTGCTGTTAGCAGGTAGGTAGGTCTGCTGTTAGCATTGTAGGTCTGCTGTTAGCATTGTAGGTCTGCTGTTAGCATTGTAGGTCTGCTGTTAGCAGGTAGGGTAGGGCTGCTGTTAGCATTGTAGGGCTGCTGTTAGCAGGTAGGTAGGTCTGCTGTTAGCATTGTAGGTCTGCTGTTAGCATTGTAGGTCTGCTGTTAGCAGGTAGGGTAGGGCTGCTGTTAGCATTGTAGGGCTGCTGTTAGCAGGTAGGTAGATCTGCTGTTAGCAGGTAGGTAGGTCTGCTGTTAGCAGGTAGGGTAGGTCTGCTGTTAGCATTGTAGGGCTGCTGTTAGCAGGTAGGGTAGGTCTGCTGTTAGCAGGTAGGTAGGGCTGCTGTTAGCATTGTAGGGCTGCTGTTAGCAGGTAGGGTAGGTCTGCTGTTAGCATTGTAGGTCTGCTGTTAGCATTGTAGGGCTGCTGTTAGCAGGTAGGGTAGGTCTGCTGTTAGCAGGTAGGGTAGGTCTGCTGTTAGCATTGTAGGTCTGCAGTTAGCATTGTAGGGCTGCTGTTAGCATTGTAGGGCTGCTGTTAGCAGGTAGGGGAGGTCTGCTGTTAGCAGGTAGGGTAGGTCTGCTGTTAGCATTGTAGGTCTGCTGTTAGGTCACTGACGGCACAGGTCAGCAAATGCCTTTGATTCTGATAATCTACATTATGTCAGGTCATGAACACTTGAATAAGCTATTATAATAATAATAATAAAAATAATAATAATATATCAAGGAGAACTGAAACATAGACAGCCAAAGCAAGGCCAAAAGTTAATGTTGTTGTGTTGATAGTTTGGACATCTGGTCACGGCTCACATAGTGACGTTTTAACAACATACTTAATTATTCAAGCAGGCCTATCTGATCTTATTATTTCTATATATGTAATACCTACTTATTTTATATGCTATCTTATAGTTAGTTAGTTAGTTAGTTAGTTAGTTAGTTTTATTTTATGTCTGTGGCATGCCAAACATTTGGCCCATACCATATGGGATTACGGACATCTTCCAGTCTCGCATATACAAATCATGTGGAGAAATGCATGAATAACAGAGAAAACCTTTATGTTTTTGTCATGCATGAATTTTGCTTATTTTTTCTTGCTTGCTCTTATTTTGAAGCACATGAGTTTACGGCTGTCGTATGAAATGTGCTATATATAATAATAATAATAATAATAATAATAATAATAATAATAATATATAATACTATTAATAATACATTTTATTTAAAGGTGCCTTTCTCAGCACTCGAGGACACCGTACAGGGATACAAAAGACATTAAAGCAGCAAAAAATAAAGAATACAACCGCAATAAAACAGAAAAAGGCAGAGCAATTGACAAATACACTTGACTTGACTAAATAGCTGCATCTGTACTAAATATAGCCTCTGCGTTGTTGTTGTTGTATTTGTAGGCAGAGCATGGCCACGTTTGATAACCTCTGGGAAACCTTCCCCGATGAGAACTGTGTCCTGACCAACAGAGAGCTCCTGCTGGAGGTAAGAAGGAAAGGCTTGTTGCACAAAAAACTAGGCTACATTTACTTCAGTGTTTACAGTGTAAACCATTGCGTAGGCCATTGCAACCTACAGTCCCTAATAAAGCCAGTATTGGGACAGTTTTCAGCAGAAGACACAATACTGGAATTACAGATTGGAGGCCCTATCTTGCACTTGGCGCAGCGCAGTGCATTCCCCGACTCAAGTGTCTTTGCACATCTGTGGCCCGTGGGCGTGCTGGTCTTACAGGGAGGTGTGTTCAGGTGCATTCTGGGCGTGCTGGTCTTACAGGGAGGTGTGTTCAGGTGCATTCTGGGCCGTGCTGGTCTTACAGGGAGGTGTGTTCAGGTGCATTCTGGCCGTGCTGGTCTTACAGGGAGGTGTGTTCAGGTGCATTCTGGGCGTGCTGGTCTTACAGGGAGGTGTGTTCAGGTGCATTCTGGGTGTGCTGGTCTTACGGGGAGGTGTGTTCAGGTGCATTCTGGGCGTGCTGGTCTTACAGGGAGGTGTGTTCAGGTGCATTCTGGGCGTGCTGGTCTTACAGGGAGGTGTGTTCAGGTGCATTCTGGGCGTGCTGGTCTTACGGGGAGGTGTGTTCAGGTGCATTCTGGGCGTGCTGGTCTTACGGGGAGGTGTGTTCAGGTGCATTCTGGGCGTGCTGGTCTTACGGGGAGGTGTGTTCAGGTGCATTCTGGGCGTGCTGGTCTTACAGGGAGGTGTGTTCAGGTGCATTCTGGGCGTGCTGGTCTTACAGGGAGGTGTGTTCAGGTGCATTCTGGGAGTATTATATTATTACTATCTTGAAGCAGCGGGAAGTGATCGCACCATTGACCAACGCGCACACTATGCTTGTTACACACACAGGGACACACAGCAGCACACACACACACACACACACACACACACACACACACACACACACACACACACACACACACACACACACACACACACACACACACACAAGCAGAAGATTACAAATAGAAATGTAAATCCTCCATCATAACAGCAATGCTCCAAGGTCCAAACGCACCTGGCTTTTAAAGGGAATGGGAGATGATCTCTGATTGGTTGATTGCATGTTACGCCTTAAATACACCTCTGATTAATGAAGACACTAAGGACAACCCTTTAGAACCATGTACCCTAAACACACCTCTGATTAATGAAGACACTAAGGACAACCCTTTAGAACCATGCACCCTAAACACACCTCTGATTAATGAAGACACTAAGGACAACCCTTTAGAACCATGCACCCTAAACACACCTCTGATTAATGAAGACACTAAGAACAACCCTTTAGAACCATGTACCCTAAACACACCTCTGATTAATGAAGACACTAAGAACAACCCTTTAGAACCATGTACCCTAAACACACCTCTGATTAATGAAGACACTAAGAACAACCCTTTAGAACCATGTACCCTAAACACACCTCTGATTAATGAAGACACTAAGGACAACCCTTTAGAACCATGTACCCTAAACACACCTCTGATTAATGAAGACACTAAGAACAACCCTTTAGGACCAGGCGCCCTAAACACACCTCTGATTAATGAAGACACTAAGAACAACCCTTTAGAACCATGTACCCTAAACACACCTCTGATTAATGAAGACACTAAGGACAACCCTTTAGGACCATGTACCCTAAACACACCTCTGATTAATGAAGACACTAAGGACAACCCTTTAGAACCATGCACCCTAAACACACCTCTGATTAATGAAGACACTAAGGACAACCCTTTAGGACCAGGCGCCCGGCACACAGACCCTTTTTTCCGCCTTTTTAATATTGAGAATTGTTGTGACCATTAATACAACAGGATATGAACTGTACAAAGTACAAAGAATGTTTAACACATTGAAAACATATTTGGAAATGATTATCCTCCTAAGCACATGGATGGATTTAGTTTAGGTTAATATTCACAGAGATGTTCAGCAGAATGTTAATGGGAGACTAGTGGCCTCCAGCACATTGTGTTCCCTCTTTTCTTTCATGAAGTCTCTTCTAGGAAACTGCGTCAGAGGCGACTTGTGTCTAGTTACAGTGACCGGACTCTGAAGTCAAGAGATCACACACAGACCAGTCTACCGCACACACAACAGCCAAGCAACTTGCGCTACTATTCACTTCCTAAAGAGATATTATGATTAGTTTGTTAACGTATCCTTCTTTTCACTATTCAGTGTATTCAGGCGCTGCCTTTTATTAAGGAGGCTTTTATCTCTGTAAACACAGTCACTCATACGTTTGCTTAAAGCCTAATCGCTGTTTTTGACAGGTATATTGAAAGCAAACTTAAGAGAGAATGCTTCAAAGTGGCCTCCCTCCCTTCCACAAGATAATTATTAAACAGGACACACAAGTTAATGTATAATAAGTCTTATATAATAATTCTTGTGTTGAAGAACTTGTTTCATAAGCCTGTTTACAGTTTGTTCTCGTACTTCATGTAAAAACCTGTTGTATGTTATGCTTGTGTGCATGCATTTAATTGCATTTTTAAACCCATAAAGACACATGCATGCAGAGGAAATGAATCTTGCCAGATTTGTTTGTATTTGATTGTATTTGAATAAGTTGAAATATGACCTACAACTGAATATAGCTCCGTCTGACCTTTGACAGGACGGAGGCCAAGCGACCGTGGATAACGTTTCTCCCAAGATATCCAAGCGGTGTCCGTTCCCCAGACAGATGGTACTTCAGGATGAGAAAAGCGTGCAATATATTTTTTGAAGACATGATATAAGTGCCATAATAGCACCTAGCAACCTTCCTTTTCTGCCACATCAAATGTGCAGTTTCACAGCAGGAATGTAGCAAAAATGTGGGATTTATTTATGTTTTATTTATATTCAGCTTTTCAAAAAGAAAAATGCAAATCCCCTTTCATTTTATACAACTCTAAAAGCCACAGGAGAGCTGAGTTTAGTGTGGGTGGAGTATCTCTGGCACGGCAGATATCCAAACCTATCTTTAGCCTCGCTTGGCGTTGAACAGGTTTCAAATGGCCACAGATCACCGGGATTATAGGACAGTAATAATAGACTAGACAGGGGACTATTATGAGTCATATGCACATTCTCCTGGACCGTAACATGAACCCACAGTGCTGCTACAGTAACTGGGACTCGCCTCGTGTGAAAGTCGTGCAAATCTCAACACATTTAGTGAAAGAGAGAAAGCATAAGACCAGATAAATAACCAGATAGAGTGACACAGGAAGCTGCTGCTGGATAACAGGCAGTGTGCTTACACAGGGGTTAAAGTGGGAGGTGGCAGGTGGGGGAACTCTTAACACCTACACCAAATTTCATTCTCGAATTTAACACTTTCAAGTTTCTTACTACTTTAATGAAGTCTATCCACTACAGAGCACTTGAAGAAAACTCAAGCCCAAAGTCCCCCAAAAGGGACTTACCATCTCCAAGAGAAAACACTGTTCACTAACTGCTCCAAACAGCTCTATTGTAGTCCAGCCTTTACTTCAGAGACAAACGTTATAATGCTCACCTAGCTGCTAGCATGGCACGCCCTCATACTCTGCTTCTGACTGGCTAGTAGTCTTTACCTAGCTACTGTCAGGGCACGCCCTCATACTCTGCTTCTGACTGGCTAGTAGTCCTTACCTAGGTACTGTCAGGGCCTTCATACTCTGCTTCTGACTGGCTAGTAGTCCTTACCTAGGTACTGTCAGGGCCCTCATACTCTGCTTCTGACTGGCTAGTAGTCCTTACCTAGGTACTGTCAGGGCACGCCCTCATACTCTGCTTCTGACTGGCTAGTAGTCCTTACCTAGGTACTGTCAGGGCACGCCCTCATACTCTGCTGAGCATGTGCAACTCCCAACAAAGATGTAAAAGCAGTGAGATGTCTCACTCTGTAGCTAAAACAGAAACCTGAACACAGGGTGAAAAGAGGAGCTGCAGCAATGTGCAGTACAACAAAAATATGGTGTTCTATTTTTTTAAATTAAACCATATAAACCTATTCTGGTACAACCTCTAAATACAATTATGAACCTGAAAATAAGCATAATATGAGCACTTTAAAATAAAGTGCAAACCCCGCATTTTGTAAGACTGCGCAGTTTGCAGGGGAGAAATTTATTACATATTGGGCTCAGGTTTTGTAATTACAGTATGTGGCAGATTATTACATCATGTGATGTTATTACATAATGTGATGCTACCCCCCCACCCACTTTAACCCCTGTGTTTACATGTCTGTCTGCAGAGTACCTCCAGTGGCGTGGTTCCATACCTGGGCACCTATCTGACCGTCCTCACCATGCTGGACACCGCTCTGCCAGACACTGCGCAGGTACATAACGTACTGTACACTCAATACTGTACAGCAGAATATCTCATCATATTATGTATTTTATTGCAGAAATGTAGTGGGCTGTGTTGTAATTACAGCCCGACCAATGAAGCCAATCTCTGGCCAATATCGATACAAATATTTGGTGATTTAAAGATCCGATATACAGTACAGGCCAAAAGTTTGGACACACCTTCTCATTCAATGTGTTTCTTTTTTATTTTCATGACTATTTACATTGTAGATTCTCACTGAAGGCATCAAAACTATGAATGAACACATATGGAATTATGTACTTAACAAAAAAGTGTGAAATAACTGAAAACATGTCTTATATTTTAGATTCTTCAAAGTAGCCACCCTTTGCTCTGATTACTGCTTTGCACACTCTTGGCACTCTCTTGATGAGCTTCAAGAGGTAGTCACCTGAAATGGTTTTCCAACAGTCTTGAAGGAGTTCCCAGAGATGCTTAGCACTTGTTGGCCCTTTTGCCTTCACTCTGTGGTCCAGCTCACCCCAAACCATCTTGATTGGGTTCAGGTCCGGTGACTGTGGAGGCCAGGTCATCTGGCGCAGCACTCCATCACTCTCCTTCTTGGTCAAATAGCCCTTACACAGCCTGGAGGCACAACTAATGGTCCCAACCCCATTAATAAGGGAATAACCTCCACTAATGAACCCTGACAAGGCACACCTGTGAAGGTAAAACCATTTCAGGTGACTACCTCATGAAGCTCATTGAGAGAACACCAAGGGTTTGCAGAGTTATCAAAAAAAGCAAAGGGTGGCTACTTTGAAGAATCTAAAATATAAGACATGTTTTCAGTTATTTCACACTTTTTTGTTAAGTACATAATTCCATATGTGTTCATTCATAGTTTTGATGCCTTCAGTGAGAATCTACATGTAAATAGTCATGAAAATAAAAAGGAAACACATTGAATGAGAAGGTGTGTCCAAACTTTTGGCCGGTACTGTACATACATACATACATACATATACATACAGTATACACACACATACACACATACACACACACATACACTCATACACACATAATCATACACATACGTCAATGAACACATATTGCAGCTGTTACAGCCTTCTTTCTTTCTTATAAGTGAATTCATTAAGTGTAAATAAACCCTTAAACAGGTTCTTGTCTTTGCTTACACTGTGTTTTAGAACATGTATCAATCATTGATTTACTGCTGCTTGTGAATACTGAACCGGGGACGTTATGATCCCATTAATCATTGATATATGCAATAAATAAGAACTCTGCTAACCTCCTGCTAATCTCCTCATCTGACAGGGTGTGCTCATAAACTTTGAGAAGAGGAGGAGGGTAAGTGGATCCTCTTTGTGTCATCTTGTATCTGGTCTCCTTTTGTTTTTGACTATGTGAAAAGAAACGAAAGTAGAAAGGTGTTAGGGCTGAACGATTTTTTTGCCTCTTAAGTTCAGTATTCTTAGTCTTAGTTGTCCCCTAATACTGTATCTGAAGTCTCTTTTATATAGACCTTAGTGGTCCCCTAATACTGTATCTGAAGTCTCTTTTATATAGACCTTAGTGGTCCCCTAATACTGTATCTGAAGTCTCTTTTATATAGACCTTAGTGGTCCTCTAATACTGTATCTGAAGTCTCTTTTATATAGACCTTAGTGGTCCCCTAATACTGTATCTGAAGTCTCTTTTATATAGACCTTAGTGGTCCCCTAATACTGTATCTGAAGTCTCTTTTATATAGACCTTAGTGGTCCTCTAATACTGTATCTGAAGTCTCTTTTATATAGACCTTAGTGGTCCTCTAATACTGTATCTGAAGTCTCTTTTATATAGACCTTAGTGGTCCCCTAATACTGTATCTGAAGTCTCTTTTATATAGACCTTAGTGGTCCTCTAATACTGTATCTGAAGTCTCTTTTATATAGACCTTAGTGGTCCCCTAATACTGTATCTGAAGTCTCTTTTATATAGACCTTAGTGGTCCCCTAATACTGTATCTGAAGTCTCTTTTATATAGACCTTAGTGGTCCCCTAATACTGTATCTGAAGTCTCTTTTATATAGACCTTAGTGGTCCTCTAATACTGTGTCTGAAACATTTATCACAAAAGCAAAAGTTAATAATAATAAAAAAACATTCAAATAATGTAATGTGTAGTTAGGCGTTGGCAGTAAACAGAGAGTGACATTTTCTGACTCATTTTTCAGTACATATCTCTTTAAGGGACTCTACTCTGCAGCTGTGTTACTGTTACTGAATCACCATCAGGGTGCAGCTTTGTTGCTCCAGGTTCTCTAGTCACACAGATATCAGGAGTCTTGTGTTTATACTTCGTGGTTTCTCTCTGCCTGCAGGAGTTTGAGGTGCTGTCCCAGATCCGAGCGCTGCAGGCGTCCTGTTCCCAGTACAGCCTGCCCAATCACCCCCGAATCGCTGCCTGGCTGCAGGGACACACGCTGCTCACTGACCAGCAGAGGTGAGCTGCACACAAACCTGTTTCAGCCCAGAGTCACCCTGGCCACAAGAGACACAGACACAGCCACAGGCTACCATTCATTGGTTGTTTTAGC
>CM046801.1:1043111-1058111 GCA_025617405.1 Perca schrenkii | reverse complement strand
CTTCCTGGACCTTAATGTGACAAAAAACCAAAGAGTTAATTATTGATTTTTAGAAAGAATCGTTTTAACCCAGAAGACAGCATTATTCATGGAGAAAATGTTGAAATTGTAGAAACATATAAGTACTTAGGAACCATGTTTGACTCAAACCTGAAGTTTGATAAAAACACAGAGTCAATCATTAAGCGGGGACAACAGAGAATCCACTTGATGCGGAAGCTGAATTCTTTCAATGTGTCGCAGAGGATCTTATGTAACTTTTATTATTCATTTATTAAAAGCCTTTTAACATTTTCTTTTATCTGCTGGTTTTATGGATTGTCTGTGCGGGACAAGAACAGATTAAGCAGTATTGTTAAAATCTGCTCCAAGATCATTGGTGTTCAGTTGACAGACCTGAGCTCCCTTTGTAAAAAGCGGGTGCTCCAGAAGGCTAGACAGGTCATGAGTTATCCTGGCCATGTTCTTAGTCAGGAATCCTGACTAATGCCCTCAGGACGACGCTACCTTGCCCCCCCAAGGAAAACTAACAGATATGCCAATTCTTTTATTCCCTCGGCCATTAAATTCTTAAATATGGTTGACAGCGGCAACTAAATATGCAACAGGCATTCAAAACCTTTGTATCATTACTTATTTAGTATTTACTTAAGTATTATTATTATTTATTTAATATGATACTATCTTGAGAGTTGGTTGCTGCTTAGTCAGTATCGTGGCCTGTGTTTGTGTATCACTTGCTTGATTTTGATGCCCATTTATGCAGTATGATGTCATTGACAGTATTTCTTTGTTTGTCTGTATGCCTGATTAAGTGTTGTCTTGTCTTGTTGATACGACTGGTAGGCTAAAACAGAATTGCCCTATGGGGATAAATAAAGTTGTTTTGAATTGAATTGAATAATAGGTTGAAAAAAAAAAACTAAGTTACCCTTTTATACATCTACAATTAAATCCAATAATATGATGTAATCAATATCTCAATATAAAATAGCACTATTATCATCATAGAATGAGTTTTGTCTTTTAGCTACAAGCTAAAGCTGCATGTCTGTCCTCAGTCTCCTGACAGTGAGCGATGGATCTAAAAAAGTCCCTGCTGACCAGCTCAGCGTTTCGTCTTCTGGGTCCAGTGGATCTGAGATAGAGGATCCCTCCTCCCCAAACTCAGCCAGTTCCATCAGACTGCAGGTAAACTATGTGAGTGTGTGTGTGTGTTTGTGTGCGTGCCTCATTGTTTTCTGTCTATACTTTGTCCTCATGCCGTGCCTTCGTTTAAAGGGCCTCTGTGTTCAGCACAACATCCATTATTTACACTCAGGGTCAAACAGACCCTGAAGCATTACCAGGAAGAAGTGAAATACAACGAATGTTTTTTGAAAACTGGGAAACTTGCATAATTTAATTTTATGTTTTAATGTAGCGCATTCATTTAGAACAGGAAACAGTCAGTTTCAGCGGAACTCGTTTAAGTAGGTGTCCTATTATACTTTTTTATGGACACCCTGCAGCCAATCAGAAAATAATCAGGACTTTTAGCGTGTATAGAGCCAGCATATTTCCACCAGACTCCATGTAAATAATCAGGACTTTTAGCGTGTATAGAGCCAGCATATTTCCACCAGACTCCATGTAAATAATCAGGACTTTTAGCGTGTATAGAGCCAGCATATTTCCACCAGACTCCATGTAAATAATCAGGACTTTCAGAGTGTATAGAGCCAGCATATTTCCACCAGACTCCATGTAAATAATCAGGACTTTCAGAGTGTATAGAGCCAGCATATTTCCACCAGACTCCATGTAAATAATCAGGACTTTCAGAGTGTATAGAGCCAGCATATTTCCACCAGACTCCATGTAAATAATCAGGACTTTTAGCGTGTATAGAGCCAGCATATTTCCACCAGACTCCATGTAAATAATCAGGACTTTTAGTGTGTATAGAGCCAGCATATCTCCACCAGACTCCATGTAAATAATCAGGACTTTTAGTGTGTATAGAGCCAGCATATCTCCACCAGACGCCATGTAAATAATCAGGACTTTTAGTGTGTATAGAGCCAGCATATCTCCACCAGACTCCATGTAAATAATCAGGACTTTTAGTGTGTATAGAGCCAGCATATCTCCACCAGACTCCATGTAAATAATCAGGACTTTTAGTGTGTATAGAGCCAGCATATCTCCACCAGACTCCATGTAAATAATCAGGACTTTTAGTGTGTATAGAGCCAGCATATCTCCACCAGACTCCATGTAAATAATCAGGACTTTTAGTGTGTATAGAGCCAGCATATCTCCACCAGACTCCATGTAAATAATCAGGACTTTTAGTGTGTATAGAGCCAGCATATCTCCACCAGACTCCATGTAAATAATCAGAATCGAGTAGTCACCCAGACCACAGTAGCCTAGAAATCTAGACGATAAAACTTGCTGCGATAGCTACGCTCATCTCATCCGTGGAAGCCGCCACGTTGTTTAGACTGAACAGTCTGTGTGTGAGAGAGAGTGTGTCTGTCTGTGTGTGTGTGTGTGTGTGTGTGTGTGTCTGTGTCTGTCTGTGTGTGTGTGTGTGTGTGTGTGTGTGTGTGTGTGTGTGTGTGTGTGTGTGTGTGTGTGTGTGTGTCTGTGTGTGTGTGTGTGTGTGTGTGTGTGTGTGTGTGTGTGTGTGTGAGAGAGAGTGTGTCTGTGTGTGTGTGTGTGTGTGTGTCTGTCTGTATCAACGTGTGTGTGTGTTTGTGTGTGTGTGAGAGTGTGTCTGTGTGTGTCTGTCTTTGTAGGTGTCTATGTGTGTGTGTGTGAGAGTGAGTGTCTGTGTGTGTCTGTGTGTGTCTCTGTGTGTGTGTGTGTGTGTGTGAGAGTGTGTCTGTGTGTGTGTGTCTGTATGTGTGTCTCTGTCTGTGTTTGTGTGGGTGGGTGTGTGTGTGTGTTTGTGTGTGAGAGTGTGTCTGTGTCTGTGTGTGTCTGTGTGTGTGTGTGTGTGTGTGTGTGTGAGAGAGAGTGTGTTTGTGACTTTGTGTGTGTCTGTGTGTGTGTGTGTGTGTGTGTGTGTGAAAGAGTGTGTCTGTGTGTGTGTGTCTTTGTCTGTGTCTTTGTCCGTGTGTCTGTGTGTGTGTGTGTGAGTGAGTGTGTCTCTGTGTGTCTGTGTCTGTGAGTGTGTCTGTGTCTATATATGTGTGTGTGTGTGTGTGTGTGTGAGAGAGTGTGTCTTTGTCTGTGTGTGTGTGTGAGAGAGTGTGTCTCTGTTTGTGTTTGTCTGTGTCTATATTTGTGTGTCTGTGTCTATATGTGTGTGTGTGTGTGTGTGTGTGTGTGTGTGTGTGTGTGTGTGTGTGTGTGTGTGTGTGTGTGTGTGTGTGTGTGTGTGTGTGTGTGTGTGTGTGTGTGTGTGTGTGTCTGTGTAAACTAGACCAGGTCTAGACCTGGCCGAGCACTCATGCGTCTTACATCTCTTGTTATTTGTCTCGTCTTCTCTGCAGTCCTTCCACAGCTCCTGCAACAACGTGTCCGAGGTCTTCTCTTCTTCCTCCCTGTCCACCTCTTCCTCCTCGGCGACTTTCCCTCCAGACTCTCCTCCTCCTCCTCCTCCTCCTCCTCTCTCCTCCTCCTCTCTCCTCCTCCCGGGTCTGTGCTCTCGGGACGCCAGCGCTCGGCCGAAGCCCTCCTCCGTGGCTTCCCACCACAAGCGCTCGGCATCCATGACGTCTCTGCCCGTCTACAACCGGCAGGTGGGCGACTCGTGCGTGGTCCGGGTGAGCGTGGACCTGGGCCACCACAACGGCAACATGTACAAAAGCATCCTGGTGAGTACAGCTTTCTTTCTTTCTGTCTTTCTGTCTTTTTCTAAACTTTTTATTGACCTTTATCAAAGCAGACATGTTGACATTATTTTCAGCAGATTAATGGCATATTTCAAGAGAATCGTTCAAATTGGTATAGAAGCATGAAATTTGGCACAGATACTCTCTAAGGCACATGTGTCAAACTCATGGCCCGCGGGGCCAAATCCGGCCCTTCACAGACATTTTTGTCACTTTTTCTGACATTTATATCACTTTTTCCGACATTTTTGTTACTTTTTCCGACGTTCTTGTACTTTTTCCGACATTGTCACTTTTTCCATCATTTTTGTAACTTTTTCCGACATTCTTGTCACTTTTTCCAACATTTTTGTCACTTTTTCTGACATTATTTTCAGCAGATTAATGGCATATTTCAGGAGAATCGTTCAAATTGGTATAGAAGCATGAAATTTGGCACAGATACTCTCTAAGGCACATGTGTCAAACTCAAGGCCCGCGGGCCAAATCCGGCCCCTCACAGACATTTTTTTCACTTTTTCTGACATTTATATCACTTTTTCCGACATTTTTGTTACTTTTTCCGACGTTCTTGTACTTTTTCCGACATTGTCACTTTTTCCATCATTTTTGTAACTTTTTCCGACATTCTTGTCACTTTTTCCGACATTTTTGTCACTTTTTCTGACATTATTTTCAGCAGATTAATGGCATATTTAAAGAGAATCGTTCAAATTGGTATAGAAGCATGAAATTTGGCACAGATACTCTCTAAGGCACATGTGTCAAACTCAAGGCCCGCGGGCCAAATCCGGCCCCTCACAGACATTTTTGTCACTTTTTCCGACATTTTTGTTACTTTTTCCGACGTTCTTGTACTTTTTCCGACATTGTCACTTTTTCCATCATTTTTGTCACTTTTTCTGACATTCTTGTCACTTTTTCCGACATTTTTGTCACTTTTTCTGACATTATTTTCAGCAGATTAATGGCATATTTCAAGAGAATCGTTCAAATTGGTATAGAAGCATGAAATTTGGCACAGATACTCTCTAAGGCACATGTGTCAAACTCAAGGCCCGCGGGCCAAATCCGTAACCTAACTCCGCCAGATGGATTGCTTCGCATTTGCTCGGCATTTCCATCTGGGAACTTTCCGTTGGAGAACTTTTGGAAAGGGGTGAAAATACTGGTTAGCTGATTGGATGAAGCATCTGTCTATCACCTATGTTGGTGATAGACGGGCCAAATCAACCAATCAGATCCACGAAGCATATGAAAATACAACCACAAGCCCGCCCCTGCTGCTGCAGGCAAAGCATAGCTCGTTAGCTCAGCAAGCAGGCAACATGTCGGTAAAGGATATTTGCCGTTTGTGTAACGAGAATTTAGGAATAAAACGCACCCTTTCAGGTTCCCGGACCGCTGTCTGAAAATACTGGTAAGCTGATTGGATAAACCATCTGTCTATCACCACCTAACCCGCCTCAAAACCAACGCTGATTGGCCCGGTCAAGTGGCTAACGGCTCCAAATTTTCTCTGCCTCAAGATGCCAGACTGATCTGCGAGTGGAAAACTGGAGCTCGCGAGATCAGGACGGTCTCACGAGGCTACCAAATCCGGCCCCTCACAGACATTTTTGTCCCTTTTTCCGACATTTTTGTCACTTTTTCCGACATTTTTGTCACTTTTTCTGACATTATTTTCAGCAGATTAATGGCATATTTCAAGAGAATCGTTCAAATTGGTATAGAAGCATGAAATTTGGCACAGATACTCTCTAAGGCACATGTGTCAAACTCATGGCGCGCGGGGCCAAATCCGGCCCCTCACAGACATTTTTGTCACTTTTTCTGACATTTATATCACTTTTTCCGACATTTTTGTTACTTTTTCCGAAGTTCTTGTACTTTTTCCGACATTGTCACTTTTTCCATCATTTTTGTAACTTTTTCCGACATTCTTGTCACTTTTTCCGACATTTTTGTCACTTTTTCTGACATTATTTTCAGCAGATTAATGGCATATTTCAGGAGAATCGTTCAAATTAGTATAGAAGCATGAAATTTGGCACAGATACTCTCTAAGGCACATGTGTCAAACTCAAGGCCCGCGGGCCAAATCCGGCCCCTCACAGACATTTTTGTCACTTTTTCTGACATTTATATCACTTTTTCCGACATTTATGTTACATTTTCCGACGTTCTTGTACTTTTTCCGACATTGTCACTTTTTCCATCATTTTTGTCACTTTTTCTGACATTCTTGTCACTTTTTCCGACATTTTTGTCACTTTTTCTGACATTATTTTCAGCAGATTAATGGCATATTTCAAGAGAATCGTTCAAATTGGTATAGAAGCATGACATTTGGCACAGATACTCTCTAAGGCACATGTGTCAAACTCATGGCCCGCGGGGCCAAATCCGTAACCTAACTCCGCCAGATGGATTGCTTCGCATTTGCTCGGCATTTCCATCTGGGAACTCTCCGTTGGAGAACTTTTGGAAAGGGGTGAAAATACTGGTTAGCTGATTGGATGAAGCATCTGTCTATCACCTATGTTGGTGATAGACTGGCCAAATCAACCAATCAGATCCACGAAGCATATGAAAATACAACCACAAGCCCGCCCCTGCTGCTGCAGGCAAAGCATAGCTCGTTAGCTCAGCAAGCAAGCAACATGTCGGTAAAGGATATTTGCCGTTTGTGTAACGAGAATTTAGGAATAAAACGCACCCTTTCAGGTTCCCGGACCGCTGTCTGAAAATACTGGTAAGCTGATTGGATAAACCATCTGTCTATCACCACCTAACCCGCCTCAAAACCAACGCTGATTGGCCCGGTCAAGTGGCTAACGGCTCCAAATTTTCTCTGCCTCAAGATGCCAGACTGATCTGCGAGTGGAAAACTGGAGCTCGCGAGATCAGGACGGTCTCACGAGGCTACCAAATCCGGCCCCTCACAGACATTTTTGTCCCTTTTTCCATCATTTTTGTCACTTTTTCCGACATTTTTGTCACTTTTTCTGACATTATTTTCAGCAGATTAATGGCATATTTCAAGAGAATCGTTCAAATTAGTATAGAAGCATGAAATTTGGCACAGATACTCTCTAAGGCACATGTGTCAAACTCAGGGCCCGCGGGGCCAAATCCGGCCCCTCACAGATTATGATCCGGCCCGCATATGAATTTAGCTTCACAATACAATTTTGCCCAACTAAATTCCGACATTTTTGTCACTTTTTCCGACATTTTTGTTACTTTTTCCGACGTTCTTGTACTTTTTCCGACATTGTCACTTTTTCCATCATTTTTGTCCCTTTTTCTGACATTTATATCACTTTTTCCAACATTTTTGTTACTTTTACCGACGTTCTTGTACTTTTTCCGACATTGTCACTTTTTCCATCATTTTTGTCAACTTTTCCGACATTTATGTCACTTTTTCTGATGTTTTTGTCACTTTTTCCGACGTTTTTGTCACTTTTTCTGACATTTACATCACTTTTTCTGACATTTTTGTTACTTTTTCCGACATTTTTGTTACTTTTTCCGACGTTCTTGTACTTTTTCCGACATTATTGTCACTTTTTCCAACACTTTTGTTACTTTTTCTGACATTATTTTCAATTTTTCCAACGTTTTAGGGCGCTTCTTTTCCTATGATGGCTGAGGAACTTTTCCCTGACTTCTTTAGGACTTTATGTGGGCCGAACTGTGAGTGAGAAGACTATATGACACGTGCAATAATACAGTCAAAGATATTTGACTTTTTCGATTAAAGCCGAATTGGCCACCCAAAAATTCAACATGGCAGCCATTTTTTCAAGATGGACGCTATTTCTGTCAAATGCTCATTATGTCAATCGTTCAAACAGTGATGTAGGTATAACATTTTGTGAAAATACATTTTGAAAAAAATTCAAGATGGCAACCTTTTTTCAAGATGGCCGCCATTTCTCTTGAATCCTTTCATAAATTTTTGACAGAAATGGTGGCCATCTTGAAAATTGTCGCCATCCTGAATTTTTGAGTGGCACATACTTTTTTTCCAAAAGAGTGTTCCTTGAAGAGTATTTCTGCCTAGTTTTATAATTGCATCACCATATGAACAATTGAAATAATTAATATTCGACAGGAACGGTGGCCATCTTTAAAAATGGCGGCCATCTTGAATTTTTGAGGGACAAGCATTTTTTTCCATTAACATGTCCTTTAGAGAGTATTTGTATCAAATTGTATGCTTGGATCACTGCTTGAATCATTGATATAATAAGCATTAAATAGCCATAGGCGGCCATCTTGAAAAATGGCCGCCATATTGAATTTTTGAGTGGCCAACGCCTTTTTCCAAAATAGTGGCCCTTAGAGAGTATCTGTGCCAAATTTCATGCTTGTATACCAAAGTGAACGATTTTTTAGCAGCAGTGTGATCATGCCATATGAAATGCATAGCTGTGTGTGTGTGAGGTGTGCATCTGTGTGAGTCCGAGTTAATGTGTTTATTTACTACACTTATTTTTATTGCTGTTAACTGTTTTTTTTTTACATTTTATTGTATTCATTGTAAAAATTTTGACTTCTTCTATTATTTGAACTGTTAAAAGCCCTCCTAGGGACAGGTGTTGCGAATTAGCCTTGGCTACAAACACTGTGATACAGGCATCGGATTTTTATTTCTGTAATAATCTATGTTTGTATCTGTCCCTATTTAAATAAACTACAAAATAAAAAAAATAAAAAAATAGTAGGAAAAGCACAGGTGTGTTCAAACCCATTACTGATGGCTGCATTCCACTTAGGAGAGGTCCTGGTATTAAACCATTACTGATGGCTGCATTCCACTTAGGAGAGACCCTGGTATTAAACCATTACTGATGGCTGCATTCCACTTAGGAGAGACCCTGGTATTAAACCATTACTGATGGCTGCATTCCACTTAGGAGAGACCCTGGTATTAAACCATTACTGATGGCTGCATTCCACTTAGGAGAGACCCTGGTATTAAACCATTACTGATGGCTGCATTCCACTTAGGAGAGACCCTGGTATTAAACCATTACTGATGGCTGCATTCCACTTAGGAGAGACCCTGGTATTAAACCATTACTGATGGCTGCATTCCACTTAGGAGAGACCCTGGTATTAAACCATTACTGATGGCTGCATTCCACTTAGGAGAGACCCTGGTATTAAACCATTACTGATGGCTGCATTCCACTTAGGAGAGGCCCTGGTATTAAACCATTACTGATGGCTGCATTCCACTTAGGAGAGACCCTGGTATTAAACCATTACTGATGGCTGCATTCCACTTAGGAGAGACCCTGGTATTAAACCATTACTGATGGCTGCATTCCACTTAGGAGAGGCCCTGGTATTAATCCTTCAGGGATGTGTCCAAGGTGTAGACAGCTGAAAGCTATATCCTCAAGTACCGCTTTCAAACTACACTTTTCTGGACATTTTCTGCTGTGATGAGCATCCACTAATTCCTGCCATTTTACATTTAAACATTAAGGTACTAATTTGTAAGGGACAAATATGTACCTTACACCTCGGAAAGTCCACAATGTGCAATGGAAGGTGCATAATTGTACCTTAAAGATGCATAATTGTACTTTTGCTAAGTTTGTACCTTAGGGAACAAAAATGGACCTGTATTGTACCTCTTTTTCTGACAGTGTAC
Organism: Perca schrenkii; assembly: GCA_025617405.1. Lineage (NCBI taxonomy): Eukaryota > Metazoa > Chordata > Actinopteri > Perciformes > Percidae > Perca > Perca schrenkii. The sequence continues at coordinate 1,048,610 of CM046801.1, read as the reverse complement.
CACTACAGGGAATGTAAAATAAGTAGTTGTCAAACTTTCCGGCTGCAGCGGAGCAATCCCAGAAGTGGAACGTGGAGGATATACTGTAGACCAGTCCTTCCCAAACTGTGGTCCGTGGACCACTAGTGGTCCTATGAGGGTACTGCAGGTGGTCCGTGGAAAAGCAAAATAAAATATAAAAATAATAGTATTTTAACCTTCATTTTACCAGGAAAATCCCATTAAGAATTATGTATATTGATATAAAATTTAAATTTGAAATTAAATTGTCAAGTTATTGTGTGATTACTAAGATAGACTAGTGGCGCTCGGCCCTAACCCTAACCCTAAAATCGCCAAAGGTTTTGAAATGTTGACTATATCCGAGTGTTCTTATTACTCTATAGATTTAATACTCCATTTCTATGGAAATAATGTCGTTCAAATGAACCTGATTATGCCCTCGGGCGCTGGAGTAAATTAATTAATTAAATATGTGGTGGCCAACGAGCCTGTTGTACTGATGCGATGACCAGTTATAGTTTTAGTGCTAGTAGGCCTATTAAGAGGTGCGGATTAATTCAGGTAGGACTGTGTGTAGACATTTTATGGACTTTTTTCACAGCAGACATGTTGACTTGTCATAGCAGGAAAAGCACAGCTGAGATTGATAACCTTAACGATGGCTCAGTTCCATTAAGTGTCCCAGTAAGATATTTCAGTGAGTCAGCATGAACAATACCAGGACCTCTCCTAAGTGGAATGCAGCCACCAGGACCTCTCCTAAGTGGAATGCAGCCATCATTAATGGTTTAATACCAGGACCTCTCCTAAGTGGAATGCAGCCATCAGTAATGGTTTAATACCAGGACCTCTCCTAAGTGGAATGCAGCCATCAGTAATGGTTTAATACCAGGGCCTCTCCTAAGTGGAATGCAGCCATCAGTAATGGTTTAATACCAGGACCTCTCCTAAGTGGAATGCAGCCATCATTAATGGTTTTGAATACACCTGTGCTGTTCCTACAATGACATGTCAACATGTCTGCCGTGAAAAAGGTCAATTATGTGTATTATGAGGTGGTCCGCGAAAAACCGTGGTGTGTAATGGACTTTATTCTTTGTCTTTCATAGCTGACCAGCCAGGACAAAACTGCGCAGGTGATTCAAAGGGCGTTGGAGAAGCATCACCTCGAGCACATGAACTGGCGAGACTTCAGCCTGACGCAGATCATCTCGCCGGAGAGAGGTCAGAACCACTAACGCACATGTGTCAAACTCGAGGCCCGCGGGCCAAATCTGGCCCCTCGCAGATTTTGATCTGGCCTGCAAATCAATTTAGGTTCACAAGATATTTTGGCTCACCACGTTTTTGTCACTTTTTCTGACGTTTTTGGCCACTTTTTCCAAAATGTTTGTCACTTTTTCCAACATTTTTGTCATTTTTTTCTGACGTTTTTTTTTAGATAGGTGGGGTCTCCTCTAGCTGTAGATAGGTGGGGTCTCCCCTAGCTGTAGATAGGTGGGGTCTCCTCTAGCTGTAGATAGGTGGGGTCTCCCCTAGCTGTAGATAGGTGGGGGTCTCCTCTAGCTGTAGATAGGTGGGCCAACGCATTTTTTGTGCATGCATCGTTTTAGTCCGGTGCAACACCGGCAGCACCACTGCTAGTTAGCTTAGCGTAGTGAATGGAATCCTATCTTGCCGGTTAGCATTGTTGTGAGTAAAATTGAGCCAACAAAAGGCAAAAAAAAAACCTAATTACTTGCACTGAGACAAAAAAAAATGCATTGGCCCACCTATCTACAGCCAGGGGAGACCGTGATAAGCCCTATTTTACCTATCTACAGCTAGGGTAGACCATGATAAGCTCTATTTCAACAAACAGTGGCATATTCCTTTAAGTGACATTACAATGTTTGTTTTTTCTGTTTTTCAGAGCTGCTGATACCAGACAAAGCCAACGTCTTCTACGCCATGTCCACTACGGCAAACTTTGACTTTGTTTTACGGCAATTCCCCGCAGGCCAGAAGAAGCCACTGAGGCCCACGTCCAGCCTCGGACGGTACACCAATTAGCACCTCGAGTCTGCAGATTCTCAACCAAGCTTTTATTTAGTATTTCAAGCAACGTAGGAAAGCTTTTTTGCACACCTCTTTTGTCGGGCAGGTGCATAGGATAAATCTTGCACACTGACCATTACGAAATACCAAAAATACAACATTTTGGTCTGAGACCTTCATCCTGATAAAGGTCTGAGACCAAAATGTTGTGTTTTTCTTCTAAATAAATCATTGCTTGCGTAATGGTCATTGTGCGGGATTTTCTCAAAACATTTAGTATTTTTATAAATAGTTGTCTTCACGAGGAACGTATGTTCTCCACGATGTTGTTTCGGAAACAAAAGGGGGGTAAAACTGACAAGATGATGCAAAAGCACTTTATGACGAAGAAACTGATGGAGCTTAAAGCTACAGTGCGTGGTTTCTGTCGCCCCCATGAGGAACTCTAAGTAATGACAACAACACTGTTGGCACGTCCACATGATACAAGCCTTCTGTGATCATGCACTGCCCCCCCCTCGTCCACGCAGTTGCTAGTAGCCAAGGAGGACACAGAGGATTATAACAACATGATGGACTATTCAGAAGAAATCTTTTCTGTGTGCCAAAGTCGCCAGACACCACAATCTTCTGAACGTAGCCATACGGAGAGATCCAGAGAGAGTTGTGTGGAGCTGATTCTGACTCTTGATAGACCTTTTCCACAGGGTTAGACACTCCCCCCTGGCCCTGATTGGTGCATCAGAACAGGGAGCTGTGGATTTTTGTAAATCCCACTCCAGGCTGTAGGTGGAGCCAGAGGAGCTGGATTTATTTTAATGACCTGCTTCATGTAGTTCTTCTGGAACATACAACCCTATGTTCCAGCTTACCTACCTTTTAAAATGTCTCTTCTCAACCAATCAGGACAGATTCTTGGTTCCCCCCAGTGTGTTTTACAAGTTGCCCCCCCACCAGGCCTAGGCCACTGAGGGATTACTTTTTATTGTACTTTTAAGACATTTTTTTAAAACTACAGTTCCAGCTTTTAGGACTGCCCTTTGGAATCTGTCTTCTAGCTGTTTTCAGTTCTCTATTTCATGACTACTTCAATGATTCTGTTATCACAGAAACTATTTTGGGCTTGTCAACTGATGTTTAAAAAGAAACTAAAAAAACTAAGGTTTATTTTCAAACAGCTGTGATCAGTGAGGTCATAATTGTACAGATGTTTTATTTTCTGATGAATGCTGAAGATTTTTTAAATGTTAATGTCAATATTTAAAATTTTAAGAAGAATTTTTGTTTAGTTTTTTTTACTTTTAATTGTATTTAACAACTTGTATTCAGACTTGTGAAGCCTGGATGTAATTGGTGTTTAAATGGCTTGATTTAAAGCCCAACGAGGAGTTATAAATTCCAGCATTCAAAGGAATGCACCCAATCCAGATTTTTGGGGGTTCAGCTGAATCCTGAATCCACTGGTTGAGATTGTGATGACTCCTCCTCCCATCCTCAGTCCATGAACCCAGTAAACACATGAATGAAGGAAACAGGGACTGTCCTTCCTTTGCCGTACCTGAAGTTGCTGCATTCTGGCTGCTGTCTGGAGATTCCTTCATGCACAACTCGTATTCTTCCAGATGTTTCAGACCAGATGTTGTAACAGAGGCCATGTTGTGTATTGTTTAGGGCAGGGGTCTTCAACGTTTTTTAAGGCAAGGACCCCTTAGCTGAGAGAGAGAGATGCATCAGGGACCCCCTAATACATACAGTACTGTTGCTCCAGAGCTCCCTTGTAAAAGAGATTTGACTATCTCAATGGGACATCACCTGGTAAAATAAAGGATAAATAAAATACAAAAAAATAAAAAGTACAGGCCAAACGTTTGGACACACCTTCTCATTCAATGTGTTTCCTTTTTATTTTCATGAATATTTACATTGTAGATTCTCACTGAAGGCATCAAAACTATGAATGAACACATATGGAATGATGTATTTAACAAAAAAGTGTGAAATAACTGAAAACATGTCTTATATTTTAGATTCTTCAAAGTAGCCACCCTTTGCTTTTTTATTAAGAAGGGAAATAATTCCACTAATGAACCCTGACAAAGCACACCTGTGAAGGTAAAACCATTTCAGGTGACTACCTCATGAAGCTCATTGAGAGAACACCAAGGGTTTGCAGAGTTATCAAAAAAAGCAAAGGGTGGCTACTTTGAAGAATCTAAAATATAAGACATGTTTTCAGTTATTTCACACTTTTTTTGTTAAGTACATAATTCCATATCTGTTCATTCATAGTTTTGATGCCTTCAGTGAGAATCTACAATGTAAATGGTCATGAAAATAAAGAAACACATTGAATGAGGTGTGTCCAAACCTTTGGCCTGTACTGTATATTGTGTGAAATGAAGTTGCCTATTAAACTGGGCCTTTCAATAACATGTAGGACGGCCAAAAGCCTTCATATGTTTTTAGTGCATAGAATTCTAAGCTATTAAAATAATAATTGTGGGCCTGATTTATGAATCATCTTTTAATGTTAAACATAAATTGAATCCTGAGGATGAACTGTATCTGTGGATGGCTATTTTAGTGACTACCTTACATACAGTATAGGCCAATAAGCCTAATATTCAGCGGGGCTTTTTCACAAATAGGCAGATGTTTTTATTTGCTAATAATATGTTGGATTCATGTTAAGACATTTTTAATTTCTGAAAAAACTTTCAGGAAATTAACAATAATTTGGCAGCCCCCCTGCAGTTACTCTGAGGACCCCCTAGGGGTCCCGGACCCCCTGTTGAAGATCTCTGGTTTAGGGTCCTTGCCACCACCAGACCAATCAGCATTGAACAGATTGAACATGTAGCTGGACTTGAATGGCCTTCTTTTGACTGAAAGTACTGCCAAACAACAACTTTTTCTGCTCACCAGATCCATGTCCACTTTCTCACAGCCTACTGCTCATCAGATCCATGTCCACCTTCTCACAGCCTACTGCTCATCAGATCCATGTCCACCTTCTCACAGCCTACTGCTCACCAGATCCATGTCCACTTTCTCACAACCTACTGCTCATCAGATCCATGTCCACCTTCTCACAGCCTACTGCTCATCAGATCCATGTCCACCTTCTCACAGCCTACTGCTCACCAGATCCATGTCCACTTTCTCACAACCTACTGCTCATCAGATCCATGTCCACCTTCTCACAGCCTACTGCTCATCAGATCCATGTCCACCTTCTCACAGCCTACTGCTCACCAGATCCATGTTCACTTCCTCACAGCCTGCTGCTCACCAGATCCATGTACACCTTCTCACAGCCTACTGCTCACCAGATCCATGTCCACTTTCTCACAGCCTACTGCTCACCAGATCCATGTCCACTTTCTCACAGCCTACTGCTCACCAGATCCATGTCCACTTTCTCACAGCCTACTGCTGACCAGATCCATGTCCACTTTC
>CM046801.1:1025611-1038111 GCA_025617405.1 Perca schrenkii | reverse complement strand
TATAAGCTCTTATATTCTGTAATATCATTCACTAAAGCTTGTTATATGCTCTTATATTCTGTAATATCATTCACTAAAGCTCGTTATAAGCTCTTATATTCTGTAATATCATTCACTAAAGCTTGTTATAAGCTCTTACATTCTGTAATATCATTCACTAAAGCTTGTTATAAGCTCTTACATTCTGTAATATCATTCACTAAAGCTTGTTATAAGCTCTTACATTCTGTAATATCATTCACTAAAGCTTGTTATTAACTTTAACTGAACCAATCCTGAGTTTTATTTCTCTGATAACCAGTAAACGAAGACTATTCAGGGCGTAGTGACCATAGAACTGGAGTCAGATTAAGTCTGGCCTTTTTTAGGGCCAGACCGGTCACTGGTCACATTTTAGAATAAAATCCTACAGTGTAGTGTGTGTGTGTGTGTGTGTGTGTGTGTGTGTGTGTGTCTGCATGTGTGTCTCTTTGTGTGTTGTTGTGGAAGTTTCTTTTGCAGCAGGAGTAAAGTTTTGAAAATGTAGTTAAAGTGAAACAAATGAGACCGTAGGAAGACTAAGCCAAGTTAGGTTTTTTGTATTTCATTAAAAATATATTTGCAAATATAGGAAGAACATAAATAAATTTCACAAAAGACACAACACAGCCATGTGTGGAAAGGGTTTCTTCCAATGAGTGAACAGAAACATTAGGCTTATATGCATCTTCAGAGTGACAGCACACACGCACTTGGCTTATTATGATGCTACAATTCTTACAGGCAATCTGACACACAAGAAGACAATCAGGAAACACACAAGAGCCATCTCAGAGCCATCTCACCTCCTCCTCCCCTGACCTTGTATCCTCTATCTGTTCAGACATTATGTTCCAGACGTTGTGATTCTCACTTAGTTAGAATCAGAATCTACATGTGGGGAATGAGATAAACTCTCTTTCAGTATTGTAAGAAAAACCAAGGCACAAATTAAACACAAGAATATAAGGAATTATGCTTAAATGTAATTTTGCCATTGCAGTGTGTCTGTGTGTGTGTGTGTGTGTCTCTGTGTGTGTGTGTGTGTATGTCTGTGACAAAAAATATTGAAAAACGTGTCAAAAAAGTGACAAAAATGTCAGAAAATGTGTCAAAAATAAAGAAAAGGTCCAAAAAAAGTGTTAATTTTGAGTTAACAGTGTGTGTGTGTGTTTTGTGAGAATATGTGTGTCTCTGTCTGTGTGTGTGTGTTGTGTGTGTGTATGTGTGAAAGTGAGTGTGTCTCTGTGTGTGCCTCTGTGTGTGAAAGTGTGTGTCTCTGTGTGTGTGTGTTTCTGTCTGTGTGTGTGTGTGTGTGTGTGTGTGTTTGTGTCTCTCTCTCTGTGGGTGTGTCTCTGTGTGTCTGTGTGACAAAAATATTGAAAAACGTGTCAAAAAAAGTGACAAAAATGTCAGAAAATGTGTCAAAAATAAAGAAAAGGTCCTAAAAAAGTGTTAATTTTGAGTTAACTGTGTGTGTTTTTGTGAGAATGTGTGTGTCTCTAGCTGTGTGAAAGTGAGTGTGTCTCTGTGTGTGTGTGTGTGTGTCTGTGTGTGTCTGTCTATGTGTATGTGTGTCTGTGTCAAAAATAAAGAAAGGTCCAAAAATGTGTAAATGTCAGAATTGTCTAATGCAGGAACCCAGAAGCAGACCAGGACCAGGTAAGTAGGAGTATAAGGTGAGTATTTATTTGAAATGAAAGGTGGCAATGATTAGGTCCAGTGGGTCGGCAGGGAACGAGGCTGGATGGTGGCAGGGTTCAGTGCTGATCCAGATCTATTGCAGTGAAGTAGACAGCCAGGCAGGTGTGAATGAAAATCCAGGTGACGAACTGTAGGCAGAAGACAGGCGGCAGATTAGCGATAGGCAACAACGAGCAAAAACAGCAAAAGACTTGACAAAACCAGGCGCTTGATACGCGAGCAACAACATACCGTGTACGCTAACGATCCGGCAGGGAACGGTTGTCAGGTCACGGCTTAAATGGTGCAGGGAATGATGATCAGGACCAGGTGTGCAGACAGCAGCAGGTGTAAGCAGTTGGAGAATCAGCCGGGATGTGTTCAGGTAAACTCGGAAAAAACAAACGAACTTCAGGTTAGAGCAAACCAAACATAGGCAACACAGGCTCAGGATGCTGGATTCCTCACAGTAAATTTTGACCCAGAAGACAACACAGGGGTTAACTCTGTGTGTGTGTGTGTGTGTGTGTGTGTGTGTGTGTGTGTGTGTGTGTGTGTGTGTGTGTGTGTGTGTGTGTGACAAAAATATTGAAAAAAGTGACAAAAAAAGTGACAGAAAAATCCCCAAAAGTGTTAATTTTGACCCAGAAGACAACACAGGGGTTAACCTTATTGACCAAAATGATTTTTTGTGGGAGAATCCGAACCTTTTTCCCAGCATGATTTGGTCAACACACTCTGATTGGTCAACACACTCACCCCACTGCATTCTGGGTACGTCAAGATGGCCGTGCGCTAACGGCAAACATTTCATCAGGGATGCACTGTAAGACCTTTTTAATACGAAAAAGATAAATACATAACAGTTCAGTTGTGGATTTTCAGGCTGGACTACAAAGCTGCTGGAAGGACTACAATCACACCAAGGCCTCGGTGTTAGCTTTCATGCTAAACAATCAGAACGATGCTAACTTAAAGTGACGGGGTGCTATCGGACGTGACGCAGCATGATTTAAGGTTTCCTAATTACGCTGTAGTTCCAGGCTGGATGAAGAAACATCAAAAATGGCGACTTCTCTGCTTTTAAACATAGAAAAGGTAAGAAGTCTTCACACTGTGTTTTTGATCAAATGTTCTATGGCCGCGATTCATCTGGTAGCTAGTTGGCCATGTTTTAGGCTTAAATACATTACAGGCCAAAAGTTTGGACACACCTTCTCATTCAATGTGTTTCCTTTTTATTTTCATGACTATTTACATTGTAGATTCTCACTGAAGGCATCAAAACTATGAATGAACACATATGGAATTATGTACTTAACAAAAAAGTGTGAAATAACTTGAAAACATGTCTTATATTTTAGATTCTTCAAAGTAGCCACCCTTTGCTTTTTTATTAATAAGGGAAATAATTCCACTAATGAACCCTGACAAAGCACACCTGTGAAGGTAAAACCATTTCAGGTGACTACCTCATGAAGCTCATTGAGAGAACACCAAGGGTTTGCAGAGTTATCAAAAAAAGCAAAGGGTGGCTCCTTTGAAGAATCTAAAATATAAGACATGTTTTCAGTTATTTCACACTTTTTTGTTAAGTACATAATTCCATATGTGTTCATTCATAGTTTTGATGCCTTCAGTGAGAATCTACAATGTAAATAGTCATGAAAATATAAAGGAAACACATTGAATGAGAAGGTGTGTCCAAACTTTTGGCCTGTACTGTATATTGAATGTGTGGCCCTGCTAATGATATATCTGTGTTAACCTACCCTGAACCAATCCTCCTTTATTGTGGTTCGCTTTTCTTATCTATGTCATGGAAGTAAGTAAGTAAGTAAGTAAGTAAACTTTATTTATATAGCACCTGTCACAGATAGAATCACAAAGTGCTTTACATGCAGCAAGCGTAACAATTTAAAAAACATCATACAAAACATAAAACAATGATAGCTCAGTCAACTGAAAGCTTGTCTGAATATTCCTGTCTTAAGCTGTTTTTTAAAAGAAACAATCGATTTGGCCACACGCAGCGACAGGGGCAGGGCATTCCCCGAGTTTTAAGGTGGGTTTTAGGGACCATCTGGAGATTTTGACCTGAGGAACGAAGATTGCGGAAAGAAGAGTAAGGTGTCAACATGTCTGCGATATATTGAGGCGTCTGTCCATGTAGTGCTCTAAAAGTTAAAACTAACATTTTATAATCAATTCTGTATTTTTACTGGAAGCCAGTGGAGAGTAAATAAAATCAGAGTAATGTGTGCCCTTCTGTTTGTTCCTGTTAAAAGCCTGGCTGCTGCATTTTGCACCAATTGGAGACGGCTCAGAGAACATTTGTTAAAACATGTAAAAAGGGAATTACAATAATCTAATCTAGTGAATGGAGTGATAGTTAGAAAATGTTACTCTTGAGTTACTCTTGTGTGTGTCCCATTAAACCTTTTTAGAATATTGTAAACTGAACCCTGCTTCATGTCACTTTGTTCTCCAAGCTAGTAAATGCTTTTACAATCACAGAGGTCAAGCCATGGCCTTTAGCATGCCAATAAACCACAGTACAGAGCTACTGACCTGTGACGTAAACATGTCCCAAAATCTAAGCAAACTCTTCACAGTCAGCCTAATAGAAGTCGATTTGGACTAAACTGTGGATCACTTTTCAAGATGCATTCAATGACATCTTTTGAAATGCGTGAACTGTTTTCTTACTCAAACTAAATCACCAATGTGTTGTCTATTTACAGTTATTTTTGTAACTGTTCACATACTAGTGTAAAACTGTTAAATGTACGTTCAAAACATATCACAAAATTACTGTAAGCTACGACAGCAATTGGCCAAATGCTGCTATATGTATGGTACGGCTATAAATAGATCAACGCTTATGCAAAACTGCATAGTCAGCAGTGGAATGATAGTGAGATATCAGCAACGACTAGGTATGTTGTTTAAATGTGGTGATAGCTAAAACATAGTGCCAGTCATGTGTTATTGAGAAATTCTGTTTTAAAACAATAAAGTTCAGAGACCACAGTAAAATATAATCCTTTGTTATTTTGGTCAAATGAAGGCTTTATTACAGGTTGAAAAAATACGAAAAACTCACAAGCATTTTAGGCAAGGCAAGGCAGCTTTATTTATAGAGCACATTTCAGCAACAGGGCAATTCAAAGTGCTTTACATACAACATTAAAGAGCAGTTAGAAAACAATTAAAAACTATTTAAAAACATTAAAAGACAAGAATACAATTTACAGTGCAAATATATAAGATGTATATGTATAAGAATTTAAAGAACTGACAGATAAAATATGCAAATAAAGAGCAGTTAAAACAGTTAAACATATAAAAGCAGATGCAGCGATGTTATGGACAATTTTAAATAGAGCAGAAATTTGATTATATTTAATGAGGTTTTCAAAATGCAAAATGTTATATTTAAGCTCTTCATCTTTTGACTGTCATCTCATTTATTTTTGTCTTGGAAGTAATTATTAGACAACACTTTAAAGTACAACACCTGCTAGAAATTATATCATACTGGAAAAAAAAGCTGTGCAAAGAAGCAGCCATAATAATCACAATATTCTATTAAACCAACATAATTTGTTTATACAAAGATTACTGAATTATTGTTGACTAGAATGAACTGCTCTCTGATTAGTGAGCTATATTCATAATAATCTGTTCGAAATATAAAACATAGTAGTGTATTTGTGCATAGTACAACTGGAGGGAATTGATTGTAGTTCTTATTTATAAGAACATAATGAGCATAATATGGGCGCTTTAAAACACAAGTTTTAAAGCCACATTCATAATGTGCTTATCACATCACTGGTATGGAGATAAAAACAATACTTCGTTGTGGAATCTCATGTTTCCTTCACAATTGTCAAATGTGCAGAGATGATCAAAATCAGAAAACACTTTGTCAGAAAACAGTTGATTAGTTTAAGCCCGGAGTCTTTAACGTTTTTTAAGCCGGGGACCCCTTAACCAAAAGAGAGACAGAGCAGGGACCCCCTACTACATATATTGTATAAAATGAAGTTGCATGAACTGGGCCTGTAGGGAGGCCTAAAGCCTTTTATGAATACCTTTTTTTTGCATATGAATATTAAGCTATTAAAATAATAATTGTTGGCATGTTTTAATGTTAAACATACCTGTTAATCCTTAAGGATTGGAATGTATCTGTGGATAGCTATAGTAACTATATCTTACCTATAGGCCAGTAAGCCTATCATCAGTGGGGTTTTATATTTGCTAATACTATGTTGGATTTATGTTAAGACTTTTTAATTTTTTATGAAAACTTTCAAAAATTAACAATAATTTAGAGGCCCACCCTGCAGTGACTCTGAGGACCCCCCCTAGGGGTCCCGGACCCCTAGTTGAAGATCTCTGGTTTAATATTTGAGTCTGTATCGGAACCGAATGTCTCTGACAGGTTGCATCGTTCCAAAGCCCCATCGACTGACGTCCATCTCAGGTATCTTCTCGTCAGGATTCTTCAGCTCAAAGTCAAAATAAACCAACATGAGGAAAACAAACTGCTTCAGCTCATTGGTGGCAAAGAAACGCCCAGGGCACATGGAGGCCCCGGCCCCCCAGGGCATGTTGTAAAACTTCACCTTCTTCCCTTGTTTGTAAAAACATGTTTTCTTGCTCCTGTCTGGGTTGAGAAAGCGGTCATATTTGAATGAATGTGGGTCAGGGTGGATCTCTGGGTCAATGTGGATTGCACTGTAAGGAAAGACTCCCATTCTGTCACCCTTGCGGATTAAGTATTCGCGCCCATCAGCCATCTTGAGGGTCGTATCCTGAATCACAGCTCTGATGAGGAGGGGTGCAGTAGTGAGTCGGAGGATCTCTTCCACAACACTGTCCAGGATTGGCGTTTTCATCAGCATTTCACGGGTCAGGTTGATTAAAGGGCCACCTTGTCGGACTTCTTGCCCAAATTCCTTCAAAACCTTATTTACCTCTTCCTTTACTGCTGCCATGGCTTCTGAGTTTTTCATGAGGAAGAGGAGCAGCCAGAATGAAGAAGGCCCCGTGTTGCCCAGAGAGGCCCAAAGAAGCACAAACATGTACCGTTCTATCATTGATTCCTTTACACCCATCTCCTCTTTGCCTCGCTGGATGTCCCACACCCAGCCACTGATGTTGTCCTTGGTCTTGATCTTCTGAATTGACAGAGCTTTCCAGAAGAGTCCCAGGAGCCTCTGTGCTTCCAGCCTTTCCCTTGGTGCCAGGACCCCATAAGCAAACCTGGGGAAGAGCTGGTCATATTTACGAAACTCGTGAAATAAGGCTTCTGATTCAGCTCTGTCTTTCTCCTCACTTCCTTCTGACTTGTGTGGCTCGCTGCCATATAGAGATAAGTAGCCGGCCCTGAAAACAATATTGTAGCAGTACATGAACAGTCCATCCTCCGTCCAGGTCCTTTGGTCTGCCGGTGAGCCAATGTTGTGCAACATCAGCTTCTGCAAATTACTCATCATGGACTGTGTCATTGGCTCCAGGCCGTCCCCTTGTAGATGCTTGTTGCTGTACATATGGAGAATGGTGTGTTCGTTCTCCATAGCAGTGTAACCAAAAACTCTGCGCAACAGCTGCACAGCAAACTTCCGGAAGTCCATTTTCTCTCGACTCTCCTTAACAAATGATCCAAACGATAGAGGGTCCTGAAGGAATGTAAAGTAATACCCTCCCAGCTGTACTGTGAACACATCACCGTGTTTTTGCTTCATCCTCTCCAGGAACTTAAATGTGTTCCTGCGAAACTCTAAGACATGACCCAGCCAGGGAAAGAGCCCCTTATCCAAAGGGGGTTCTCCTGGTCGCCGCTGTCGAAACACCCCGAGAAGGTACAGCCCTCCGATCAGAGCGGCGAGAAAGCCAAGAAGAATCGGCAGCAGCAGTCCCATGGCTGGTTTCTCTGTCAGCTACACAGGGTTTTACAGTTTGGGCTCACATCATGCTTAATATACAGACTTTTGCTCCTCCCTTCAGCATTCCACAAGCTGCTAAATTTTGAGTTTAACCCATACCTGCCAATATTTGGTTTTCAAAGTCCGGGAGATTTGTGCGGGGGTGTGTGGCAAGACCAGGAGGGAGGGGGTAGTGATAAGTGTCCTGTAAGTCTGTGCTACCAACATTGCCATCTTGAGGTCAGCTTGCTTCACGTTTTTCTGCCTCTGTCTGTTCTTTCATGATGAAGGATGAAATCCCTCGGGTGCCCTTATTATGTGCCTCTTCTGCTCGACGCTACCGCTGTGTATTAATGTGCTGCTCGGTGATGTCGTTTCCCCTGCCGTGCGCTACGTTAAAATCAACGCAACACACCTTACAGAAAGCTTGGAGGTTATGTCGATATGACTAGAGATAAGATGCATGTCAATTGTTGCGCCCAACATGTTGAAATTTACAGCTATATTTTGATTTCTTTGCAGTAACACCACCTTCACCTGCCATCTTTATCGGCTCGCTTTCGGGTCTGAACTCTTCCGCGAAGCTCGCGCAGAGATCAACTGGGTTATAGGTTGCCAGGTAGAGGGTTATAGGTTGCCAGGTAGAGGGTTACAGGTTGCCAGGTAGAGGGTTACAGGTTGCCAAGTAGAGGGTTACAGGTTGCCAGGTAGAGGGTTACAGGTTGCCAGGTAGAGGGTTACAGGTTGCCAGGTAGAGGGTTACAGGTTGCCAGGTAGAGGGTTACAGGTTGCCAGGTAGAGGGTTACAGGTTGCCAGGTAGAGGGTTACAGGTTGCCAGGTAGAGGGTTACAGGTTGCCAGGTAGAGGGTTATAGGTTGCCAGGTTGAGGGTTATAGGTTGCTGACCTAGGTGAACAAATGTATGTCTGTTCAAAAAATGTACTGTAAGAAACACCTACTGTATGTTACAGATGTCAGAGAAATGTTGTAGGTACTGCCTGCAATCTGTGAGGGGACCAGTGGCAGCAGGAAGAAAACCTAGTAAAGCATTTCAAATACTATATATGGAAATATAAGATCTTTTCTCATATATATTCTATAATTAACATTTTATGTGCTGTTTAGAATTCAATCAGCATTGTTAATGGTCACTAACTGCTTACTGCCGTAGTGCCCACTTTCGGCGCCTATGTTAAAACACTTACCGGAAATAACGAGCAGGATGAGTTTGACGAACGCAACCCATGGCAGCTGATTGGACGATCGCGTCACATGGGTCTTGCTGCTCCCGAATTTCAAAACAGACTCTAATGGCGGCTCGTTCAGAATCAAGGGGGGGGGGTAAGCTTCGCTTCAGAACTCGAACCTCCAATGGTGCCATTCTGATGCTACCAAGCCATCACCTCCCGTTAGCATCCCATTGACTCCCATTCATTCTGACGTGAAAGATTAAAAGAAAAAATAACAAGAACCAAAAACCGTGATACGAACCGAACCGTGGGTTTTGTGAACCGTATAACCCCCTAATATTTACAGTACTGAATTCACCCCTTTATTTTTTTATATAGATTTTTGGAGAAGCAAAATATTATCTTCACAAAATGTTTTTGAGCATACAGTACAGGCCAAAAGTTTGGACACACCTTCTCCTTCAATGTGTTTCTTTATTTTCATGACTATTTACATTGTAGATTCTCACTGAAGGCATCAAAACTATGAATGAACACATATGGAATTATGTACTTAACAAAAAAGTGTGAAATAATTGAAAACATGTCTTATATTTTAGATTCTTCAAAGTAGCCACCCTTTGCTTTTTTTGATAACTCTGCAAACCCTTGGTGTTCTCTCAATGAGCTTCATGAGGTAGTCACCTGAAATGGTTTTACCTTCACAGGTGTGCTTTGTCAGGGTTCATTAGTGGAATTATTTCCCTTATTAATAAAAAGCAAAGGGTGGCTACTTTGAAGAATCTAAAATATAAGACATGTTTTCAGTTATTTCACACTTTTTTGTTAAGTAATACCCTCCCAGCTGTACTGTGAACACATCACCGTGTTTTTGCTTCATCCTCTCCAGGAACTTAAATGTGTTCCTGCGAAACTCTAAGACATGACCCAGCCAGGGAAAGAGCCCCTTATCCAAAGGGGGTTCTCCTGGTCGCCGCTGTCGAAACACCCCGAGAAGGTACAGCCCTCCGATCAGAGCGGCGAGAAAGCCAAGAAGAATCGGCAGCAGCAGTCCCATGGCTGGTTTCTCTGTCAGCTACACAGGGTTTTACAGTTTGGGCTCACATCATGCTTAATATACAGACTTTTGCTCCTCCCTTTGCTTGGGAGATCATTTTCAGCATTCCACAAGCTGCTAAGTTTTGAGTTTAACCCTTCAAATGGACCCATTTTAGTTTTATATCAGAAAACATGTGACGTAGAAATAAGCGCTGAAAATGTGTAGAAGAAAAATGTAACAATTTAAACATGTTGCTGTGTAACATCAACCGACCAAGCGTGCAGGTTTTCTAAACGAAACGTAATCAAATCATAGGTATTTTATTAAATATGTCCGCAAACAGGCCACATTATAACATAACTTTTACCTAATTTAGCTGTAGCAGAAGCTGTTGACACAGTAAAGATACAGTACACCAGACATTATAAGCAATTACATTACAGACATTAGTATAAAGCAATACATTTTGCTCATGTTTCACAAATCTTAAAATACAGTTCAGCTCAGTCAAACAAATAGAGGAAACATTGCTGAGTGGAATGGCAATTTGAGTATAGAGGTAAACATCATGTACACACTCTGTATTGAAATGACAAAAGGTCATTCCTTCTGCACTTTTTTTGTGCTTAAAGCTGGGAAGTGCTGCTCTTAATTGTGTTTACTTATTTATACAATTTGAAAACCCAATATTATAATAAGAAATCAATGAACACCTAGGTCACATGTGTCAAACTCAAGGCCCGAGGGCCAAATCTGGTCCCTCGCAAGTTTGATCCGGCCCACATTTCAATTTAGGCCCACCTAGTTTTTGGTGCTTTTATTTTATTTTTTGACATTTTTGGTTCATTTTTTGACGCCTTTTTGGCCAGTTTATGCGCTTTTTTTCAATGCTTTAGGCACTTTGTTTTAACGATTTGGACGCTTTGCTCAATGCTATGCCACTTTTCTGAAGTTTTTGACACTTTTTACGATGTTTTTGTAACTTTCTGATGTTTTTGACACTTTCTGATGTTTTTGTCACTTTTTCAGACAATTTTGATGAATTGTTTTGGCCTTTTTCCAAGTGTTTTTGGTGCTTTATTCAACGTATTTGTCGCTGCCTGAGGAACGTTTTTGCCAAACTTTTTTGGGGCTTTATGAGGCCCAAAATGTAAGTGAGAAGATTACAGTATATGACACATGCAATAATACAGTCAAAATATTATAAATAAACACATGTCAATAATCTCTACATGTCTGGCCCTTGATGGGATTCTCATTTTCCAGTGTGTCCCTCTGGGAAACTGAGTTTGACACCTCTGACCTAGGTGAACAAATGTATGTCTGTTCAAAAAAATGTACTGTAAGAAACACCTACTGTATGTTACAGATGTCAGAGAAATGTTGTAGGTACTGCCTGCAATCTGTGAGGGGACCAGTGGCAGCAGGAAGAAAACCTAGTAAAGCATTTCAAATACTATATATGGAAATATAAGATCTTTTCTCATATATATTCTATAATTAACATTTTATGTGCTGTTTAGAATTCAATCAGGAACAAGGGATAAGAAATAAGGTGATTTTAGAGCAATATTTACTAGGGGTAGTCCACTGTTAATGGTCACTAACTGCTTACTGCCGTAGTGCCCCACCTATTCGACACCTATGTTAAAAAAATGGAAATAACGAGCAGGATGAGTTTGACAAACGCAACCCATGGCAGGTGATTGGACGATCGCGTCACATGGGTCATTTCAAAACAGACTCTAAGGCCGGTTATACACTGCAGGCGTGGCGTGAGCGTGGCGTCTCTGTTGCGTGTCAGCTGCGTGGATTTTGTCTATCTTTCCCCACCAGAAAGGTGTCTGACTCGGCACTGCTGCTGCTGCTGCTGCTAGCCTTGTCTGGACACATGGATGTTTCCCATTGATAAAATGAAATACCATGTTAAACATAAATATATTCTGATCTGATTACAGCAAAGACAACGTCAGCAGTATTGACGGCAGAATAGGCTCCAGAATATTTCCTTCTGGATTGACAGGTGCTACAGTACAAAATCAATAAAAAAAAATTACATTCATATACAGTACAGGCCAAAAGTTTATTAGTATATTTTCATGACTATTTACATTGTAGATTCTCACTGAAGGCATCAAAACTATGAATGAACACATATGGAATTATGTACTTAACAAAAAAGTGTGAAATAACTGAAAACATGTCTTATATTTTAGATTCTTCAAAGTAGCCACCCTTTGCTTTTTTATTAATAAGGGAAATAATTCCACTAATGAACCCTGACAAAGCACACCTGTGAAGGTAAAACCATTTCATGTGACTACCTCATGAAGCTCATTGAGAGAACACCAAGGGTTTGCAGAGTTATCAAAAAAAAAGCAAAGGGTGGCTACTTTGAAGAATCTAAAATATAAGACATGTTTTCAGTTATTTCACACTTTTTTGTTAAGTACATAATTCCATATGTGTTCATTCATAGTTTTGATGCCTTCAGTGAGAATCTACAATGTAAATAGTCATGAAAATAAAGAAACACATTGAATGAGAAGGTGTGTCCAAACTTTTGACCTGTACTGTAATATCGTGGAGATAACGCACTGAAATTACCAGGATGAGCCCCTAAAAACGGTC
>CM046801.1:993111-1013111 GCA_025617405.1 Perca schrenkii | reverse complement strand
CCTATACTAAAGCAATGATTGGTTAGTGTTCAGTTATGACATAATGTGTTTGCAAATGTGAGAAGTGTGTGTGTACATTTGTTTGATTACATGGTTTTTTTTGTTGGCGAACATTGACTCTGTGTGTGTGTGTGTCTCTCTCTGTGTGTGTGTCTGTGTGTGTCTCTGTGTGTGTGTGTGTCTGTGTGTGTCTCTCTGTGTGTGTGTGTCTCTGTGTGTGTGTGTTTCTCTGTCTGTGTGTGTGTGTGTCTCTGTCTGTGTGTGTGTGTCGTGTGTCTCTGTCTGTGTGTGTGTGTGTTTGTGTCTCTGTCTGTGTGTGTGTTTCTCTGTGTGTGTGTGTGTGTGTGTGTGTGTGTGTGTTTTGCTGTAATAGTGATTGATATGTGGCTAACAGCTGGTACATAAGCACTGTTACAACTTATACTGCAATATTGATCATTTGTTGGTAGATGGCGCGATCCATTTTGTCTAGCAAAAATTTGTTCGCAAATGTTTGCTTTAATGTTGTGCGATTCAGTGCAAAAATGAACAGAAACACCTTAAAATGTCTCAAATCAGTTCGATATACCAATTTGACCGCAAAACAGCATGTGATGTCATTACGCAACAGGTTTTTATTCACTTTAAAGCTGTTGGCTGGAAACACACTTTCACCGGCTTTATTCACATGAGATACAGCATTAGAGGACCACTAAGGTCTATATAAAAGAGACTTCAGATACAGTATTAGACCACTAAGGTCTATATAAAAGAGACTTCAGATACAGTATTAGACCACTAAGGTCTATATAAAAGAGACTTCAGATACAGTATTAGGGGACCACTAAGGTCTATATAAAAGAGACTTCAGATACAGTATTAGGGGACCACTAAGGGGCTATATAAAAGAGACTTCAGATACAGTATTAGGGGGACCACTAAGGTCTATATAAAAGAGACTTCAGATACAGTATTAGGGGGACCACTAAGGTCTATATAAAAGAGACTTCAGATACAGTATTAGGGGACCACTAAGGTCTATATGAAAGAGACTTCAGATACAGTATTAGAGGACCACTAAGGTCTATATGAAAGAGACTTCAGCTACAGTATTAGAGGACCACTAAGGTCTATATAAAAGAGACTTCAGATACAGTATTAGGGGACCACTAAGGTCTATATAAAAGAGACTTCAGATACAGTATTAGGGGACCACTAAGGTCTATATAAAAGAGACTTCAGATACAGTATTAGGGGACCACTAAGGTCTATATAAAAGAGACTTCAGATACAGTATTAGGGGGACCACTAAGGTCTATATAAAAGAGACTTCAGATACAGTATTAGGGGACCACTAAGGTCTATATAAAAGAGACTTCAGATACAGTATTAGGGGGACCACTAAGGTCTATATAAAAGAGACTTCAGATACAGTATTAGGGGACCACTAAGGTCTATATAAAAGAGACTTCAGATACAGTATTAGGGGACCACTAAGGTCTATATAAAAGAGACTTCAGATACAGTATTAGGGGACCACTAAGGTCTATATAAAAGAGACTTCAGATACAGTATTAGGGGACCACTAAGGGGTATATAAAAGAGACTTCAGATACAGTATTAGGGGACCACTAAGGTCTATATAAAAGAGACTTCAGATACAGTATTAGGGGACCACTAAGGTCTATATAAAAGAGACTTCAGATACAGTATTAGGGGACCACTAAGGTCTATATAAAAGAGACTTCAGATACAGTATTAGGGGACCACTAAGGTCTATATAAAAGAGACTTCAGATACAGTATTAGGGGACCACTAAGGTCTATATGAAAGACTTCAGATACAGTATTAGGGGACCGCTAAGGTCTATATAAAAGTTTTTTTTTACCGAACTTCAGATAATTTGAGAGATTGACAAGTGGATGGAAACTTAGGTAATGACAGCGAGCTCTTCGTACACTGAATTCTTCAGGGATAGTTAGAAGTTCAAGAAGGGGAACAGTTTCCATTTTATGGCTCGTAAACCCATTAATAATCCATTCAAACTGATTCAAACTTTAACCTTGTGACATTTCACCTACATTTTGTGTATTTCAGCGGTGAAGGCCGCTTTTTGCACAACAGACTCAATAAACAGGAGATATTTTTACATTTCACAACAAGCCCTTTCATTCTCCTTCTTTATTTCTTATTTTCCTATAATTACAAAACAGCAAGTCGTGTCTACGCTCCAAGGTCTCGCAAGATATCTCTTGCTGATATTTACACATCTTTTGGAGGACGTGCTGACGTGTAAGGTGAGCGTATTGTGTCACTTCCGGTGTTCCCGTGTTACAAACGCTAGTTTGCTGCTCCGGCAATAACTTACTGAACTCTGCTTTACTGCTTAAATTAGCGGCTATTTGCCTGCATTGCATTTGAATTACAATTGTTTTACTCAAGCACTTATACTTAGTTTCACTTACAGTGACTGACTCGCTGAATTTACAATTGTTAAAACGCTGTTAGTTACTTTAGCTTAGCCATTATGGCTACTTCCTCTCCCTCTCCTGCTCTTTCTTGCTCTGTGTGTCAAATGTTTAGCTATTCCTCTGCCTCCTTTAGTGATAACGATACATGTAATAAATGTAGTATATTCGCTGCTCTGGAGGCGAGGCTTAGTGAATTTGAGTCACGGCTCCGCACCATGGAATCAGAATCGTATGCTTCCGTAGCTAGCCAGCTCCATGTAGTTAATGCGGACCACCATACTGTAGCTTCTCTAGCTTCTTTAGCTTCTGCTAGCTGTCCCCCGGCAGACCCCGAGCAGCCGGGCGAGTGGGTGACTGTCCGAGGGAAGCGTAGCGTTAGATCTAGACCAGGGAGTGCACGTGGTGACGGTCGCTCTAAACCGGAGCGTCTTCACCTCTCTAACAGGTTCTCCCTACTCAGTGATACACCCGCTGAGAAGCCAATTCTGGTTATTGGGAGTTCTATACTGCGATATGTGAAGCCGACGGCCCCCAGCGGCTAAAGTACCTACGGTCATATGTGTCCCCGGGGCCAGAGCGGGCGATATAGAAACCCATCTAGAGCTGCTGGCCAAAAAGAACCGTAAATACAGTAAGATCATACTTCACGTAGGGGGTAATGGTCGTAAATCGGAGATCACTAAATTGAATGTTGAGTCACTTTGTGCATACGCAAAGACAATGTCGGACTCAGTAGTTTTCTCTGGACCCCTGCCAAACCTGACTAATGATGAAATGTACAGCCGTACGTCATCCTTCCACCGCTGGTTGTCGGGGTGGTGCCCAGCTAATGCTGTGGGCTATGTGAATAACTGGGGGGCGTTCTGGGGAAAGCCTGGTCTGATGGAGAGAGACGGCATTCTTCCCACCTGGGACGGAGCCGCTCTCATATCAAAAAATCTGACCGAGTTTATCAGACATAAACCATGACAACCCAAGCTTGATATTAGTAATCAGAGATGCAGTATTACGCGCCCCTCTGTGCTTCCGTTGGAGCAGTCACCCACTCAGAGTCTAATAAGCACGGTGTCTGTTCCCCGACTTAGATCGGTTAAATCAAAGGTAAACAAAAGATGCGCTATACCTAACAACCTAATTGGAATTGAAACGACTGCAACGATAGAACAAAATAGGAAAATTAGATGTGGACTATTAAATATTAGATATCTGTCTTCTAAAGCAGTATTGGTAAACGAGTTGATATCAGATAATAACATTGACTTATTTTGTCTTACTGAAACCTGGCTGGGCCATGATGACTATGTTAGTCTAAATGAAGCCACTCCTCCCAGTCATATTAATGCTCAAATTCCTAGAGGCTCAGGCCGAGGAGGAGGAGTTGCAGCCATCTTTGATGCAAGCCTGTTAATTACTCCTAAACCTAAATTAAATTATAACTCCTTTGAAAGTCTTGTTCTTAATCTTCAACATCCAAAATGGAAAACATTACAGCCAATTATATTCGTTGTTATTTACAGGGCTCCAGGTCCGTATTCTGAATTTTTATCTGAATTCTCAGAGTTTTTATCATGTTTAGTCCTTAAATCAGACAAAGTACTTATTGTAGGTGATTTTAATATCCATGTGGACGTTGACAGCAATAGCCTTACTACTGCTTTCAACTCATTACTGGATTCAATCGGTTTCAGTCAGAGTGTGCACAAGGCGACGCACTGTTTTAACCACACCCTCGACCTTGTGCTGGCATATGGTATTGAAATTGAGGATTTAATAATATTTCCGCAGAATTCGGTATTATCAGATCATTCTTTAATCACTTTCGAATTCTTACTACCTGACTATATTAAATTAGATGAAAGCTTCTACACCAGATGCCTATCTGACAGTGCTGTAGCTAAATTTAAAGACGATATTCCAACAGCATTCAACTCTATGTCATGCCTTAACATAACAGAGGACCTCTATGTTAACCTCAGTCCCTCTCAAATTGATACATTTGTAGACGGTGCTACGACCTGCCTACGGACGACCTTAGACTCCGTTGCTCCCCTGAAAAAGAAGATGATGAAGCAAAGGAAATTAGCTCCTTGGTATAACTCCCAAACTCGCAAATTAAAACAAATCTCGCGAAACCTTGAATGTAAGTGGCGTTCCACAAAAGTGGAAGAATCCCGTTTGGATTGGCAAGAAAGTCTCAAAACCTATAGGAAGGCCCTAAGAAAGGCCAGATCAAACTATTACTCATCATTAATAGAAGAAAACAAGAACAACCCAAGGTTTCTTTTCAGCACTGTAGCCAGGCTGACAGATAGCCACAGCTCTACTGAGCCATCTATTCCTCTAGCTCTGAGTAGTGATGACTTTATGAGCTTCTTTAATTACAACAATTAGAGATAAAATCCGTCACCTTTTGCCCTCAACTTTTAACGGTTTACCTTTAAACGCAGAGTCGCTAGAAATAACGACTAGTCCCAACATATACTTAGACTGCTTTTATCCTATAGACCTTCAACAATTAATGTTAAAGATATCCTCAGCTAAACCATCTACCTGTCTCTTAGACCCCATCCCAACGAGATTACTCAAAGAAGCGTTACCCGTGGTAAACACTTCATTACTAGATATGATCAATATGTCCTTATTAACAGGTTATGTACCGCAGTCATTTAAAGTAGCTGTGATAAAACCTCTTCTGAAAAAACCCACCCTAGATCTGAGGTCTTAGCAAACTATAGACCTATATCTAACCTTCCCTTTCTATCCAAGATCCTTGAGAAGGTGGTTGCTAATCAGTTATGTGATTTTCTACATAGCAATAGTTTATTTGATGACTTTCAATCAGGATTCAGAAAGCATCATAGCACAGAGACGGCACTGGTGAAAATTACTAACGACCTTTTAACTGCTGCAGACAAAGGACTTCGTCTCCATTCTTGTTTTACTAGATCTTAGTGCTGCATTTGACACTATTGACCATTCAATCCTGTTACAGAGATTGGAACACTTGGTTGGCATTAAAGGAATCGCACTAAGCTGGTTTAAGTCTTATTTCTCTGATCGATCTCAATTTGTTAATGTTAATGATAAATCCTCCAAGTACGTTAAAGTTAGCCATGGGGTTCCTCAAGGCTCAGTGCTTGGACCAATTCTTTTCTCCCTATATATGCTTCCTCTAGGCAATATTATTAGGAAACACTCAATTAACTTTCACTGTTATGCAGATGACACCCAATTATACTTGTCAATCAAGCCAGACGAAACCAGTCAGCTAGCTAAATTTCAAGCGTGCATTAAAGATATAAAATCCTGGATGACATATAATTTTCTGATGTTAAACCCTGACAAAAGTTATTGTACTGGAAAAAAATCAAACAAAAACACAAAGTAGACTAAATTGTTATTTGACTCTTAACAGAGAATATAAATTGGCTGAGTATCTGCACACTGTCAGAGATCTAAAGCAGAGACGGACCCTGACTAAGCACAGGCTCAGTGACCAATAACTGGCCGTAGAGACAGGAAGACTCAGGCAGACATGGCTGCCCAGAGAGGAACGTATATGTGCTCACTGCTCAACAGGGGAGATAGAGACAGAGATGCACTTCCTCCTCCACTGTGAAAAATTCTCTTCACTAAGAGACTCACACTTTGGAAAAATAGCCAACAAAATAGCAAATTTCCCAAAGTTAACATCAGAAGAAAAGCTGGTAGTCCTCCTAGGAGAAGGGACAGCAGCTCCACTGGCAGCTAAATATGTATCGGCCTGCCCCAACCTGAGAGACTCACCACTATAAGATCCCAACATTACACATTGGTTTAGGATTATACAGTCATCATATTGTACAAAACTGTTAAGTATTACATTGTGTTATGTAATCGTTTTGTAATGTAGTATGTTGTATGTTTATGACACTGCATAGAATATATGTGACACCTACTGTATGTATTTAATATGTGATATGTACTATGTATTTTCTGTAAACTGCTTTGGCAACAACATGTTTTCTTTGTTCATGCCAATAAAGCGAATTGAATTGAGAGAGAGAGAGAGAGACAGCAAGAGAGAGAGAGAGAGCAAGAGAGAGAGAGACAGCAAGAGAGAGAGAGAGAGACAGCAAGAGAGAGAGAGAGAGAGAGAGAGACAGAGAGAGAGAGAGAGACAGCAATACAGAGAGAGTTAGAGAGACAGCAAGAGAGAGAGACCGCAAGATAGAGAGAGAGAGAGAGAGAGACAGCAAGAGAGAGAGAGAGAGACAGCAAGAGAGAGAGAGACAGCAAGAGAGAGAGAGAGAGACAGCAAGAGAGAGAGAGAGACAGAGAGAGAGAGAGAGAGAGAGAGAGAGAGAGAGAGAGAGAGAGAGAGAGAGAGAGAGAGAGAGAGAGAGAGACAGCAGAAAGAGAGAGAGAGAGAGACAGCAAGAGAGAGAGAGACAGCAAGAGAGAGAGAGAGACAGCAAGAGAGAGAGACGAGAGAGAGACAGAGAGAGAGAGAGAGAGAGAGAGAGAGAAGGGTAGAAGAAGATAGAAGACTAGCATGTGATAGAGAGTGATGGTGAGCTACAGAGACATGGACTGACAGACACAAGGCCCGTCATTGTGCGAGAGCTACAGCATCGGCACAATAAAGCAGATCCACATGGAGGCCCCTGGCCTGGTTCCCTTAGTCTGTGGCCTCTGGGTGGGAGGGATAACATATCCTGAAAACATGTCAGTCAACAGGATGCTCTGTTGTCTGGCCTTTTCTGATGGATGCCCTGCATCTGTTATGCCGGCTACACACTGGCTGCACAACGTCAATCAATCAATCAATCAAAATGTATTTATAAAGCACTTTAAAATCCAAAGAGGACACAAAGTGCTTTACAGTATAAGACAATAAACAAATACATAAAAGCCCTAAAATACAAAAACTCACACAACCCATATAATACAAGTACAACCAATAAAAATCCATACAATGAAACGTGGCAGCATGTCTTTGCGTAAACACACACACCACTTTCCTAAAGCCACGTGGCGTTGTTATTAGAGATGTTCCGATACAGATACCAGTATCGTTATCGGCTCCAATACTGCCTAAAACGCTGGTATCGGTATGGGGAAGTACTGGAGTTTATGCACCGATCCGATACCACGTAATAAAGCCCTAAAGAAAATCTACATTAAAGTAGTTTATTTATGATATTTTTCCGTTATAACTGATGTTCAAACTGGAGAATAAAAGAAAGTTTTACGGCATTCATTGTTTGTGTTTGTTCATGTTTCACAAAGAGTTTAACCTGAGCCAGACCGACAACAAAGATAGAAATCATATCCCATCCATACAGGGATAGTAGTATACAGCTGTTAAAACATAATGAAATATATAAAACTCTGGTATCTGATCGGTACTCGGTATCGGAAGATACGCAAGTTCAGGTATCGGAATCGGTATCGGGAAGCAAAAAAGTGGTATCGGGCCATCTCTAGTTGTTATCTGGATGCATTTTGAGCTATCCACGTGTCTGTCTAATCTGTATACGGAAGATGTAAACATACACGCAACGTGGCGATCGCGAGAACGTGACTAGGGATGTCCAGATCCGATCACGTGATCGGAAATGTCTCGATCGGAATCGGAACGTTACCTCCCGATCAGGACTCGGATATACATGTACAGTACAGGCCAAAAGTTTGGACACACCTTCTCATTCAATGTGTTTCTTTATTTTCATGACTATTTACATTGTAGATTCTCACTGAAGGCATCAAAACTATGAATGAACACATATGGAATTATGTACTTAACAAAAAAGTGTGAAATAACTGAAAACATGTCTTATATTTTAGATTCTTCAAAGTAGCCACCCTTTGATTTTTTTTGATAACTCTGCAAACCCTTGGTGTTCTCTCAATGAGCTTCATGAGGTAGTCACCTGAAATGGTTTTACCTTCACAGGTGTGCTTTGTCAGGGTTCATTAGTGGAATTATTTCCCTTATTAATAAAAAAAGCAAAGGGTGGCTACTTTGAAGAATCTAAAATATAAGACATGTTTTCAGTTATTTCACACTTTTTTGTTAAGTACATAATTCCATATGTGTTCATTCATAGTTTTGATGCCTTCAGTGAGAATCTACAATGTAAATAGTCATAAAAAAATAAAAAGGAAACACATTGAATGAGAAGGTGTGTCCAAACTTTTGGCCTGTACTCTATATATACGGCTTATGAGATAAACGCTGATGGAAACGTTATTTGCCGAATAAATTAATAAATTGCGATTAAGTTTTATGTCATTTTATGGTTGCAACCCGCCACAAAACGAAGAAGAAGTTTTTAGGACATTTCCGCCCAGTATTTCCTCTCTGTTTGCACATATGGCGGAAGTCAACAAAGACATGATGGAAGTGGACGAACGAGGAGACGAGAGACTTTTTGAATTTAATTTACGAGCAAAATATAACGGCTATTTTAGATAGCAAAAATCTAAGAAATGCCATAATTTATCAGGAACTCGCGAAGGAAATGACCAACAAAGTTTAGTTTAGTTTAGTTTATTTATTTAAAGAAACAGGGACAGCATACCATAAACATTAACCCCAAGGGGAGAGATGCATAGTACCAGGTTTTAGCTCAAGAGCTAATTTTCACCCGTAGTCCCTGGGCAGGCAGATCTTAACTAAAATACACATTACATCATACATATATCAATAGTAAAATTTACATTGACCAAATAAATTAATAAAATATGAGAAAAGGTCATATTCACACCTTTCATGCACTCAGATCTACTCTTATAGACCTCAGAACACGCACTTACACCACACATACATATATCACACATACATAAAATATAAAAAAGGTCATATTCACACCTTTCATGTACTCAGGACAAGTCGTGGGACGTCGTGGAAGGAGGTAAATGGTAAAATGGAGTAAATGGAAGGAGCTCTAACAGCAATACACGTCTCAGAAAAGAGAGTTGTCTCTCAGCGGTGCCGGAGGGAAAATAAAAGGCCAGTTCACCTTTGAGATGATCTGGATCAGATCCTTGGCCAAAGGCTTATCGGAGCTTCTGATATTAACAACTATTTTTGTCTGGCAAAACTTTGTTGTTTGTGCGATTCAGTGCGAAAATGAACGGAAACACTTTAAAATGTCTCAAATCAATTAGATATACAAATTTAACCGCAAAACAGCACGTGACGTCAATATGCAACAGGTTTTTATTTGCTTTAAAGCCATTTGATGGAAACACAGCTTTATTCGCATGACTTTTTTTACCAAACTTCAGATAATTCGATTGACAAGTGACAAGCACGACCGGTCTGGAACGGTGACTGTAAAAAGGCCTTATGCTTCAGAAGTTTGCATGTTTTTCAATTAACATATATAACTCTACAATCTGTACAATCTGTCACACACAATGTAAACAACCTTCCTTTGAATTGCTGCATGCTTGTGAGCCTCATCTCTCTTTTCTATACAAAGGCCACTGTGGTTTAGATGCAGCTATTATGTGCTCTTCAGTCTCAAACAATAGCTTGTTGTTGTTCAGAGTTGCGTAACAGGCGACTGAATGCAGTTTGGCTCTCTCTGCTTTTCAGATCATATTTTGGTGATCTCACTGGGAGACCCTAGCCGGGCTCCACCCTCCAAATACTTTGTGTTTGTGTTACAGGCCTCAAGCATGAGTAACTTGTTAACCAACCTGATTTCACAGAATCCTGTGAAATGAACACAGCCCCTTAAGTTAAGGAGAAGGTCGTGGGTGGTATATAAAAGAGACTTCAGATACAGCATTAGGGCACCACTAAGGTCTATATAAAAGAGACTTCAGATACAGTATTAGGAGACCACTAAGGTCTATATAAAAGAGACTTCAGATACAGTATTAGGGGACCACTAAGGTCTATATAAAAGAGACTTCAGATACAGTATTAGGGGGACCACTAAGGTCTATATAAAAAGAGACTTCAGATACAGTATTAGGGGACCACTAAGGTCTATATAAAAGAGACTTCAGATACAGTATTAGGGGACCACTAAGGTCTATATAAAAGAGACTTCAGATACAGTATTAGGGGACCACTAAGGTCTATATAAAAGAGACTTCAGATACAGTATTAGGGGGACCACTAAGGTCTATATAAAAGAGACTTCAGATACAGTATTAGGGGACCACTAAGGTCTATATAAAAGAGACTTCAGATACAGTATTAGGGGACCACTAAGGTCTATATAAAAGAGACTTCAGATACAGTATTAGGGGGACCACTAAGGTCTATATAAAAGAGACTTCAGATACAGTATTAGGGGGACCACTAAGGTCTATATAAAAGAGACTTCAGATACAGTATTAGGGGACCACTAAGGTCTATATAAAAGAGACTTCAGATACAGTATTAGGGGACCACTAAGGTCTATATAAAAGAGACTTCAGATACAGTATTAGGGGACCACTAAGGTCTATATAAAAGAGACTTCAGATACAGTATTAGGGGACCACTAAGGTCTATATAAAAGAGACTTCAGATACAGTATTAGGGGACCACTAAGGTCTATATAAAAGAGACTTCAGATACAGTATTAGGGGACCACTAAGGTCTATATAAAAGAGACTTCAGATACAGTATTAGGGGACCACTAAGGTCTATATAAAAGAGACTTCAGATACAGTATTAGGGGGACCACTAAGGTCTATATAAAAGAGACTTCAGATACAGTATTAGGGGACCACTAAGGTCTATATAAAAGAGACTTCAGATACAGTATTAGGGGACCACTAAGGTCTATATAAAAGAGACTTCAGATACAGTATTAGGGGGACCACTAAGGTCTATATAAAAGAGACTTCAGATACAGTATTAGGGGACCACTAAGGTCTATATAAAAGAGACTTCAGATACAGTATTAGGGGGACCACTAAGGTCTATATAAAAGAGACTTCAGATACAGTATTAGGGGACCACTAAGGTCTATATAAAAGAGACTTCAGATACAGTATTAGGGGACCACTAAGGCCTATATAAAAGAGACTTCAGATACAGTATTAGGGGACCACTAAGGTCTATATAAAAGAGACTTCAGATACAGTATTAGGGGGACCACTAAGGTCTATATAAAAGAGACTTCAGATACAGTATTAGGGGGACCACTAAGGTCTATATAAAAGAGACTTCAGATACAGTATTAGGGGACCACTAAGGTCTATATAAAAGAGACTTCAGATACAGTATTAGGGGGACCACTAAGGTCTATATAAAAGAGACTTCAGATACAGTATTAGGGGGACCACTAAGGCCTATATAAAAGAGACTTCAGATACAGTATTAGGGGACCACTAAGGTCTATATAAAAGAGACTTCAGATACAGTATTAGGGGACCACTAAGGTCTATATAAAAGAGACTTCAGATACAGTATTAGGGGACCACTAAGGTCTATATAAAAGAGACTTCAGATACAGTATTGGGGGACCACTAAGGCCTATATAAAAGCATCCAAAGAGCACCATGTCATGGGACCTTTAAGGAAAAGGTTGTGGGTGGGCTTACGTTTTCGTGACACGCTGCAATAACGGGACGGTAAAAGCTACCTGGGACCTGATCCCCCGGTCTCCTGGGTGAAAGTCCTTTGTCTTTTGCTGGTGCTTTGGGGTTGCTGGACGTTTCAGTGAGGGTTCTCTGATATTTTTTCCCTTGACACAAATAGCGTAACGTTACACACACTCGTGCAGATGCCCACCCACCTCCGCCGTAGTTTAATAAGCAAGCGAGTGAACGAGAGAAATTGATTAAAGTTGCAGATACAACAGCACCATAGAACTCTGATTAGCCCACCAAACATATATCAAAATACCAGCCAACAAGCCTGGTTCAAACAATCATTACTGCAGCTCTCATACACTGGCTCATAAGAGTAATGCAGCAGGCCAAATACACCACACACAGCCAAGCACACACGCGCATGTATCCTCACACAGTTTTCACACTTGCACATATGGTCAAAATAATGTAGTCATATCTGTAGTGACTTAATATATCTAAATAAGCCACTGAGGGGGAACAGGTTTTCTGGGCTAAGAATAAACCAATGTCCTCTTTAACTTTAGATTCGGTGATCCATTTATTCACATTTCTGTAAAACACATGTTTACTGTAATGCTCTTCTATGATAAGAGTAAAGTTCTTGCATGGACCCTTATCAGCTGACTTGTACAGCAGGGTAACGTTAAGCATCCCCAGCAGCAATCCTGGCCACGGTCAGATAACTTCCTCCGGCTGCTTTTCTTCCTCCCGCTTGGTGACAGGTTCACCATATCTCTCAGTCTCATTTACAGGTCTTGATAAAGTCTTCACACCTTGATGTTTAGGGAGTAAAAAACTATCCATTGCTAGTGTTCTCTAATCCTAACCAAGGGGGGGTAAGCTTCGCTTCAGAATTCAAACCTCCTATGGCGCCATTTTGACGCTACCAAACCATCACCTCCCGTTAGCATCCCATTGACTCCCATTCATTTTGACGTCACTTTGACAGAGAATAACTTTACATCTGAAGCGTTTAAAGACTCTATTTGTCCGTTGTTTATTTCTAAAGAAACACGACAATGTATAAAAGGCTCCATTACCTTGTAGCTCACGTTATGGCTCCGTAGCAGACGCTTTTATAAAAAATAGGCTAACGATGGGTCATAACCACGAGACTTACTGTCACACAGTAGAGGAATTACCGTATAGTACAGGAGAAGCTCACAGGCAGTTTGGACTTCCATTATCTGTTTAGGTTTATTACTAATGTTAACTAGCATGTTAGTGATCAATAATTAGCCTGTGTCTATGTTATCTCCTTACATATACCTACACTCTCCGTCTCTGTAAGATTGGGAATGATTGAGATTTCTCTCGGCACAGCTACCAGAAGACTTCACACTTTCGGACAGGTTGCTCACGTCACATCTACGTCTTCAAGCTCAGTTGGAGGCTGCTCAGTAAAGGAAGAGATCACCGGAAAAGTGACTTCTAATATCCTTCACTGGTCTCTGTCCGGAGACACGGGATCTGTTGGTCCATTTTATATATGTCTATGGTTCAGGGCAGTGTGTCACATACTGGGGGGAAGCCCACTTTCCACTCTGGAAATAATGTATTTGCATTGTACTAAAATGCATTCATTTTCAATGGACATAAATGCGGCTGAAACCGGTGCATCCCAAATCATTCCCAATCTTACAGAGACGGAGAGCGTAGGTATATGTAAGGAGATAACATAGACACAGGCTAATTACTGATCACTAACATGCTAGTTAAAATTAGTAATTAAACCTAAACAGCTCATGGAAGTCCAAACTGCCTGTGAGCTTCTCCTGTACTATACGGTAATTCCTCTACTGTGTGACAGTAAGTCTCGTGGTTATGACCCAATCGTTAGCCTATTTTTATAAAAACGTCTGCTACGGAGCCATAACGTGAGGTACAAGGTAATGGAGCCTTTTTATACATTGTCGTGTTTCTTTAGAAATAAACAACGGACAAATAGAGTCTTTAAACGCTTCAGATGTAAAGTTATTCTCTGTCAAAGTGACGTCAAAATGAATCGGAGTCAATGGGATGCTAACGGGAGGTGATGGCTTGGTAGCATCGAAATGACACCATAGGAGGTTCGAGTTCTGAAGCGAAGCTGACCCCTCCTTGCCCTGAACAGCAGATGCATAACGGGAGGCTGAAGTCATAGCCTGCAGTCAGCTGCTGCCGGGTGGCCCCCAAAATACCTCTCATTCCAGTCGGAGACACGTGACTTTAGCGCAGTTTAGTCAGTCGGTTTGTGATTCCCTGCAGGCTGCTGTTTATGGTCTGGATTCCTAGAGCAGAGAGACCGTTTCCTCAGAAGTCAGGGAGGAAGAGAGGCGAGGAGGAGGAGGGGGGATCGACAAGTGACAAAGCCATGTTAGGGAAAAGCCAAATCTGAATTTTTAAGCCTTGTGTTGTCTTCACGTTCACCATGAACTTGTTGTCGTTCAGGGTCAAAAATCAAGTGTTTGGGGCTACTTAAAAACATATTTCCCACGTATTTCAGCGTTGTTACTTTATGCGTGTTCATTAAACCTAATTTAAATGACACTGTACTTAATTTTTGAGATAAACCAAAGCAGATATTATGAATTATTTTGACTAATAGTTGAGTTCAGAGGATGTTGAGCAGCTCACAGACTGGTTTCATGTCAAAGTTTATTCAGGATATTGTTTTTTGAAACAATTAAAACATTATTTTCAAATGACATAAAATTGAAAAATAAAAAAACAAACACCCAAAATGCAATGAAAGTAATCATTAATTTCACCTGTGAAGAATGTTGCATGGGTCCCATACAATGTGCATGCATCCATGTTGCTTTTGGGCAATTTGGTTGAAAGAAACACATATTTCTGACTTTGACGTTTCCACGTGACCGGCCATTTTCATACGCTCTCCGTCTCTGTAAGATTGGGAATGATTGAGATTTCTCTCGGCACAGCTACCAGAAGACTTCACACTTTCAGACACGTTGCTCACGTCACATCTACGTCTTCAAGCTCAGTTGGAGGCTGCTCAGTAAACGCGCAGCCAGATCACCGGAAAAGTGACTTCTGATATCCTTCACTGGTCTCTGTCCAGAGACACGGGATCTGTTGGTCCAGTTTTATATATGTCTATGGTTCAGGGCAGTGTGTCACATACTGGGGGGAAGCCCACTTTCCACTCTGGAAATAATGTATTTGCATTGTACTAAAATGCATTCATTTTCAATGGACATAAATGCGGCTGAAACCGGTGCATCCCAAATCATTCCCAATCTTACAGAGACGGAGAGCGTAGGTATATGTAAGGAGATAACATAGACACAGGCTAATTACTGATCACTAACATGCTAGTTAAAATTAGTAATTAAACCTAAACAGCTCATGGAAGTCCAAACTGCCTGTGAGCTTCTCCTGTACTATACGGTAATTCCTCTACTGTGTGACAGTAAGTCTCGTGGTTATGACCCAATCGTTAGCCTATTTTTATAAAAACGTCTGCTACGGAGCCATAACGTGAGGTACAAGGTAATGGAGCCTTTTATACATTGTCGTGTTTCTTTAGAAATAAACAACGGACAAATAGAGTCTTTAAACGCTTCAGATGTAAAGTTATTCTCTGTCAAAGTGACGTCAAAATGAATCGGAGTCAATGGGATGCTAACGGGAGGTGATGGCTTGGTAGCATCGAAATGACACCATAGGAGGTTCGAGTTCTGAAGCGAAGCTGACCCCTCCTTGCCCTGAACAGCAGATGCATAACGGGAGGCTGAAGTCATAGCCTGCAGTCAGCTGCTGCCGGGTGGCCCCCAAAATACCTCTCATTCCAGTCGGAGACACGTGACTTTAGCGCAGTTTAGTCAGTCGGTTTGTGATTCCCTGCAGGCTGCTGTTTATGGTCTGGATTCCTAGAGCAGAGAGACCGTTTCCTCAGAAGTCAGGGAGGAAGAGAGGCGAGGAGGAGGAGGGGGGATCGACAAGTGACAAAGCCATGTTAGGGAAAAGCCAAATCTGAATTTTAAGCCTTGTGTTGTCTTCACGTTCACCATGAACTTGTTGTCGTTCAGGGTCAAAAATCAAGTGTTTGGGGCTACTTAAAAACATATTTCCCACGTATTTCAGCGTTGTTACTTTATGCGTGTTCATTAAACCTAATTTAAATGACACTGTACTTAATTTTTGAGATAAACCAAAGCAGATATTATGAATTATTTTGACTAATAGTTGAGTTCAGAGGATGTTGAGCAGCTCACAGACTGGTTTCATGTCAAAGTTTATTCAGGATATTGTTTTTGAAACAATTAAAACATTATTTTCAAATGACATAAAATTGAAAAATAAAAAAACAAACACCCAAAATGCAATGAAAGTAATCATTAATTTCACCTGTGAAGAATGTTGCATGGGTCCCATACAATGTGCATGCATCCATGTTGCTTTTGGGCAATTTGGTTGAAAGAAACACATATTTCTGACTTTGACGTTTCCACGTGACCGGCCATTTTCATACGCTCTCCGTCTCTGTAAGATTGGGAATGATTGAGATTTCTCTCGGCACAGCTACCAGAAGACTTCACACTTTCAGACACGTTGCTCACGTCACATCTACGTCTTCAAGCTCAGTTGGAGGCTGCTCAGTAACGCTCAGCCAGCACCGGGAAAGAGACTTCTGATATCCTTCACTGGTCTCCGTCCAGAGACACGGGATCTGGTGGTCCAGTTTATATATGTCTATGCCTAAACCTCCGTTTGTCTCAGTTTACGTGCAAACGAAGATTTCAAATATCTCCACTCTGGCCGCAGTTTAGAAAGACTCTGTTTCAGAGGTGAATTCTCCGTTTGCATGTAAACGAAGGGAAATGTCTCCGTTTGTAAAAATAACCATGTACGTGTAAACAGGGTCTTAAAAAACTTTGAAAATAGACAAACTACACCAAGGTTAAAGCATGCACTCCTGTGCTGCATGGGGCTTCTCTTCTACCCCATTCACCCCTTCAACTGCACCTCTTTACCCCTCAGCTGTTTGTAAACAGAGGTGTCAAGTAACAAAGTACAAATACTTAGTTACCTTACTTAAGTAGAAATTTTGGGTATCTATACTTTACTGGAGTAATTATTTTACAGCAGACTTTTTACATCAACTCCTTACATGTTCACACAATTATCTGTACTTTCCACTCCTCGTTATAATAGCCTCGTTACACCTATTTCAGTTCGGCTCGTCATTGTTAAAAAAAAAACCCACAAAATCATCATATCTTCCGCTCCATGAAACATGTTAGTGCTCAGTAGTACACATATATGGTTCTTTAATGTATTTGCATTGTACTAAAATGCATTCATTTTCAATGGACATAAATGCAGCTGAAACAAGTGCATCACAAACTTTTCAACATTTATAGTCATGATGGCCTTAAGAAAATAGGGTAGTGCACTATAGGCCCCTGTGGCGCGGCCTGCGCTTTTGTCCTTAATGGCATTCCTTTTACTTCTATACTTTAACAGGGGCGGATCTAGAAAAATATTTATGGGGTGAAATGGCAAGAGGGGAGCAGGAATTTTTGAGGGGTGGCTACATATGGCAGACGTGTATATATAGTGAATTTAATCAGTTATCACAGTTTGGTGAGAAATATTATGTACACACTACAAAAGGGCACAGGCTGCCATTTACAAACTCATACAGACAAACTTCATCTCATGCAATCAGTGTCCTGCATTTGAGGCGACCATACAATGTGATCTCACTTAATAGGAGAGAGAAGAATGATAGAAGTATATTAGGAATAAGTGACCATACAATGTGATCTCATTTAATAGGAGATATAGAAGTATGATAGAAGTATATTAGGAATAAGTGACCATACAATGTGACCTCACTTAATAGGAGAGAGAAGAATGATAGAAGTATATTAGGAATAAGTGACCATACAATGTGATCTCATTTAATAGGAGATATAGAAGTATGATAGAAGTATATTAGGAATAAGTGACCATACAATGTGATCTCACTTAATAGGAGATATAGAAGTATGATAGAAGTATATTAGGAATAAGTGACCATACAATGTGATCTCACTTAATAGGAGATATAGAAGTATGATAGAAGTATATTAGGAATAAGTGACCATACAATGTGATCTCATTTAATAGGAGATATAGAAGTATGATAGAAGTATATTAGGAATAAGTGACCATACAATGTGATCTCATTTAATAGGAGATATAGAAGTATGATAGAAGTATATTAGGAATAAGTGACCATACTATGTGATCTCATTTAATAGGAGATATAGAAGTATGATAGAAGTAAGGGGCATTATCACAGGAAAGGCATTAAGGTAAGACCCAGGTGATGAGAGGCAGATGTGTGAGAGGGGAAGCATACATTTACAGTCGGACATTGGAGATTCACGCTCGTTAATGGTCAAATTGGCCATAACTTTTAATTCGTTGCTGCCACCCCTGTAGATCCGCCCCTGTACTTTAAGTAGTTTTGAAACCAGTACTTTTACACTTTTACTTGAGTAAAAAGCTTGAGTTGATACTTTAACTTCTACAGAAGTCTTTTTAAACCCTAGTATCTAGACGTCTACTTGTGTAATGAATGGGAATACTTTGACACCTCTGTTTGTAAAGTTAGGCCTATTTCGTGGAAGAGTAAGAGCAAGGCAAATTACATAAAATTGAGAAGAAAAAAAAACCACCCCAAAATGCAATGAAAGTAATCATTAATTTCACCCGTGAAGAATGTTGCATGGGTCCCATACAATGTGCATGCATCCATGTTATTTTGGGGCAATTTGGTTGAAAGAAACACATATTTCTGACTTAAAAAAACTTTAAAAATGGGTCAAACAACACCAGGGTTAAAGCATGCACTCATGTGCTGCATGGGGCTTCTCTTTTACCCCCTTTACCCCTTCAACTGCACCTCTTTACCCCTCAGCTGTTTGTGGAGTTAGGCCTATTTCGTGGAAGAGTAAGAGCAAGGCAGGACTGAAGAAAGTGGGAGGGGCTGACCTACATTCTGCTGGCAGCCTCCAGCGCCGAGCTTTAGCGCTGCGAGGATACCCACAAAGCTGAAAGGCCGATTGACTCATACCTATTTTTGGTTGAGATTATGGCTCTCATCAGCGTTGGAAGAAGTATTCAGATCCTTTACTTCAGTAAAAGTACTAATAACACACTGTAAAAAATACTATAAGTAAAAGCCCTGCATTGAAAATGTTACTTAAAGGATAACTAACGTTTTTTTCAACCCTATTATCGCATGTTTTTGTGTCTAAGTCGGGGGTCTTCAACGTTTTTTAAACCATGGACCCCTTAACTGAGAGAGAGAGACGGAGCAGGGACCCCCTACTACATATATTGTATAAAATGAAGTTGCATATTAAACTAGGGCTACAATAACATGTAGGGGGCGGCCTAAAGCACTATTAACCCTGTAAGACCCAAATATAGAAAAAACTAAAAAAATAAATAATAATTTTACCTTTCAGATGTTGTTGTAGGAGGCCTTTGATGCAGAAATTAAAGAGTTTAAAAAAATAACGTGTAGGGCGGCCTAAAGCCTTAACACATACCTTTTTAGTGTATAGAATAATAAGCTATTAAAATATTAAGTGTTGGCATGATTTAATACATCATCTTGTGTGGCACAGTGAATATTTAGGATGAACTGTATGGCTATCTTAGGGACTACCTATAGGCCAGTAAGCCTATCATCAGTGGAGATTTTTATTTGCTAATAATATGTGGGAATTATGAAAAAAACGTTCAAAAATTGACAATAATTGAAAGGACCCCCTCCAGTGAGTCTGAGGACCCCCCTAGGGGTCCCAGACCCCCTGTTGAAGATCACTGGTCTAAGTGACTGATGGGAAGAGGTGTCAAAAGTATTCACATTCATTACTACTTCTACTTCTAATTCTACTCAAGTAGAAGTACAGATACTATAGTTTAAAAAGACTTCTGTAGAAGTTGAAGTATCTACTCAAGCTTTTTACTCAA
>CM046801.1:943111-988111 GCA_025617405.1 Perca schrenkii | reverse complement strand
CAGTATGTACTTTATTTCCTATATTCAAAGCCTCTGTGTTTACAGGTTTGTGGTGATACACAATGTGCTCTAGGTGCCAAAACAAGCTATGTTTGGTACTGCCAATTTGTTTATTTTCATGGTTCATATGTGCACTAAACATTACACTTGTGGTAGAGAATCGTGATTTTAATTCTAAGCTTAAAAAAAAATCGGGATTCATATTTTTCCCGAAATCTTGCAGGCCGACCGGACAACTAATCCACTCCTCCAGAACATGATCCGCAGATTAATCGACTATGAGAATAACCATTAGTTGCAGCCCTAAGTGTTTTATTTTGGCGTGTGTAACAGACAAGGCTTGTTTTTCTCTTGATAACACAATGTTTGCACGTAGCTTTGTGCGTTTCCGTGGCATTGACATACTCATTAAACATTACCAGTAAAAGGTTCCTCATGGTGTGTCATAACCGCCTTGATAGCCATCAAGTCCACATTCAGATGAGATAAGCGTAGTTTTCATTCATGACACACTGTTGTATTCTGTCCCTGAATTTTGCAATACTTGTATTGAGGCTTATCATCACAGTGACTTATATAAACACGATCCTTCTCAGTTATGTAACAGCTCTCTGCTCCTAACGGTTAAACCTTGGCATTGTAAAGATAGCAATCCACCCAAAACATCCTCTCAGATTTTATTTGGAATTACAGAAGAGCCTTGCATGTGGGGTGGTGATGGCCCAGTGGATATGATGCATCCCACTGTGATACATCAACAGTGTTGGGGAAGTTACTTTTAAAAAGTAGTGTTTGCTCGTTACTCGTTACTTCTTAAAAAAGTAATCCTTTACTTTACTTAGTTACCCCCTATGGAAAGTAACTTTTTACTTTACTCGTTACTTTTACGTTACTTTTAAAAGCAGTTGTCTCTGGCAGAGACTGAAGTTAATTATACAAAAGCTATCTCTGACCATAAAGCCAATCTCTGAACTACACTGCAGATTCTCCCTCACAGAGTGACGGCTGATTCATTATGAACGAGTCCAGCGCAGGTAGAATGCACATCAGCATGTCATCGGTGTTACACAGTGTTAATGTGTAATGTCCATATCTACTTGTAGTACTGGTCGCGCAGCCACGATGGTCCGTGCATCGTCATAGACACATGCAGCCTCTTTTCTGGAAGTCCTTGCGTGTCCGTGCAACCGACACAAGTCCACAGTGGTCCGCTGTGTGTAGTCTAGTCTATGTATAGGTGGTTTTCCATTACCAGTACCTACTCGACTCACCTCGCCTCGCCTGTACTCGCGTCCGTTTTCCATTGCAGATTTTAAGAATCGCCTCAGCGTGGCTGGTCGTCATAGCGACTGCCGTGGGCGTGGATAAGTAGCTTGCTTTTCCCATTGACAAATCCCAGCCGCATTTCCTGGTTCTCTGTCTCCGTGAACAACATGATATCAAAGAGTTAACGTTTACTGCTCCAGATTTCCCACCGTGATCACATATATATGACTCTAGAGTCGCTACTCGCTTTGTTTCTCTCACATAAATATGACTCTAGAGTCGCTACTCGCTTTGTTTCTCTCACATAAATATGACTCTAGAGTCGCTACTCGCTTTGTTTCTCTCACATATATATGACTCTAGAGTCGCTACTCGCTTTGTTTCTCTCACATATATATGACTCTAGAGTCGCTACTCGCTTTGTTTCTCTCACATATATATGACTCTAGAGTCGCTACTCGCTTTGTTTCTCTCACATAAATATGACTCTAGAGTCGCTACTCGCTTTGTTTCTCTCACATATATATGACTCTAGAGTCGCTACTCGCTTTGTTTCTCTCACATACATATGACTCTATAGTCGCTACTCGCTTTGTTTCTCTCACATAAATATGACTCTATAGTCGCTACTCGCTTTGTTTCTCTCACATATATATGACTCTAGAGTCGCTACTCGCTTTGTTTCTCTCACATAAATATGACTCTATAGTCGCTACTCGCTTTGTTTCTCTCACATAAATATGACTCTATAGTCGCTACTCGCTTTGTTTCTCTCACATATATATGACTCTAGAGTCGCTACTCGCTTTGTTTCTCTCACATATATATGACTCTAGAGTCGCTACTCGCTTTGTTTCTCTCACATATATATGACTCTAGAGTCGCTACTCTCTTTGTTTCTCTCACATATATATGACTCTACAGTCGCTACTCGCTTTGTTTCTCTCACATATATATGACTCTAGAGTCGCTACTCGCTTTGTTTCTCTCACATATATATGACTCTAGAGTCGCTACTCGCTTTGTTTCTCTCACATATATATGACTCTGGAGTCGCTACTCGCTTTGTTTCTCTCACATATATATGACTCTAGAGTCCCTACTCGCTTTGTTTCTCTCACATATATATGACTCTAGAGTCGCTACTCGCTTTGTTTCTCTCACATAAATATAACTCAAGAGTCGCTACTCGCTTTGTTTCTCTCACATATATATGACTCTAGAGTCGCTACTCGCTTTGTTTTTCTCACATATATATGACTCTAGAGTCGCTACTCGCTTTGTTTCTCTCACATAAATATGACTCAAGAGTCGCTACTCGCTTTGTTTCTCTCACATATATATGACTCTAGAGTCGCTACTCGCTTTGTTTCTCTCACATATATATGACTCTAGAGTCGCTACTCGCTTTGTTTCTCTCACATAAATATGACTCTAGAGTCGCTACTCGCTTTGTTTCTCTCACATAAATATGACTCAAGAGTCGCTACTCGCTTTGTTTCTCTCACATATATATGACTCTAGAGTCTTTACTCGCTTTGTTTCTCTCACATATATATGACTCTGGAGTCGCTACTCGCTTTGTTTCTCTCACATATATATGACTCTAGAGTCGTTACTCGCTTTGTTTCTCTCACATATATACGACTCTGGAGTCGCTACTCGCTTTGTTTTTCTCACATATATATGACTCTAGAGTCGCTACTCGCTTTGTTTCTCTCACATAAATATGACTCAAGAGTCGCTACTCGCTTTGTTTCTCTCACATATATATGACTCTAGAGTCGCTACTCGCTTTGTTTCTCTCACATATATATGACTCTAGAGTCGCTACTCGCTTTGTTTCTCTCACATAAATATGACTCAAGAGTCGCTACTCGCTTTGTTTCTCTCACATATATATGACTCTAGAGTCGCTACTCGCTTTGTTTCTCTCACATATATATGACTCTAGAGTCGCTACTCGCTTTGTTTCTCTCACATATATATGACTCTAGAGTCGCTACTCGCTTTGTTTCTCTCACATATATATGACTCTAGAGTCGCTACTCGCTTTGTTTCTCTCACATATATATGACTCTAGAGTCGCTACTCGCTTTGTTTCTCTCACATAAATATGACTCAAGAGTCGCTACTCGCTTTGTTTCTCTCACATATATATGACTCTAGAGTCGCTACTCGCTTTGTTTCTCTCACATATATATGACTCTAGAGTCGCTACTTGCTGCGGAGATAATCGCCGTCACTCTCTCACTTCTCCCTCGCTCACCAGCTTCCCACACGCACACATACGGCGACTCGACACACACACATCACACATTACACACACCAGCGCACCAGTATAACCATCAGGCCACTTGTATGCTACGGAGAAAGCTCTGCCTGGAGCCTCCGGCAGCAAAAAACCACCGCTGGCTAAACTATTTAAAAAATGCCGTCTGTCGCTGGCAATGCGGTGATCAGTGACGATTCTTTCCGACCAGTCAGCAGCCTGCAGGGTTTCACGTCACCTTCTCAGCTCGCCTCAGCTCGCTTGGAACCTCGACTGAGGAGGTGCGAAAAAAAGTATCTGTTAGCAAGTACCAGGTACTTTTTTTCGTAATGGAAAACCAAAAAAGGCGAGGCGAGGCGAGTAGGTACCATGTAATGGAAAAGCACCAAATGAGCCCATCTCCACCACTGTACTCCACACTACACATGTAGCAATTGTAAGTCGCTTTGCATGAAATAGTCAGCTAAATGACATGTAATGTAATGTCATTATTCAGGTCACTGTGTAATAAATTAAGACTTTCCTACCTTTGAAAAACGGCCACATGGGTGGTCTGTTGAAGTGGCAACTATGACTTGTATTGATGTTTTTTTCAGGAGGCACTAGACAGTTTGTCTTGAGCATCGTTTTTTTGGCTCTTTTGGCCTTTGACAGGATAGCTCAAGACTGAAAAGGGGAGAGAGAGAGAGAGAGAGAAAGAAAGAGAGAGACAGAGACACAGAAAGAGAGAGAAGAAGATTTATTTATTTATTTATTTTTTTTTTATTTATATTAGGACAATGCACATTAATCAAAATTTCTGTAAATGCGCCAGTGTTAGCCAGTCGGCTAATTTTCAACTGTAGTCCTAGTTGCATGCATGTCTTTTTTTTTTAGAGAGAGAAAGAGAGAAAGAGAGAGAGAGACAGACAGAGAGAGAAAGAGACAGAGAGAGAGAGAGAGAGAGAGAGAGAGAGAGAGAGAGAGGGGCGTGCCTAAAGGCCTTTTCATACCTGAAAGTCCAAACCAAGGTCCATGTTTTTGGTCCATTGTAACATTTGATCCGGTAAGTTTTAGGTTCACGCTGCAGTTATGTCAGCGCACTAAAGATCTCTACACTGTGAAATATTTCCAGGATTTCAGAAGATATAACTCAGAAATCAGAATCAGAAAAGCTTTATTGCCAAGTACATTTTTTACACATACAAGGAATTTGTTTTGGTGTCGTAGGTGCATGTCACACATTATCTAAAATAAGTTAAACAAACAGGTTAACAGAACAGACAATATAAGTATAAATATATAAATATATGTGTATATGTACACACACAGGATGTAACATAATAAAATAAGAGTAACAGTTAAGATAAAAAAGAGCAGATAAAAAAGAGCAGATGTAACTGTAATATTTCACAATAAATTACATTATTTGACCACATATTTGACAATATAATACCGTATTTACATTGTAGATTCTCACTGAAGGCATCAAAACTATGAATGAACACATATGGAATTATGTACTTAACAAAAAAGTGTGAAATAACTGAAAACATGTCTTATATTTTGGATTCTTCAAAGTAGCCACCCTTTGCTTTTTTTGATAACTCTGCAAACCCTTGGTGTTCTCTCAATGAGCTTCATGAGGTAGTCACCTGAAATGGTTTTACCTTCACAGGTGTGCTTTGTCAGGGTTCATTAGTGGAATTATTTCCCTTATTAATAAAAAAGCAAAGGGTGGCTACTTTGAAGAATCTAAAATATAAGACATGTTTTCAGTTATTTCACACTTTTTTGTTAAGTACATAATTCCATATGTGTTCATTCATAGTTTTGATGCCTTCAGTGAGAATCTACAATGTAAATAGTCATGAAAATAAAAAGGAAACTCATTGAATGAGAAGGTGTGTCCAAACTTTTGGCCTGTACTGTATGTGAGCTGGGTCTCCATGGCTTACCCCCCTTGGTCGTATGGTTTGAAGGACTTGTTTTTAATGCCTACAGAGTAATGCAGTTCAATGGAAACTGTCACGTCTGTCCCGCTCATATTATGTTTTCTGCTTGTTTTCCTGGACTTCCTGTTTTATTTTGTAATCCCTTGTTTGTCTTCATTTACTCCACTTGTCTTCCTGCCTTTGTTTGTTTCCCGCCTTTTTTGATTACCTGTCTCCGCCCTAATGTGTTTCACCTGTTTGTTATCAGCTTCCCCAGTCCCCATGCATAAATACTCACCATTCCCACTTCCCTGTGCCAGATTGTTGTCGTACCTTGTGCCTCACTCTCCAGCGTTTTCTCAGTGTTTGTGTATTCCAGTGTTTTTCGGACTTTTCGTTTGTTTTGTGACCACGTCTACTGCCTGCCGATTTCGTACCTCTGCCTGGATTGTGCTCTGGACAATAAACGACTTGCCTCTACTCCCTGCTCTGAGTTGTGCATTTGAGTCCGCCTTTGTACCCTGACAGAAACATGTTTTCTTGATCGTCACTTGATGCCAGACTGTGTAATGTTGGCAGCGTCAGTTCTCTGTGTTATTAGAGCTCTGTAATCTTATGATAATGTTGCCCCACAGCTGGCAGCCAACAGAAGCCTATTTCATGCCGTGATTTATTGTCTCAGCCTTTGAAATGACTTGTTTGCAATCACTGGTTTAGACCAGTCATTGGATTGTAAATGTTTGACATTTGTTAAGCAGAAATATTGCACAACCGATCCATTTCACAACATCCTTTGTAGCCTGATATGACCTGGTCTGGTATGAACACTTGATGGACCAGGTCCCAGACGTCCGTGTGACTCAGAGCCTGGGCTCTCTGCTGTGCGAGTCCGGGCACCTCTACCTGAGAAAGTGACTCGCTGGGCGGTGGCATGAGCTGTTGCAGTGAGTGGGTGGCATGGCTCTGGGGGGCTCTGGAGGGCTGTGGAGGCCCTGGAGGGCTCTGGGGGGCTCTGGAGGCTCTGGGGGGCTCTGGAGGCTCTGGAGGGCTGTGTGGGGCTCTGGTGGGCTCTGGAGGGCTGTGTGGGGCTCTGGTGGGCTCTGGAGGGCTGTGAAGGGCTGTGGGGGGCTCTGGAGGCTGTGGGGGGCTCTGGAGGTCTCTGCAGGGCTCTGGAGAGCTCTGGATGGCTCTACA
Source organism: Perca schrenkii (assembly GCA_025617405.1). NCBI lineage: Eukaryota > Metazoa > Chordata > Actinopteri > Perciformes > Percidae > Perca > Perca schrenkii. The sequence goes on along the minus strand of CM046801.1, from coordinate 981,466 downwards.
GGGCTCTGGAAGCTCTGGAGGGCTGTGGGGGGGTCTGGAGGGGTGTGTGTGTATGTGTGTGTGTGTGTGTTTGGGTGGGGCTGCAGTCCGGTGGTATGCTTACCAGATTTGTTTTTAGTTCGTTATTTGATGACCTTGTGGACCAACAGGAAGGAAGCCCATATTTGTTTTTACTCTCTACAATGCTATCCCTCTCTCTCTCTCTCTCCCTCTCTCTCTCCCTCTCTCTCTCTCTCTCTCCCTCTCCCTCTCCCTCTCTCTCTCTCTCTCTCTCTCTCTCTCTCTCTCTCTCTCTCTCTCTCTCTCTCTCTCTCTCTCTCTCTCTCTCTCTCTCTCTCTCCCTCTCTCTCTCTCTCTCTCTCTCTCTCTCTCTCTCTCTCTCCCTCTCTCTCTCCCTCTCCCTCTCTCTCTCTCTCTCTCTCTCTCTCTCTCTCTCTCTCTCTCTCCCTCTCTCTCTCTCTCTCTCTCTCTCTCTCTCTCTCTCTCTCTCTCTCTCTCTCTCCCTCTCTCTCAACCTCTCTCCCTCTCTCTCTCTCTCCCTCCCTCTCTCAACCTCTCTCCCTCTCTCTCCCTCTCTCTCTCTCTCCTCTCTCTCTCTCTCTCTCTCTCTCTCTCTCTCTCTCTGTCTCTCTCTCCCTCCCTCTCTCTCTGTGTCTCTCTCTCCCTCCCTCTCTCTCTCTCTCCCTCTCTCTGTGCCCTCTGGGCCAGTGCTGTACTCTAAGGTATTGTAGAGGGCAAACTGTACCACAAGTTAACCCCAAAGCAACGAGAACAAAATAAAATAGGCTACTTATATTTTTCTTAAAGTGCCCATATTATGAAAAATAAAATCCCTTTTTCTGGTGATTTGGGGTGTATTTTGTGTCTCTGGTGCTTCCACACACATACAAACCTTTAAAAAACCCATCCATGGTGTTCTGAGTGAGATCTGGTTTCTGAATGTGTCCTGCCTTCAGTCTCCTGGTGAACTGGTCAACATCTGCACAGCTTTCTACGGCACTAGCTGAAACGAGCTGGCTAACCACAACCGTTAGCATGCTAGCTCGTTCTCAATGGCAAAACATGTAGTCTTACCTAGCTACTGAGCATGTAGTCTTACCTAGCTACTGAGCATGTAGTCTTACCTAGCTACTGAGCATGTAGTCTTACCTAGCTACTTAGCATGTAGTCCTTACCTAGCTACTGAGCATGTAGTCTTACCTAGCTACTTAGCATGTAGTCCTTACCTAGCTACTGAGCATGTAGTCTTACCTAGCTACTGAGAATGTAGTCTTAATAGCTACTTAGCATGTAGTCCTTACCTAGCTACTGAGCATGTAGTCTTACCTAGCTACTGAGCATGTAGTCTTACCTAGCTACTGAGCATGTAGTCCTTACCTAGCTACTGAGCATGTAGTCTTACCTAGCTACTGAGCATGTAGTCCTTACCTAGCTACTGAGCATATAGCATGTATTGAGCTCTACACCTTAACTACACCGGTGACCTGTTTTAACAATAGCTATTTTGAGGCTATCATAGTAGTGCCCCTATTACTCCCATTTTGATAACTCTGCAAACCCTTGGTGTTCTCTCAATGAGCTTCATGAGGTAGTCCCCTGAAATGGTTTTACCTTCACAGGTGTGCCTTGTCAGGGTTAATTAGTGGAAGTTTTTCCCTTATTAATAAAAAAGCACAATGATTGCAAGGTATGTTGTTGAAAACATGCTACTCCTGTCCACTGTGGAGTCTGAGTCATTCAGAGCTATCCTAAATACCAAATGTTCTAAAATACTGTATATAGTGTTTTTATTCTTCAATCAGTTAATATAAACATATTTGAAGATGTTATAGAACGTAATAGCGCGATAGAACATAAAAAATAACGTCACCGTTACTTTGCTGAGTAACTAATTACTTTTACAATGTGGTAACTGAGTTACTAACTGAATTACTTTTTGTGAGAAGTAATTTGTAACTGTAACTAATTACTTTTTTTAAAGTAAGATGACCAACACTGGTGTCACTTCTGATAAGAGGACACTTCTGTTGTTTTGCACGGTTTACAGTGATGAAGGAATATGTTTTCAGGAATTTGTCTGCAGCTGATTCTGTCAAAAAAAACAAAAATCCTGAGAAAATGGTTTCGTGGACTTTAAATCGTGTATCGACTCAATAAGAGTGGAATGAACATGCAGTTATAGAATGACACAACATTAGGAATAACAATATAAATAATAAATATTTTAATAAAAAAACATACCTACAAACATGAGACAAGCCGGTTTAAACAGGTGAGAAAGGAACAACTCTCTGTCAGCCAAAATCCTGTGTGTGTGTGTGTGTTTCTTTGTGTGTGTATGCGTGTGCGTGTGTGTGTTTGAGGGAATGTCCGTCAGTGTGTGTGTGTTTCTTTGTGTGTGTGTATGCGTGTGTTTGAGGGAATGTGCGTCAGTGTGTATGTTTCTTTGTGTGTGTGTGAGCGTGTGTGTGTGTGTGTGTTTCCTTGTTTGTGTATGCGTGTGTGTGTGTTTCTTTGTGTGTGTATGCGTGTGTGTGTGTGTTTCTTTGTGTGTGTGTGTGAGCGTGTGTGTGTGTGTGTTTCCTTGTTTGTGTATGCGTGTGTGTGTCTGTGTGTGTGTGTGTGTGTGTGACTGTGAAGGGCATTGATGCGTCAGCCTCAAAGAAGTGCTTTGTTTGCCGGCTAAGATCAAGTTAGTGCACTGGGTTAACCTCACTCCCTCCCTCCCTCCCTCTCTCCCTTCCTCTCTCCCTCTCTCTCTCCCTCTCTCTCTCCCTCTCTCCCTTCCTCCCTTACTCTCTCCCTCTCTCTCTCTCTCCCTTCCTCCCTTACTCTCTCTCTCTCTCTCTCTCTCTCTCTCTCTCTCTCTCTCTCTCTCCCCCTCAATTCCTCCCTCTCTTTTTGCTGCTCCTCCCTTTGGCCTTTTCATGTTGTTATGAACATGACCCCGTTTTTTTAAGAGAGGAGACAAAGAGAAAATTGATTTTTTTAAGATACACTGTGTGATTATAAGCAACCCATTTTTACAGACTAATTGATAGAAATTAAAACATTACAATTTCACATTATATCACGTAGACATAACCGACATAACCGACATAACCTACCCTGGGAAACCTGATTAGATTAGATTAGATAATACTTTATTTATCCCACAATGGGGAAATTCACTTGTTAGAGCAGCAGTGTGTGTGTGTGTGTGTCTGTGTCTGTGTGTGTGTGTGTGTGTGTGTGTTTGAGGGAATGTGCATCAGTTTGTGTGTGTGTGTGTCTGTGTGTGTGTGTGTGTGTTTGAGGGAATGTGCATCAGTTTGTGTGTGTTTCTTTGTGTGTGTATGCTCCCCTGAGTGAGATCTGGTTTCTGAATGTGTCCTGCCTTCAGTCTCCTGGTGAGCTGGTCAACATCTGCACGGCTTTCTACGTCACTAGCCGAAACCAGCTGGCTAACCGCAACTGTTAGCATGCTAACGCTAGCATGCTACCTCATTGTCAACGGCAAAGCACTGCTACAAAACACACTAGTTCACCATAATCTCCAAAAGAACTACTTCCATGTGCTCCCTGGTTTAGAAGAAGTCTCCCAGCTAATCCTGCCTTGGAACTGACTGAAGTTGGAGAAACAGCCTTTTTTTTACTGTCTATGGAGCTAGCTGACATGATCTACATCTGAGCTACTGAGCAGTGAGTACTGAGTGTGAGGGCAATCAAAGATAGTACAGGAGAAGAAAAGATGTCTCACTCTGTAGCTAAAACAGAGAGCTGAACAAAGGGTGAAAAGAGGAGCTGCAGCAATGTGCAGTACAACACAAATATGGTGCTTTTTGATAATTAAACCATGTAAACCTATTCTGGTACAACCTTGAAATACAGTTATGAACCTGAAAATGAGCAGAATATGGGAGCTTTAAAGGATTGAGCTTGGTCTAGTGATAGCCAGACTATAGCCTTTTTCTGTGTCGATACAAAGGATGCAGTTTGATTGGTCTAGGACAGTTGGGCTGGCAGCAGCAGTCAGAGGCTCAGACTGGCTTAGTCCCGCATATCACACAGAGCTGACTCTCTTAGTTTAGTTTGCAACGTGGCCCACTTTGCTCCTCTGCTATAAATATTCAGGATTTTGGCAGGGCACACCTGTTCCCAGTGATCCTTTGGCTCAGTGTCTCACTGCTGATTGAGATCATGTCAGAGCAGAGGTGTATTTTGGAACTCCAAAGTGCCCGAGATGACATCCTCAAATGTCTTGTTTTGTCCAAAACTCAAAGATATTCAGTTTTCTGTCCCAGAGGAGAGAAGACACTAAAACAATATTCACATTTAACTGACATCACACAAGTTTTTACTCATTTTCAGTCAAGTGTATTAAAAAAGTCTGAAGTGCATAGGCTATATTCGGAAGAGTGTGTACTGTACATACATGTATGCAAGGGTATCGGAAGTTGTGCATCATTTGATGGTATTTTTCATTCCTTTAGCTTCTAATAGTAGAACTAGGCCAGTGTTACATCAGACAGACATGCAACCGGGCAAAGTATGTCACTGCGAAGCTCCTCTCGTTGCAAGTTAGCCTCCGATGCCAAAAAAAAGGGACTTGCCCATGGGGAATAGTAAACTCTATACAAGGCTAGTCTCACATGTCCAGCTTCAGCACTGCAGGGTAAGGTCTGGCTACACCACAGATGCATTCTGGGATAGGAGAGAAAAAACCTCTCTGGGTTGTTTGCATTTCTTTAAACCAGTCGTCTTGGGCGGTGCTAAGCTCCGGTCGCAGGGACAGTGGCTCTGCTAAATAACCTCAGGAAGGAACTTGTTTTGGTGGAACATTTGCACCCTGCAAAAGAAAACTCCTCATGCAATATTAAATGATGTTAACTGTGAGGTATTTAAATCAGCTGATGGTTAAACCTCATTGGCTCTTACCAGTGTATCTCTGTGTGTACTTGATCCACAGCAATCCCACCAATCGGTCCCAAAACCTCCCAGTTGGAGAGGAAATTATCTAACATATTCTATATAAATCTTTCCAATCATTCCCTGAAAGAACCAATCAGACCTGCCTTGTTGCACCATTCAAATTTTCTTCAAAACTTGACATTTTCAGCGTGTAGCTCGCTAGCTCGAAGTTTGTTGTTTTTCAAAGCGAAAAGAGTTCGAGAACAAAGCCTGAGGTGCCACATTTCGGGCTTTATCCTGTGAAATATACTTCTGTTGATCCAGAATAATACAAAGCTGTCTCTGCACAATGGAAACAGGTTGTGCCTCTGAAGTTTTCTCTTCTAAATGTTACGTTTTGAGAAACGTAAGCAATGTCTGAAGCACAAAAGATGGACAACCTTACTAGAAACATGGGCATGTCTTTATATAATATGGTGTTACAGTATCAACAAACTTACTAAGGAACAACATGTCATAATGACTTTGCGTAAACATACACGCCCACTTTCCTAAAGCCAAGTGGCGTGTTATCTGTACGCATTTTGAGCTATCTGCGTCTATGTCTACGCTGTATACAGCAGACAAAAACATACACGCCATTAATGGCATATGAATTGGCATGTACATACGCCACTTCATTAGATCAGTCTGTAGGGAATATAAAAGAAGAGAAACCTGAGTCTTTGTAATGCTCCGTTGCCCTAATGTATTTTATCTATTTACTGATGGTGATTCATTTTCTTATGTCAGCCAGTGAGTCATGTGTTACCTAACTGGCGGTCCTGGCTACAGTTGATAGTAGATAACAGTTGATAAGAGGATCCAGATGTTGGGTCTGGGAACTCACCATTGGTCAGGGCTCAATCCGAGGGGCGGGATAAACAGTTGTCTTTCAAATTCCCTCTGCACGCAATAGGATAGCGCTTCAACCAATCAGAGCAACGCTAGCTGATAGATTCAACTTTAAACTCCGAACAAATCTTCCCTTTTTTTAAGAATGACTTAAGAGACGTTCTTTGTTCTTTTCTCAAATAAAAGCTGAACTCCAAGTCTTCCAGAAGACCTCTGTTCACCAGCAGCAGCAGCAGCCATAAGCCCCGCCCACCGGCTCTATACACGATGTGATTGGCCTGACTAGAGTTTGGTTTTTCCAGCAGAGAGTTGCTACACCCCCACTGGCTGCAAATTAATTTTTCTGCCGCTAGGGTGCATCTAGATTTCTAGACTAGCTCTTTTAGGCACTCGGGTCAAACTTGACCCATTTTCAAAAAGTTTCTATATAAGAAATTGGGGTTTTCTTTCAAACAAATTGTCCAAAAAAAATATAATGTGGATGCTTCACTACAACGCTCATCACAGGTTAAATTAATAATCAGTTCACTACTTTCATTGAATTAAGTAAATCTACTCATTGCTGCTTTGCAGGTTGTCTTTGCAAGTCAGTTGATAACTCAATTATAAGTGTAAAATTGTTTGTAAAATTAAAACAGGTGCCATTGTGCTTAACCACACAAACACTGGTGAAAGAACGGAGAAAAGCAGGCAGTTTTTAATCATATGTTGATTGGGGTCAACATTTGTTTTTATTTTGTATTTTTTTTCAACTTTTGAAATGCTCCCCTCTTCCACAATGAACATTAGTGTCTTTACATACATATTCATGTCAAAAGGAAGCAATGGTAATGACCAACCAGACCAACTACCACCCGTCTCTAAACACCACACTATCTTTGCCTGTTTTTTTTTTTTTTCTTAAAACCATCAGCAAAACCCCACAAACATTACTGATTAATTAATACACACTGAAAAAAGAGCCGAGGGGAAGGAGGAATGAGGCAAATACATGTCATCACAGTCAATAGGATAAAAAGACACGGCATCGAGAAAACAGAACAACATCTTGACGAAGAACAGGATATAAAACCAATGAAATTAAACATTACAGTGTTGCTCGAGGGTGTGGGGGAACTTTACATTTATACACAAGCACCAAAAAAGCCAAACGTGATACATAGACTAAACTAGGATCCAGTGCAGGCAATTCCTCACCGCCCAGAAGCAGAACTGCCACAAGAAAGGGATTAAAAAAATGAATGAACTAATTGAAATTAATAATGGAGGCACATGGGAGACAAGGAGGTCATTTATTAGGGCTGGGTATCGCCACTGAATCGATTCGATTCCAATTCACAAGGTCCCCATTCGATTTGATTATCGATCCTATATCGATTTGATCAGAGAGATTTCACTTACAATACCCATTTATCTTTGATTTGAAAGACCCTCTTACCTACTGCATTAGTCAAAATATCAGCGCTAAGTGCTATCTTCAGTGCAAAGACGGTAAATCCTAAAGCCGTACATTTTTGTCTAACTTTGGAGCATTATTTTTTAATTCAACTCAGTTTATGTAAGAAAGGGGACTGTGCAAATTAATAAAATGTATGTTTGTACATGGGTTAAAAATGCCAGAATTAGCCAAAAGGCTATTTATAATTTGTTGTCCCCTGGCCTCGATGTTAAAAAAGGCATCTTCTTTATATTTAGCATGACATGGATTCCTTGGATTGTCTACTTTAAGGATGCTTCTCTGGGTTTTTTGAATCAATACCGCATCATTCAAATGGAGATTGATTTGAATCGGAAAATAGACTTTTTATAAACCCAGCCCTATCATTTATGTTGTTAATTGAAGCTCAGGATTCATTGCTGGTGGGGAATTTTAAAGTGTGCACTAATTGGAGGATTTGAGGATCTTTTGTTTTATTGCACAATATCTCAATTATCTGGGAGCCAGTATAAACCCAAAGGGCCATGCTTGGTCACACTACAAAACCTCAGATCTCAGTGCACTGTAGTGTTTTTATTACATGAATGATGTGACTTAACTCCTCCTGCATTTACCCCCCACAAAACCTCCATTACAGTTCAAACTCAAGACTGCAGTTTGTATCTAAAAAGGTCTGTACACATTCTCTGTCTATGTTCTTGTGGGCTTTTCTACAGTGATGGGCATGTGGAGAAAAAGGGAAATAAATGCATTGGGCCAGTGAATGGTAACAACAACAAGATAGGGTTGATAAAGCTCAAATAAACTCAAGGCTTAAAGCCTGCAGCTGGTGAATTCCACCGATTATTTAAAGGCTGGTTAAAGGTTAAGAAGTCCAAAACATTTTTAATGAGGAAACAATGTGTTCTCCATTCAGTGCTGTTGGCGCTCCAAAGTGGACGGCCATTTCTGTGTAAACAGAGCATTAACAAATTATTAATGCTAAAGCTTAACAATCAAGAGAGAGGCATTTTAATTTGAATGGGTCCTGTAGCAACAGTGGGCAACGCGGCTGTGCAAACCCGTTCTCACTCCCAACTCGTCAAAAACTTGGTGGACGCTTGGTCAATGGCTCTCAGCGTCTGATATTGACGCAAAAGCACCCTTTAACGTCTGTATGGGACAAACCTGACCGTAGCGCTGTAACATGACGCAGTATGAAGAGCGACAGTGGTGACGAGTAGTATGCAAGACCGAAATCCGTGTAAAGAGGCAGGTTCGGGTGGTGGATGAGTCAAACAACGAGCAGGAGATGAGGCAGTTTGAGGGCTAGTTTGAAGCTGATGCCTAATCTCAGACCTGTGCTTCGCATTTCGACAGCCAAAGAACCGGCTTTCGGCCAGAAAAACTGCTTCCAGAGCAGCACCTACGCCTATAGAACCAAGAACTGCTTATGTAAGTGACGGGATTATCGTGACCAACATGACCAACTAAAAACCAGAGCTTTAGTTTTCTGCTCTGTGTGCGCAAATGTGGTCCTGTGAGCATGGTGATGTGACGAGCACAAGCTCAACCCTCTGAAAGCACTCGCAACTGTTTAACACCGTCTCGCCGTCAAGTTGACTCTTGAGACTTTGTAGACGGAGTCGTATACTGATGTATACTGGGACATAATGGCGAGGCTCTCTAGGAAAAGCAAACCGTTCGTCAGTTGAACCGACTGCAAACGGGCACTAGCATCAGCCCAGAACTGAAACTAGGTTTGCATTGGTGGAAAGGGGGTTAAAAAGTGACGCAAAGGAGTCCCAACCCAGAGTGTCAGAAAGTGACGCCAAGGGCCCTAACTAAGCACGGTGAAAGGGGTACAAATAGCGCTGCAGATTGGATTACATTCGAATTGAAAGCCCTGTGCGTCTGACTGAGACGCCAACATGACATCATGACTTCGCGTAAACATACACGCCAGATCCTAAAGCCAAATGGCGTGTTATCTGGACGCATTTTGAGCTATCTGCATGGATGTCTATGCTGTATACAGCAGACGCCAGCCTGCAATGTCACAGCGTAAACATACATGCCACTTTCTAAAGCCACGTGGTGTGTTATAGCGAGGCTACGGTTGGGTTTAGCATTGATAAACACGCTAAAAAGGGAGTATGCGTCTTGATAACACGCCAATAATGGCATCCGAATTGTCGTGTCATACATACGCCACTTCATGATATCAGTCTGGAGCTGCTTAAGGAGACTTTTTGCGTCAGTAACCAACACCAAAGGCCCGTGCCCATGCGTTGGTTTCTTTGGCGCGCTGGGAGTGAGACTGTATTGGCTGTACAGTAATTATGATTCATAATAGCATGGTCACTTTCCAAAAACCCTCTTTTACCGTTGTAGGTTTGTCACATTTTTGTTGAATTTGTATTCAAATTTTTTTGTAAAATATATATTTATAATAGATACATATATTCATATATAACAGTGATATACAAACCAAGTGCTTAAAAAATAAAGGTGATGGCAATCTTTTGAGAAACAATGGAGATGGTTGGGGAGAGGATGGGTCCGTAGAGGTAGGGTCTGGGAAGAGGTATGGAACTTGATATTTGTAGTGTTGGTGCTTCTTTGGTTGAGGAAAGGTCCCCAGAGAACATTTGCATTCGATTTTAATTAAGGCAGATAGCCATACATGTGTATGTTTGTCTACAGTCAGATATGTACCAATTTTATAGTACTGATAAAGCTCAAAACTTTTCCTTTTCCTACATTCGTGTTTGTACTGTAAGTGATCTAAATGTTGTATTGTTGACAAAAGTAGAAAAGCAGGTAGTTCCATTCCTCCTCTCATCACATAAACAAAAGTGCTTCTGTAAGTATGGAGAGGTTGTAAGAAATGACAAATCTGTACAATATATACAAATATGATACAGCCCTACAAGATGTCCAGCCTTTTTTGGTGATATTGGGGATTTGATTGGGGGAGTACAAAAGCCCAGCTTCCTGTCCAGAGGGCTCAAGGAGAGGATTTGATCCTAGGGCAAAGGCATGATGGCAGGGTAGTTCTCAGAGGAGAAATTATGTCTTTTGTTGTGACAAGTTCTGAAGCCAAGTTCAGACCAAAGATTTGCGACCAGGCAAAACCGTTTAGGAACATTGCGGGCTAAAGTTACAGCGGTTTGAACCAGAGAGGCCGGTTTCAGAACGTAAGAGACGTCACCTTTTTAACCAGCCAATAGAAAAGTCAGCAGTTTGTAAAGTCACCTACAGACTATAAAAATAAAATGAGCCATATGTGGTCGAGCACTTGGAATTCAACTGTATCTCACACTCACTATCAATTGAAAATGCTACAAATTATATTCAGGCAAAAAAAAACTGAAAGTCTGAAGTTATAATGGATGTACAGAGAGTTGTTGCTATATGCAGATGATGCACCGCTTGTGTCGTCTCATTGGTGTAAACTGGCAAGTTTCAGAAAGTTGCATACCGGCACATTGCAAGAATTTGCAACTTTCAACTTGTCTCGTCTTCAAATCTTTGGTCTGAACTGGGCATGTTAAAGTCACCTAATCTCGCCTCTTGTTTCGTCGTCCACCTGTCTCCTTTTTCCCACTCTCCTTCCTGCCCTCCTCCCATGATGAAGCCGCCTGTCCACAGCCTCCAGCCTGGCTCTCTCGCATAACGTTTTGCTGTGGTATGAGGGACAAGTAAGGGTGCTGGGGCAGGGGAGGTGGCGTGGCAGAGGGAGGGCTTGTGGGGGATTCCTGGCCCGAGCAGTTGCTGCTGCCGCTGCTCCCGGTGCTCATGGCCCGGTGTTTGAGTCTGAGTTTGTGGGGCAAGGCTGTGCCCTTCACCTCCCCCTGGGGATCCCGGCCCGGGGCCTGAGAGCATCCCTGGTAGGATGGAAGAGGCGAAGCAGGGTGGTGTAAGCTGGCATGATGCTGATTGTGGTAGCTGCCCATATCTGAGCAAGATGATGAGGGGGACTCTTCATCATCTGTGGAGGCCTCTTTGTCAGAGCTGCGGGGATCCCCGTCAATGGATGACGTGTCCTTGCTGGAAGAGCCTCGGTAGTAAGTCTCGCTGCCGTGCTGCCCCTCGTAGGTAAGCACAGGTGGCTCTTCATCTTGGGCACTGAGGTATGAATGATGAGGCTGCTGCAGATGATGGTACAGGTGCGAGTGATTGACCCCGTCGTCTTGTTTGTGGAGGAACTCTGCAGATGAATCTCTCTCCTGCTGCTGGGCAAGTTGGCAACCTCGGTACACCTGTCGGCTTTCTGAGAGCTCATACGGAGGCGAGTCTAACGTCTTCCTCTCCAGTTGCTTTGTCACCTCAGCCAGTGTCTCTGTGGAGCTCTCTGTAAGAGACTGGCTGCTGCTGCTGCTCTGCTTCTGGGCTGCCTGCAGATCGATTTTCTGGTGCCTCGTCAATGCGTCCACAGAACAGGAGGCACTGCTGGAGCCATACAGAATGACGCTCCTCTGGGCAGCAGGTTGGTGAGGTGCCGGCTGGCTGACAGTGTTAACAGGCTCCTGATGGAGCTGTTGTTGTTGTTGTTGTTGTTGGTGCTGCTGTTGGCTGTGATAAGCAGGCTCCATCTCCTGAGAATGCTGCTGGATCTGGTGGTGAGTAGGCACAGACGCCAGACCACGGTGGATGTTGAACATGATCTGCGTGGTGGTGCCGTTTGCAATGTCCATCTCTAACCTGTCACCTTCCTGTTTGATCTTGAAAGGGATCGGCTCAGGGCTGTCCCTGGAGGAGCCGTCGGACATGTCGGAGAGGGAGCCATGCGGTGAGTATTTCACCAGCTGCCTGTGGCCCTCGCTGCGTCCACACTGCTCTGTTTCTGAGGAATCAGAGTTCATCATCACCTGAGAACCGCTAGAGTAACCGCTGGAGTAGTACTGCGTAGAAGAAGAAGGGGATGAGGACGAGCCTCCATTTCCCGTGTTGCTTCCACCGATCTGCTGGCTCTTTTCGATGTAGGAGGCGGTGTTTATGAGGCCGAATCGCAGCTTCAGCTGCAGCAGCTCTGTCTTGAGCCTCACGTTCTCATCGTTCAGTGCAATGACACGGTTCTCCAAGACCATATCGTTGAGACGTCGCTTCTCTCGAGAGCGCTTGGCAGCCTCGTTGTTTTTGCGGCGTTTTTCCCAATAGCAGGCGTCCTTCTTTTCATCCGAAATGAACTCGCGCTTTCGCCTGCAGCTCATACTGGGTTTGCCCTTGGCGAGGCATCCCACGCGAGCTGGGCTCCCTTCGGCAGAAGGAAGAGACTCTTCATAACTGCTGAAGGTCTCAACGCAGTTAGGGTTATCCCCTGAGTTTTTGTTTAATGTCTTGAGAGCTGAAGTCAGATTTTCCATATTTGTCTAGTGGCAGCCAGTTTGAAATGTTTTTTTTGGGGGGGGAGATAAAACCAGGTCAGAGGTGAAAGGAAAGGGATGGGATGGTAACAAAAACAACTTTGAAGGTTCTTTGTCTGTTTATCGCAGGTTTATGACAGGAGGGGACTCAAGTGTCCAAATAATCCAGAAAGATAAAGAACAGCTGGAGCTCAGCATTAGAAACCCTCATTTATCCACTTGTTTTTTTAGTTTTTTGGTTCAGTGTCCAGACCGTTAGCAGCTCAGTCTCAGTCTTTTCCTCTCGCTTTTCTGTTGTTGGATATTGAAGCTTCGCTGGCGGAGAAGTGCCCTAGATCTCCGTGCAAACTGCAGGATGTAGGTCAGCCCGTCTACCTCAGCGTGTCAGTCTCTTGGGGAGCTTCGCTCTCGCTCCGTCTGTCTGCCTCTCTTCGGTTGACTGCGAGATGAAAGGCTGCACAGATAAAAACAGAAACAGATATGTTAATCCACGTGGACTGGATTGTGCTCCACTGTGCATTCTCATAGCAGACTCAAACATTTATTTTAAGGCATTATTTTGTCATTTCTCCTAATGTTGTGATTCTTTTAAGCATGCATAGTGCCCAAAGGCACATTTCTACATCCAAACAGCTTTCCTTTTCTCTTTTGACATGTCTGGCTTTAAGTGACAGTGTAGCCCCTGGCGACTAATGAATGGTGGCTAGACCTCACCGTCTGACCTATTTATCCGCTATTGATCTGCTCTGTCTGCAGCCTGTGACCCCTGACCCTCATCCTGGCGTTTTGATGTTGTCTTTTGTGATGCAATGAGGGCACCAAGTTCATTGCTGATGGTCCTGTTTTCATCTCGCCACCCGTTAGTTATGTTTTAAAGACGCAGTTGAAATCAAATGTAAGAGACTGGTAATTCGAAATGGCATTTATGGCAACTGAGGGAAGTGCACACATGAAATTAATAATGTAACGCTGCAGACATTGCATCAGTCTGACACATGCTGAGAGCACAAAACTTGGCTGTTTATAGGGTAACTTTTTACTTAACATTTTCTCATGTTTTTGTGTCTAAGTCACTCATAGGAACAACCGTCTTAGAAATCGGTCCAGTATTAAGCAAGATCGCTTCTGTCAGCAGTGGCGAAACAAGCTGCAATGTAACGTTAACGGTTAATTGCGCACCTACAATTTTGTCTACTAAAAGTTCTGTTTTTGCCGTTGACAGGCTCAGATTATTATTCTAAGTGTCTGACATTATGGAAAGGATCCCTACAGAGATAGACCTTTTAGTTAAAGAGTAAGATCCTTTTAGTTTAACATGAAACAGCCCCGAAATCACCATCACCAAATTCCACCAGACTCCATGTAAATAATCAGGACTTTTAGCGTGTATAGAGCCAGCATATTTCCACCAGACTCCATGTAAATAATCAGGACTTTTAGCGTGTATAGAGCCAGCATATCTCCACCAGACTCCATGTAAATAATCAGGACTTTTAGCGTGTATAGAGCCAGCATATTTCCACCAGACTCCATGTAAATAATCAGGACTTTTAGCGTGTATAGAGCCAGCATATTTCCACCAGACTCCATGTAAATAATCAGGACTTTTAGCGTGTATAGAGCCAGCATATCTCCACCAGACTCCATGTAAATAATCAGGATTTTTAGCGTGTATAGAGCCAGCATATCTCCACCAGACTCCATGTAAATAATCCTTACTTTTAGCGTGTATAGAGCCAGCATATCTCCACCAGACTCCATGTAAATAATCAGGACTTTTAGCGTGTATAGAGCCAGCATATCTCCACCAGACTCCATGTAAATAATCAGGACTTTTAGCGTGTATAGAGCCAGCATATTTCCACATGTAAATGGGTGAATTAAGGGTTTATTTCAACCAAACCAGAGTGGTGATTGTTGGAACAGTGGAACGATGAACCAAGACGGCTTTTGGTAGTTTTATTTATTTAGTTTCTGTCCACTTTGAATGAAGTGTGTTTTACGCTGATAAAAGTGCTGATTATTTACATGGAGTCTGGTGGAGTTTGGTGATGGTGATTTCGGGGCTGTTTCATGTAAACTAAAAGGATCTTACTCTTTAACTAAAAGGTCTACCTCTGTAGGGATCCTTTCCATAATGTTGTTAGACAGCGTTGTCGCTCAATAGTGGATCAATTTCAAAGGCTTTTGTTCACATTAATCACTTAGACACCAATGCATGGGAAAATAGGGTCCACCTGCCCCAAGATAAACCTTTAATGATTAGCTCTTTTTGTGTGCATGCATGAGTGCTTGAGTCAGATTCAAGGCTGGTGGTGTTCCCTGGATCCATTTTAAAACATTTCACACAGGAAAAGAAACCCCTACATGAGGGACAGTCTGCTGCTTTTCACACTGACGAACATTATCCACCAAAAAACGCTGAAACACAGCTACTCCCCCCCCCCCACAATGCATTCATCCGCAGAGGAATGTGGCAGCATTCTTCGCCAAAATAACTCGATGCCAAATCAATACAGCCTGATGCAGATAAAGGCAGACAAAGGCAGCAGCCAGCACGGGTCAAGGATAAAGAGGCTGGGGAGATATGGAGGTGTGGGGGCAACTGGGAGGGGCAAAGATAAATATAGGGCAAGGGCTGCTGGAGAGACACTGGCTGGAATAACACAGCACGTTACCATTTAAAACATGAGGGTAGTTGGTGTGTGTGTGTCTGTGTGTGTGTCTGTGTGTGAGTGTGTCTGTGTGTGTGTGTGTGTGTGTGTGTCTGTGTGTGTACGTGTGTGTGAGTGTCTCTGTGTGTGTCTGTGTGTGTGTGTGTGTCTGTGTGTGTGTGTATGTCTGTGTGTGTGTGTATTTCTGTGTGTGTGTGTGTGTGTGTATTTCTTTGTGTTTGTGTGTCTGTGTGTGTGTGTGTGTGTATGTCTGTGTGTGTGTGTGTATTTCTGTGTGTGTGTGTGTGTGTCTGTGTGTGTGTGTGTGTGTGTGTGTGTGTGTGTGTATGTCTGTGTGTGTGTGTGTGTCTGTGTGTGTGTGTGTGTGTGTGTGTGTGTGTGTGTGTGTGTGTGTGTGTGTGTGTGTATAATGATTGGGTCATAACCACGAGACTTACTAGCTAAGTTTCCATCCACTTGTCAATCGAATTATCTGAAGTTCGGTAAAAAAACTCATGCGAATAAAGCTGGGGAAAGTGTATTTCCATCAAACAGCTCTAAAGCGAATAAAAACCTGTGCATAATGACATCACATGCTGTTTTGCGATTAAATTGGTATATCGAATCGATTTGAGACATTTCATGTTGTTTCCATTCATTTTTGCACTGAATCGCACAAGATTCAAGCAAACATTTGCGAACAAAGTTTTGCTAGACAAAAGTAGTTGTTGTTAATATTAGAAGCCTAAGCTCCGATGGGCCTTTGGCTGAGGATCTGATCCAGCTCATCTAAAAGGTGGAACTTGCCTTATATTTTCCCTCCGGCACCGCTGAGAGACAACTCTCTTTTTTGAGCCGTGTATCTCTGTTTGAGCGCCTGACATTTACTCCGCAGGACGTCCCACGGCTTGTCGTAAGGGACATTCTAAAACGCTTAACGTGAAAAAGCAGAAACGCTTTATGTCAGATAACGTCCATAATAATTGGACTTTGGGTTAGATTATTTGACAGTTTTCCGTGGTTATGATGGGTAATATGAGAGAGAAATTTGGTGATGATTGATCATTGTTTAGGTACATTAAACCACATTTTCCTCGCCATAACTTTTATAATCGTTGGATTTCGATTTAGTTTTTTTTGACAGGCTTAAGTGTTCATGACAAGATGACCATGATAAATCTGGTGATGATTGATCGTTGTTTAGATACACTAAACCACGTTAAGCTTTTTCAAGTTAAGCGTTTTAGAATGTCCCTGTCGTAACTGTTGGTCATTTCCTTCGCGAGCTCCTGATAAATGATGCCGTTTCTTAGATTTTTGCTATCTAAAATAGCTGTTATATTTTTCTGGTAAATTAAATTAAAAAGTATCTCATCTCCTCGTTTGTCCGCTTACATCTGTTTTTGTTTTGCAAACAGAGAGGAAATACTGGGCGGAAATGAACTGAAACTTCTTCTTCTTCCTTTTATTGCGGGTTGCAACCATAAAATGACCTAAAACTTAATCGCAATTCATTATTTATTTGGCAAATAACGTTTCCATCAGTGTTTATCGCATAAGCTGTATATCGATCAAGAGAAAATCCGATGAGACCGAACGTATTTCATTTGAGTCGATATTCATGAAATTCAGTCGGATTTTACTGTTTCCATGACGACATTTTTCATTCAATATCACTTAATTCGGATAAAAACGGGTCGATGGAAACATAGCTACTGTCACACAGTAGAGGAATTACCGTATAGTACAGGAGAAGCTCTCAGTTAGTTTGGACTTCCATTAGCTGTTTAGGTTTAATTACTAATGTTAACTAGCATGTTAGTGATCAGTAATTACTAATGTTAACTAGCATGTTAGTGATCAGTAATTACTAATGTTAACTAGCATGTTAGTGATCAGTAATTACTAATGTTAACTAGCATGTTAGTGATCAGTAATTACTAATGTTAACTAGCATGTTAGTGATCAGTAATTACTAATGTTAACTAGCATGTTAGTGATCAATAATTACTAATGTTAACTAGCATGTTAGTGATCAGTAATTACTAATGTTAACTAGCATGTTAGTGATCAGTAATTACTAATGTTAACTAGCATGTTAGTGATCAGTAATTACTAATGTTAACTAGCATGTTAGTGATCAATAATTACTAATGTTAACTAGCATGTTAGTGATCAGTAATTACTAATGTTAACTAGCATGTTAGTGATCAGTAATTACTAATGTTAACTAGCATGTTAGTGATCAGTAATTACTAATGTTAACTAGCATGTTAGTGATCAGTAATTACTAATGTTAACTAGCATGTTAGTGATCAATAATTACTAATGTTAACTAGCATGTTAGTGATCAGTAATTACTAATGTTAACTAGCATGTTAGTGATCAGTAATTACTAATGTTAACTAGCATGTTAGTGATCAGTAATTACTAATGTTAACTAGCATGTTAATGATCAGTAATTACTAATGTTAACTAGCATGTTAGTGATCAATAATTACTAATGTTAACTAGCATGTTAGTGATCAGTAATTACTAATGTTAACTAGCATGTTAGTGATCAATAATTACTAATGTTAACTAGCATGTTAGTGATCAGTAATTACTAATGTTAACTAGCATGTTAGTGATCAGAAATTACTAATGTTAACTAGCATGTTAGTGATCAATAATTACTAATGTTAACTAGCATGTTAGTGATCAATAATTACTAATGTTAACTAGCATGATAGTGATCAGTAATTACTAATGTTAACTAGCATGTTGGTGATCAATAATTACTAATGTTAACTAGCATGTTAGTGATCAATAATTAGCCTGTGTCTATGTTATCTCCTTACATATACCTACACTCTCCGTCTCTGTGAGATTGGGAATGATTGAGATTTCTCTCGGCACAGCTACCAGAAGACTTCTTTCAGACACGTTGCTCACGTCACATCTACGCTGTCTCTGTCAGTTGGAGGCTGCTCAGTAAAGCAAGAGATCACCGGAAAAGTGCTTCAAATATCCTTCACTGGTTTACGTCCAGAGCAACGGGGTCTATTGGTCCATTTTATATATGTCAATGGTCAGCTCCCATCGTATCACGGAAACTGTTGACATGAGATGGCGCTGTGCCAGCGGGTCAAACGTTTCAGACATTACAGGAAGCCGTAATCTCGTTAATTAATAATCACAGGGCACGTTCATCCAGGAGTAATAGTTAGGTCACTCGTGTAACCTGTAGTTACTGTGCTTCTGCTTGAAAAAATAACAAAACAAAGTGACTCACTCCGCGCTCCGATAACTACGAGCCTATACGGCCAGACGGACAAAGTTCAGTTCAGGACACTTGACACACTGACTGAAAAATATTCCTTTTATTTCTATAAAGTGTGCAATACTCAATTCTATCGAATCCCAATACTTCTAGAATGGCAATGAATGGAAATCGCCAGTGGTTTAGTCTAATGTATTGTAGTGGGTATACTATACTGTCTATATATATATATATATATATATATACAGTACAGGTCAAAAGTTTGGACACACCTTCTCATTCAATGTGTTTCCTTTTTATTTTCATGACTATTTACATTGTAGATTCTCACTGAAGGCATCAAAACTATGAATGAACACATATGGAATTATGTACTTAACAAAAAAGTGTGAAATAACTGAAAACATGTCTTATATTTTAGATTCTTCAAAGTAGCCACCCTTTGCTTTTTTTTGATAACTCTGCAAACCCTTGGTGTTCTCTCAATGAGCTTCATGAGGTAGTCACCTGAAATGGTTTTACCTTCACAGGTGTGCTTTGTCAGGGTTCATTAGTGGAATTATTTCCCTTATTAATAAAAAAGCAAAGGGTGGCTACTTTGAAGAATCTAAAATATAAGACATGTTTTCAGTTATTTCACACTTTTTTGTTAAGTACATAATTTCATATGTGTTCATTCATAGTTTTGATGCCTTCAGTGAGAATCTGTATCGGTAAAGAATGGAATCAGGTCAAAAGCATATCTTCGCAGCCCTAATATTCACACCATATTTGTTTCAAAGTGTCTGGATTTTTTTCTCCCTCTGCTTGACTTAGCAATTTACCGTAGTGAGCCTTTGACATTTGACATGTGGCTGTTTGACACGATAGAGACACAGAATAATATATTTTTTTAAGCGTGCCCCACTGACCCAGAAACTGGGGAGCGACTCGACTCTGTAAACACGAGTGTAGCTGAGGATATAGGTCAGCCGTGCAGCTGCCGTGCAGAGAGGTGAAGCGCCAACGAGAGACGAGCAGGGAGAGATTTAAATAAGACTTTAAGACGGGGAGACCACAAAAAAAGACCAAAGAGGTGCCGAGGAATTTAGAGAATGGTCAAATATAGACGAAGGTGAGAGTGTGCAGTGCGGAGACAAAGAAAGGGAATCGATGAGAGAGAGTTGGAACAAAGACAGAGATGGAGGGATGGAGGGATGGAGAGGGAGGGGAGGGAGATGGGGAAGGAGGGGGAGGACCAGAGGCGATTGCGACACAGTGTTGGTATTGCATCAATGGAAGGAATGTGTTGCCCATAGCAACAAAAAGGGAGCAAAACAGAGAAAGGGGCAGCCAATCAGAGTCTTTCTCTGCCTGTCCTCTGAGCCAGCGGCGTCACGAGGTCCAGAGGCAGAGAGCGAGAAAACAAAAGACGACGATTGACGTCAACGAGCGTGTCATCCCACTCCTACAGTCGGGATGAGCAAGAATGTGCAGCTGCCATTATTTTTATTATTTTCAAAAATTTTATTATTTTCAAAATTTTCAAAATTTGTATTATTTTCTAAATTGTTATTATTTTCATTAGTTTTATAATTTTCATAATTTTTATTATTTTCATAATTTTTTATTATTTTCAGAATTTTTATGGAGTATACCCTCTAGGAAAGGTCAAGGATTTCAGTATACCCACTTACAAAAAACCACAAGGATACCGTTACATACGATGATCGTTTTGTAAGTAAGTAAAGTGTATTTGCATAGCACCTTTCACAGATAAAAATCACAAAGTGCTTCACAATAAAATGCAATGCAACATAAGAAGTCACAATACAAATGCAATGCAATTTGAAATACAAATAGAAAACCTAACAAACAACCATAAAAACCCCCTTGACTCAGTCTTCAGCTGCTTTTTAAAAGATTCGACAGAATCCGCACAGCGTAGCGAGAGAGGCAGGTCATCCCACAACCTGCGTGGGAACCACACGCTTACGTTCATAAATCCACTGCCTGTGTTGCGAGTCGTGCGGGAACTACTGAACTGCGCAAATTTGAAATTAACAAATCCAAATCACTAAAGTAGCTAGATATATGAAACAAAAGCAAATGTAAAGTCCACTCTCCCAGTGTTTCTGTAAGCCTGCTCCTGAAGCTATAGGCTACTGCAGCTTGGGATGACTCTGCAGCCGACGTTAACGTTACAGAAACTACAGGAAATGAGGCTGATGCTGCACGCGGTAACGTTACAAAATAACCCCTATAGGGTTATCGCTCTGGGACGGGCCAGTCTAATGCTGGGAGGGAATTAATGACTCATGAGTATACTCACTACAAAATACTAGACTACCCCCACTGGTTGTTGAGCTCCACTGAAGTCATTCTTAAAAAAGGAAGATGTCAGATGATCAGGCTATAATTTTATAGCATTTAAAAAAAAATGGTAATGGGAAATGTCTAAAAAAGCTTCAAAAACTTTGAAAAAGGCGACAAAAAGGTTTTTTTAAGGCAAAAACGCAACAAAAATGTCAGAAAAAGTGACAAAAAGCGCCAGGAAAAGCATAGAAAAGCAAACAGTTGCATGGGCGACAGGAAGACATCATAAGGGTTAATTTGCACGCATTAAATATCATTTTTCAAACTCAAATATATACGAAATCTATCCCACTGAAGTAAGCAAAAAAAACTGTCAGTGTGTCACAGCACACACAACCCTTGACCTAGATTCCTCTTTCCAATTCATCATACCTTCTCCATGCCGAGGCACTTGTGGAATGATAGCACGGTGAAAGAATCCAAAGCTGCACCCGTTCACACGGTCACAGATCCCAAATGCTGCCAGAGGCTCAACTGCAAGGCCGCAGAGAAGTCTGGGAAAAAACAACTCAAAAAAACCCCGCACGAGTTTCCTGTTTCAATCCAAACTCGTAAAATACGGAGATTTGGAACAAAGACTGGCTGTGGCTGTCAGCGTCTGAAGCGACGAAAAATAAAATGCAAAATATTACTGTATCTGAATTGTAATGCTTTGCGTTACTTTTGCGTTACTTTGGAGTTACTTTTGCGTGACTTTTGAGTTAGGTTAGTGTACCAGAGTCTGGTAGGACCAGGCTAGTGTACCAGAGTCTGATAGGACCAGGCTAATGCACCAGAGTCTGGTAGGACCGGGCTAGTGTACCAGAGTCTGGTAGGACCAGGCTAGCGTACCAGAGTCTGGTAGGACCAGGCTAGCGTACCAGAGTCTGGTAGGACCAGGCTAGTGTATCAGAGTCTGGTAGGACCAGGCTAGTGGACCAGAGTCTGGTAGGACCGGGCTAGTGTACCAGAGTCTGGTAGGACCAGGCTAGTGGACCAGAGTCTGGTAGGACCAGGCTAGTGTACCAGAGTCTGGTAGGACCAGGCTAGTGGACCAGAGTCTGGTAGGACCAGGCTAGTGTACCAGAGTACACACAAACAAACCAAGAACTATATTCTCAGAAGACGAAGCCCTGCTACTTGGGCGGAGTGATATGCTCGCAGCAAACCTGTCTGAGAATATAGTTCCCGGTTTGTTTACAGTTAGAAGACGGCTGTGTCTCATGTTACGTTGTTTTTTGTACACGCTGTGACTCTACAAATCACAACATGTAAATAGGAACATGTTGGACGTTATTTTGTCACTTATTGGGAGCAGTAGGCTAGTTGGAACCAGTTACCTGCAGGATCTGTTCTAGGCTAAGCTAATACTGGAGCCGTCAGACAGCGTTACAGCACGCACAGAGATGAGAAGGGTATGTATGGACTAGTCTAACTCTGGGGGTTACAGTGAATAAGATAAAGTCCCAATAAGAGATGAGAAGGGTATGTGTGGACTAGTCTAACTCTGGGGGTTACAGTGAATAAGATAAAGTCCCGATAAGTCGGATGTTCCTTTAAATAAGAAAAGGAGAGAGGGCGGCAGCCCACAGAGAGGGGGGAATGATGAAACAGTTGTCTTCCCCCCTCTCCTCTGGGAAGAAAGCAATGCATGGCACGCTGTGCAGGATTTCAGGGGGGTCATGGGTGGGGTCTGCTCGGTTTCTAAGTCTGCGAGCTGACTTTATTCTCCCAAGAAAAAGAAAAAGCAGAAGCAGAAGGAGGAGGAGGAGGAGGAGGAGGAGGAGGAGGAGGAGGAGGAGGAGGAGGTTGTATATTAGGAAACCAGGCAGCATGCCAGAGAGGTGGAGTCCTATCCGAAGTGGATCCCTGTTCCACAAACACACGTCACCAGAGTGACTCGGTCCATGTGTTGGGCCAGTCACATGCGCTCCCCTGACCTACTAAATGCTGTAACTGGCCTTCTGGCCTGGCTCCAAACCACAGCTCTGCCCTCGCTTGGTATCGTCTTACGTGTGCCAGGAAACCACAGCCGCAAAGTAGGACAGGATGGAAACGGCTCCGTGCTGCTGCCCTGCGCTCCCTTTGTTGTTTTTTTTTAATTTAGTAAAGCTGGACGAAGCTGAATCACCCCAGAACAGATGTGTGAGCAGTTTAGATCTGTGATGCAATAAGGCTTTAAGTCGCGGTGACCTTTTTTCAAAGGTTTTTTTATTTTTTTTTTATATCAGAAATATGAGTTTCTTTTAGGGCTGTGCAATTAATCAAAATGTTATCGTGATTATGATTTCGGCTCCCAATGACCACAAGAACAGAATAATCGAGAAAAACTATTATTTAGCTCATTACGTTTTGCAAGTAAAGTCTTATTTTCTTTTTTGTTCTGAATGAAAAAATAAAGTTTCAATAGGACAAGTATTGAGGCAAAGTTCACAGTTGTATGTGTATTTTTACTGTTGATTTATTTAACTTTTTCCATACTGTTTTTTTAAGTTCAATAATTGCAACATCTTTCCAGAAGTCAACGAGTAATCGTGTTAAATTATCGTGATTTCAATATTGACCGAAATAATCGTGATTATGTTGTTTTCCCATAATCGAGCAGCCCTGGTTTCTTTATTTAAAGTTTCGGTATTTTAAACAAACTGGAGTCAAGTCACCGTCACTCCAAATATTTAATTTTGGACAACCTCAGACTTTTGAGTATGTGAGCTCATAACATGAGGCATGTTTTTCTTACTTATTGGGTTGCACGGAGCTTTTGTCTTCTATTTCTGCACGCCTGCCTCGTTTCGTTGATATGGCTGAGTGAGGATTTATTTTGGTGGGCTTTTTGATTCTGTCTTTCTCAGCAGTCAGCAACGGCTGTGTGCCTCATCCCTCCCTCTCCCTCCCTCCCTCCCTCCCTCCCGCAGGACTAATGTGACCTACATTCAGCTGGCAGAGACCCAGTGTGTGTGCCGACCAATTGGCAGAGGCCGCTCCGCAGCAAATGAAGTGCAGGGCTGCAGAGCCACAGACAGACTCTACGGGCCTCAGCCCGGTTGCATAATCTGCTCCCACTCCCTCCCTCTCTCTGTACTTTGATCCATTTTATTATTTCATTCACTCATTATGCAACCTGCGTAACCTCGTCAATGTTCCCTTAAAACGTATACGTCTAGATGCCGGCACATGCACGGTTTAGATTGTGTAAAGTATCAACAAGAGGAGAAGGAGAGTCCTGGACCAGCCAGTACTGGGCTTGTTCACCGCGCTATTACGTGATGAATCTGACATTTATTGAATCATGGGTATTTTCATTAGGGCTGGGTCTTAACCCTTGCATCGCCCTCCTGGGTCCAACTGAAATCCTTTCTCTGGCTCTCTTTTTTCCACACTTTTGGCCCTTTCGTCAATGTTTTTGGCGCTTTTTTTTCGACCAGTCGACCGTGCAACTTTGTCTTTTTCTGGTTCGAAATTTCAACACTTTTGTTTGATCTTTTTCTACACTTTTCTTGACGATTTTATTCCATTTTCTTTGTCACTTTTTTGGATTTATATTGAATTTATGTATTTGCCAATTTCGTATACGTTTTTTGTGGCTTTTTTCACTTTTTTTCCAATTTTTTTGTCACCTTTGGCGATGTTTTTGATGAGGTTTTTTTGGGTCACTTTTTTCAGCGTTTAAAAAAAAAAAATGTTTTTGTAGCTTTTTCCAACATTTGTCACTTTTTTCAACGTGTGACCCAAAGACAACGCTACCATGTATAAACACCAACTTATTACCACGACTTTTACAATTATTTTTGGATTTCATGGTCAATAATAATCTTCATTCATAGGAAATCATATCTAATTCTTGAGTTAAAAAAGCTGAAATTATGAATTATTTAGACTAATATTAAAGGAAGGACAATCACAGAAGGGTGTGTGTGTGTGTGTGTGTCTGTGTGTGTGTGTCTGTGTGTGTATGTCTGTGTGTATTTCTGTGTGTGTGTGTGTGTGTGTGTGTGTGTGTGTGTGTGTGTGTGTGTGTGTGTGTGTGTGCATTTGTGTGTGTGTGTGTGTGTGTAATTACAGAAGGGTAAATGCTAAAGTTCAGTGAGGAGATGTTTCCAAACATTTAAAAAAAAAAATTCAAATGCTAAAAAATTTAATTTTTAAGGAGGGGAAAACACCCAAAATTTTAAACACCCAAAAGTGACCTTTGAAGAGGCTTCGTTTTAAAGCTATAGAGTGAAGATTTTGGTATCATATAAAAGTAGACAATCTATAGAATATTCTCATGATAAAAACGCCCCAAAGTTTGACGAAATTCCAGCGAGGGAAAAACTGCTGTGGCCACTTTCCCAGAGGTACGGCTTCATGTATACCGTCTCTGCACCTCTCTCTGTCTCTATGTAACTGCTTTGGGGTCAATTCTTCACAACAACATTATTTTTAATAATGCAGCAGGTTAGATGCTTCCTTGTGCAATTTACAGCATCAGTCCTGTGAGAATCTCTTTCATATCCCAGATAAATTGGTATTGTAACTAAAACATCCCTGATCGCATCAAATCAGAAATGTCAAACACTTAATTTGCTGCATTCTGGGGGATTTTTCTGCAACAATTTACGATGCAAAATGTTTTATTTATGTAAAGGAAATCATAATAGGTGGGGAGGGGGGGTGCACTGGCCAGTTTTATTTATTCTGGGGATTATCCCCCCCCCCCCTGTAAATAAGGCCTATGGGCCTACATGCGATGCCTTCTAACGCTGGAGGAGAGGGACGGCCACGTGCTGCATGAGCCACAAAGCCGGTGTGGAAAAATGGAAGTCAAGATGAGCTCTCTCTCTTTTTAGAAACGAAATGTCAAATATCCCATAAAGCATTGGCCATGTCTTCTTTGTCACCTATGTGTCTACAAGTTCTGACATTTTAAGTCTTAGCTGGACTGCAGTTTTTAATAATCGTTCCAGTTCAATAAGAGCCGTAATGTCGCCTACAGCTGCAACTAACGACCACTAATCAGTGGATTATTTTCTGGATGAATGGATGAGTAGTTTGGTCTCTAAAATTTCAGAAAATGGTGAAAAATGTGGATCAGTGTTTCCCAAAAAGCCCAAGATTATGTCCTTAAATGTCTCGTTTTGTTCCAAACTCAAAGATATTCAGTTTACTGTCCCAGAGGAGAGAAGACACTAGAATATATTCACATTTAACAAAGCCTTTTTGTCATAAAAAAAGTGAATAATCAGCTGAATAGCTGCCGATTAATTTAATAGTTGACAACTAATTGATTAATCATTGCAGCCAGGTTTAATATATGCAGAAAACAGTCACATAGCAGCACATAGTAACCCCCCATGCCTCCTTTGTTGCTCTGTCTGACAAATCGTCTTCATGCATATTTAATGGATCCTCAGTCATCCGAGGCGACTGCGAGAATCCATCTGAAATTCGCCCCAAAACACGCAGGTCTCAACGCAACTATCTACGCATTGTGTTCTCTAAATATAGCCCCTACACCTCAGTTTGGCTGCGCTGCTCAGGAACACGGAGACAAACGTCTGACCCACATCTGGTCCACATGTTTCGGATCCACGCCTGACCTGGCAGAGGCTGCAAAACACCGCTCTTCATCCGTTTCTATTTCTGGTCGTCCGAGCCGAGGTTGTAGGCACACAAACACAAAACTGAGTCAAGAGTAAAAAACGTTGGACCCCTAATGAATACTACCACTACTAATAATCCCCTTAACGTAGGCTATAAGTAGAGACATTTGCACCATTGCAACTGATGCAGAAAATGCTCGTATTGTTGCATAAAAATCATATAATGTTGGAACCGAACCTCCGCCCCTTGGCTGCGCTGCTTCATTCAGACACGGCAAAGCTCACTAAAGAGTTAACATAAAGGGCTGCACGAGCTGCACAGCCGCGTTAACCTTTACAAAGAAGTGCTGCTCCACGTGACGCAGGGAAGCGTGTCCACGGTGCCTGCCTGCCTGCATGGGCATTCCTCCAGTTGTCTGCATGATAACCCGAAGCGGATCGTTCATAAACAGACTTAACGGGTCACTTAACCCCCCCCACCCCCCTGAATATATCCGCATTATAACACAGCAGCGCGGATGGGTTGACCCTGCCTCATTACAGCTTCCAAAAATTTGCCACATTCGCCGGCGCGTTTCCACAAAAAAAACACCGCACCTTTTTCTGAAGGAATCCCAAAAACCTCAGGCTACACACACAAACACACATAGTGCGTCTCACTATTTTTGTGAGGACCCGTCATTGACATAATGCATTCCCTAGCCACTTACCCTAACCTTAACCATCACAACTAAATGCCTAACCTTAACCTTAACCCTAACCATAACCTAATTCTATCCCTAATCCTACAACCAAGTCTTAACCCTCGAAACCTCTGGCTACACACACACACACACACACACACACACTTACATATTCCCCGGCTGGGGGAGAAGGGGGGGCACAGCCTCGCCTTGACATTGAGAAAACGCAGCCAAGCCCCCAAACAAACAGTCCTGTTCTTACGTAAAAAGCGGCGACGAATTCTTCACAGAAATGCCCAAACTCGAGCTTCCAGAGAGCCGTTGCATCACAGCAGACATCACATAGGTTATATATGAATGTAATAACGCAGTTATGAACTTACCCTCTATTTGTCTAAAGGGAACAAAATCCACACACGACACAGATTCGGGTCCAACAATCCGCTTTGCGCATCGGCTGCTGCCGGTCCGTCCGGCTCCGGTCCTTCTCCAAACGGCTCTCCGGTTAGTGCGCGCACAGCTCGGGCGAGACAGGGAACACAGTGCGGCTTGTTTTCAGTGCGCTCCTCATGTTGTGTTTGCTCCAATTCCTCTCTCTCTTTTTTTCTCTCTCTCTTTCCCTCTCTCCCTCTCTCTCTCTCTCTCTCCCTGAGTCTCTAAATGTATGTTAGTAGGTCAGTTGTTGCATAACAGGACGCTCTGGGTGCTTGTCACGTTTTTTGTTTTTCTCTCCCTTGGCTCTGCCCCCTCTCTCTCTCTCTCTCTCTCCCTCTCTCTCCTCCTCTCTCTCTCTCTCTCTCTTTATATATCTCTCATTCCTCTCCCTCTGTCTCTCTCTCCTCCTCTCTCTCTCTCTTTATATATCTCTCCTTCCTCTCCCTCTGTCTCTCTCTCCTCCTCTCTCTCTTTATATATCTCTCCTTCCTCCCTCTCTTTCTTTCCCTCTCTTTCTCTCCGTCTCTCTCTCCCTCTGCCTCTCTCTCTCTCCCTCCTTCTCTCTCCCTCTCTCCCTCTCTCTCCTCTCTCTCTCTGTCTCTCTCCCTCCTCTCTCTCCCTCTCTCCCTCTCTCTCTCCCTCTCTCCCTCCCTCTCTCCTTCTCTCTCTCTCTATCTCTCTCTCCTTCTCTCTCTCCTTCTCTCTCTCTATCTCTCTCTCTATCTCTCTCTCCCTCCCTCTCTCCCCTCCCTCTCTCTTTAATCTTGGGCCAATCAAAGATGGCTGTGTATGTGAGCAGGAAGAGGAAGGTGGATGAGTCTGTTGATAATGAGAGGCGACAGCAAAGTCCAAGAACAAACAAGGACACAAAATGGCCAAAAAAACCTCGAGAAAGGAAACAAAAACTCCAGAAAATCAACAACAGAAACGATGAAAAGGAACACACACACCAGTGTAGTAAATCAGGTGTATGGCTGACTTTATAATAGAGCCAAGAGTTACTTTATTTACTAGTTACTTTTGTTACTCTGCTACATTCATCTGTTACAGCTTTAGTTACTAGTTACTTTAGTTACTACACTACATTTATCTGTTCCAGCTTTAGTTACTAGTTACTTTAGTTACTCTGCTACATTCATCTATTACAGCTTTAGAAACTAGTTACTTTAGTTACTCCACTACATTCATCTGTTACAGCTTTAGTTACTAGTTACTTTAGTTACTCCACTACATTCATCTGTTACAGCTTTAGTTACTAGTTACTTTAGTTACTCCACTACATTCATCTGTTACAGCTTTAGTTACTAGTTACTTTAGTTACTCCGCTACATTCATCTGTTACAGCTTTAGTTACTAGTTACTTTAGTTACTCCATTACATTTATCTGTTACAGCTTTAGTTACTAGTTACTTTAGTTACTCCGCTACATTCATCTGTTCCAGCTTAAGTTACTAGTTACTTTAGTTACTCTGCTACATTCATCTGTTACAGCTTTTGTTACTAGTTACTTTAGTTAATCCTCTACATTTATCTGTTACAGCTTTAGTTACTAGTTACTTTAGTTACTCCGCTACATTCATCTATTACAGCTTTAGTTACTAGTTACTTTAGTTACTCCACTACATTTATCTGTTACAGCTTTAGTTACTAGTTACTTTAGTTACTCCACTACATTCATCTGTTACAGCTTTAGTTACTAGTTACTTTAGTTACTCCACTACATTTATCTGTTACAGCTTTAGTTACTAGTTACTTTAGTTACTCCGCTACATTCATCTGTTCCAGCTTTAGTTACTAGTTACTTTAGTTACTCCGCTACATTCATCTATTACAGCTTTAGTTACTAGTTACTTTAGTTACTCCACTACATTCATCTGTTACAGCTTTAGTTACTAGTTACTTTAGTTACTCCACTACATTCATCTGTTACAGCTTTAGTTACTAGTTACTTTAGTTACTCCACTACATTCATCTGTTACAGCTTTAGTTACTAGTTACTTTAGTTACTCCACTACATTCATCTATTACAGCTTTAGTTACTAGTTACTTTAGTTACTCCACTACATTCATCTATTACAGCTTTAGTTACTAGTTACTTTAGTTACTCCACTACATTCATCTGTTACAGCTTTAGTTACTAGTTACTTTAGTTACTCCACTACATTCATCTGTTACAGCTTTAGTTACTAGTTACTTTAGTTACTCCGCTACATTCATCTGTTACAGCTTTAGTTACTAGTTACTTTAGTTACTCTACTACATTCATCTGTTACAGCTTTAGTTACTAGTTACTTTAGTTACTCCGCTACATTCATCTGTTCCAGCTTTAGTTACTAGTTACTTTAGTTACTCCGCTACATTCATCTGTTACAGCTATAGTTATTAGTTACTTTAGTTACTCCACTACATTCATCTGTTACAGCTTTAGTTACTAGTTACTTTAGTTACTCCACTACATTCATCTGTTACAGCTATTGTTACTAGTTACTTTAGTTACTCCACTACATTCATCTGTTACAGCTTTAGTTACTCGTTACTTTAGTTACTCCACTACATTCATCTGTTACAGCTATAGTTATTAGTTACTTTAGTTACTCCACTACATTCATCTGTTACAGTTTTAGTTACTAGTTACTTTAGTTACTCCACTACATTTATCTGTTACAGCTTTAGTTACTAGTTACTTTAGTTACTCCACTACATTCATCTGTTACAGCTTTAGTTACTAGTTACTTTAGTTACTCCGCTACATTCATCTGTTCCAGCTTTAGTTACTAGTTACTTTAGTTACTCCTCTACATTTATCTGTTACAGCTTTAGTCACTAGTTACTTTAGTTACTCCGCTACATTCATCTGTTCCAGCTTTAGTTACTAGTTACTTTAGTTACTCCACTACATTTATCTGTTACAGCTTTAGTTACTAGTTACTTTAGTTACTCCACTACATTCATCTGTTACAGCTTTAGTTACTAGTTACTTTAGTTACTCCGCTACATTCATCTGTTACAGCTTTAGTTACTAGTTACTTTAGTTACTCCACTACATTCATCTGTTCCAGCTTTAGTTACTAGTTACTTTAGTTACTCCACTACATTTATCTGTTACAGCTTTAGTTACTAGTTACTTTAGTTACTCCACTACATTTATCTGTTACAGCTTTAGTTACTAGTTACTTTAGTTACTCCACTACATTCACCTGTTACAGCTTTAGTTACTAGTTACTTTAGTTACTAGTTACTTTAGTTACTCCACTACATTCATCTGTTACAGCTTTAGTTACTTTACACATTAAGATTCCTGCACACACGTAGTTTATAAAATCTGATGTTTGATTCTAAAGTAAACTAGCCGACAATATAACGGCTACAAGTCAGCTGAGATGATGAGACCATTAAACACACAACTGTGTGTGTGTGTGTGTGTGTGTCTGTCTGTGTGTGTGTGTGTGTCTGTGTATGTCTGTCTTTGTGTGTCTGTGTGTGTGTGTCTGTCTGTGTGTGTCTGTGTGTTTGTGTGTGTGTCTTTGTTTGTGTGTGTGTGTGTGTGTGTGTGTGTCTGTATTTGTCTGTGTGTGTGTGTGTGTATCTGTGTGTCTGTGTGTGTGTGTGTGTGTGTGTGCTGTGTGTGTGTGTGTGTGTCTGTGCGTGTGTGTGTGTGTGTGTGTCTGTCTGTGTGTCTGTGTGTGTGTCTGTGTGTGTGTATGTCTGTCTGTCTGTGTGTGTGTGTGTGTGTGTCTGTGTGTGTCTGTGTGTGTGTGTGTGTCTGTCTGTCTGTGTGTGTGTGTGTGTGTGTCTGTCTGTCTGTCTGTGTGTGTGTGTGTCTGTCTGTGCGTGCTGTGTGTGTGTCTGTCTGTGTGTGTGTGTGTGTGTGTCTGTCTGTGTGTGTGTCTGTCTGTGCGTGCGTGTGTGTGTGTGTGTGTCTGTCTGTGTGTGTCTGTGTTGGTGTGTGTGTGTGTGTGTGTGTGTCTGTGTGTGTCTGTGTTGGTGTGTGTGTGTGTGTGTGTGTATTTGTTAACTTTGCATCAAACACATTCCTGCCTGTGTTTTCTAGAGGAATCCAAACACTTGAGTTACATAATGTGATTATATTCAGATGAGTTTACTCAACACTGTGTGGCCAAACTAAATTCATCTTATTGTTAACAACACAATGCCAGATCGACCTATTTACCCACAATGCACTCACAGTGACAATAGTGTACGTGGTTTCCTGAATTGCTGCAGAAGGGCTGGAGTCCCAACAGTTAGCAGTGGTAGTGGTGGTGGAGCAGTGGCTATGACACATGCCTTTGGTGGTGGAGATTGGGGTTTGATTCCTACGGTGGCCGGGAAGTGCAAAGCAATATTACAAAGAATGAAACACTTTTACAAAGCTCGAGACAAATTTACATTTTGGAAAACAAATTTACATTTTATAAAACAAATTTACATTTTATAAAACAAATTTACATTTTGGAAAACAAATTTACATTTTGGAAAACAAATTTACATTTTATAAAACAAATTTACATTTTGGAAAACAAATTTACATTCTATAAAACAAATTTACATTTTGGAAAACAAATTTACATTTTAGAAAACAAATTTACATTTTAGAAAAACAAATTTACATTTTAGAAAACAAATTAACAAGACGCAAAACACTTTTACCAGTCCCGAAACAAATTTACAAATGACAGATTCTTCACGGAAAGGGAATGTACCACATACCGGAAGTGACATGGAAGTGATGAGCGCGGTCTTTTCGTGTTGTTGTTGTGGAGTTTATGGCGTCAAAGAAGTTTATGGTGACCGCCCGAACATGGACTGCGGCCGAGGGATGTTTTGCCCGTTTTGTGGCAAACACATGAACAGCTTAACGCGGTTTTGCATTACGTGTGGTCGGTGTTTGGAGTTTTTAAAGGACGCGGACAAGACGGAAACATTGGAAACACAGGGGACGTCTCGACAGCCGGACAGTGCTATGCAAAGTAAGTTTAGCAAAACCAAAACGCTAGCTATCTAAGGACAGTAACGCTAATGATTTTTTGAGCGGCTTCTAACTTTCTGTTTCGGAACTCCATTTCAGCAGAACAACCATGCCCATCATACAAACAGTTCATGGAGTACAGAAGCTCGAAATCAAAAGAACGCCAGTCTTTTAACTATGGGCCAAAAGGAAGATATAGGCCTAAAGAAAGAAAACACGTCCAGGTAAGGTGTACTGACCGTCCTATACAATTTTGCAATGCTCTATATGTATTTGTGTATATTTATTTTACCTATGTATACATTAATTATATCTTTGTTATTTTACTAGATAAACGTAGGATTGATGGTGCCAAATGGAACTGATTTAAAACCTCTAAGAGGGAAAACACTACCGTTATTTACAGACCCAGAGGTAGCAGCACCTGATCTACTGAAACAAGCTGTCCAGAAAATGACAACATTTAACAAGGACATGCACGAAGGACCTTATGTCCTTTTGTATCCAGACTGCTCAGAGGTGGTTCATGTGCCTGGGTCAGAAAGGCCATTCAAATTGGCAGAATATAAAAAGGAAATAGGAAAGGCATATTCCAGGATCACTTTTTACATTTGCCTAGAAAAACACCATAAAAGAGGTTAGTGGATCTCATGATTCAATATGTTTACATATTTAGATACTCTGCTGGAGGATAGATAATGGTTGTTTGAATTATTTTTTTCAGTGGATGATACCTCAGACTCTGATTCTGAAATTGTCATCACAACAAGGAGCAAAGCTGAACTCAATCGTGCTGACACTTTGGTACATCAGTTATTTCTCTTTTTTAAAATATTTATGTATGTTTGTATTTATTCATTTTCATATAATTTACTAATTAGATATACATTGGATTTTAAGCATAAAAATCAATGTCCTGGTCAATATTTTAGTGGAAAAAGGCTTGTTTTGATTATTTTGCAGTAACTATTATACAGTAACACAGACAACCATTCAGCATTGATATATACTGTATGTGGTAATGGAAAAATAATGGAACCTGTTGAAAGTTGTTGATCATTTTATCCGTTTCCTCTCAGGTTTTTGAACCACAAAATCGAAGTACTCCCAAACACAAGCTGGACGATGAAAGGTAGGTGTTGCACACTTGGACACAAAGGAATTTTCAGACGTGAAATAATAATTAATATTTTGTTGGGCTACAGTGCTTTCACTACCAGGTAAAGTGCAATTTCACCTTTTTTTTTATTTAACTCACAAAACTGATAAACTAGCAGATATTTCACTACTTATTCACATACACATTATACATACATTTATATTGCTGCACATAACCTCAACGTTGCTACATGCTATCCAGCTGTTTCTGTAACTGACTGCGGTGCCCCCTCGCTCCCTACCTAAAGGACCCACAGCTGCCTGTGTGAGCAGAGCTTTACAGAATAAACCCACTGAAATACAGTTGCTCTACGCTAATACGTGAGAATGAAGTGGGGGGTATCCACTGTCCATTCATATGTCCCACATCACTGTCGATCCTGCATAGGTACTATAGGCCTTTACTGAAGTGGCACGGTCATCCCGAACCAACTTAAAGAACTCCAACACGTTTCGGCATCTAGCCTTTGTCAGGGAGTCAAATAGATGTAATGAGAGACACTGGGTTTTTACTAGTGGTAATCAACCAATAGGAAACATGGCTGTATACATAATGTTTACATGATTTGACTATTGTAGGCCTGAAGGACACCTACTGGTTTTAAGATGTCTACAACACCCACTCTAGCCCAGAACACCTTGGACACTAGAAAAGACCCATTGTCTCTCATTTCATCTGTTTGACTCGCTGACGAAGGCTAGATGCAAAAACACATTAAAGTTCTTTTAAATTGGTTCTGTATGGCTTGGCCACTTGCAATACAAGCATTGTAATAGTTAAAAAATAGTAGTTTGAGCGTTATTTTATTTTATACTTTTTCCATTAAAAAAGAAACTCAAACTAACTCAGATTTGAGTCCAGGAAGCGCTCCTATCCACATGTTCTCAAAATAATCTTTTTTTTCAATACATCTTTCTGTTCCCTCTACTACTACATGCTACTCAAAGCTACATTATAGCCTTTATCGTGGAGCTAATCATTTTAATATGTTTTATCATGTTTCAGAGATGCACCAGGACAATCAACAATTCAGCCAGGACAGGTAATAAGGCAGACTGTGGCAGCATGACATTTCTTGCTTTCAGTGTTGTTGTTTCAGACATTTTAATCTGTTTTTCAGATAGTAATATCTGATGCTGAGGATCTGGATCCACCTGAAGCAAATCCAGAAAAAATGTCTTGCTACAGGTAAGTAAAAAAAGAAAAGAAAAGATAATGACATAATTTAAATGTATTGAACTGATTACATGGGGAAGACATTTTTGTTTGTAAGATGTTTTAACATGGAAATGGCAATTTCCCAACAGTAAATACACAGACCTGTATTCACCAAATGTTGAGCCGGAGGACGAAGAGCCGGTTGCTGTCAATGTGAAGAATTTCCAACACACAGCAATGTAATATGCTTTTGACTATAGCACTCCAGTTTTTTCACTGTACAATAGTTCTTGTTTTTCTGGAATATCCACAAATGAATTAACTTTTTGTCATTACAGGGAGGAGACGGACATTGCATTACCTGACATTGTTACCTGACATCGTAACAAGTGTGAGTGTATATAAGTGTGAGTGTGTATAAGTGTGAGTGTGTGTAAGTGTGAGTGTATATAAGTGTGAGTGTATATAAGTGTGAGTGTGTGTAAGTGTGAGGGTGTGTAAGTGTGAGGGTGTATAAGTGTGAGGGTATATAAGTGTGAGTGTGTATAAGTGTGAGTGTATATAAGTGTGTGTAAGTGTGAGGGTGTATAAGTGTGAGTGTATATAAGTGTGTGTAAGTGTGAGTGTGTGTAAGTGTGAGTGTGTATAAGTGTGAGTGTATATAAGTGTGTATAAGTGTGAGGGTGTATAAGTGTGAGGGTATATAAGTGTGAGTGTGTATAAGTGTGAGTGTGTATAAGTGTGAGTGTATATAAGTGTGAGTGTGTATAAGTGTGAGTGTGTATAAGTGTGAGTGTGTATAAGTGTGAGTGTATATAAGTGTGAGTGTATATAAGTGTGAGTGTATATAAGTGTGAGTGTGTATAAGTGTGAGTGTGTATAAGTGTGAGTGTATATAAGTGTGAGTGTGTGTAAGTGTGAGTGTATATAAGTGTGAGTGTATATAAGTGTGAGTGTATATAAGTGTGAGTGTGTATAAGTGTGAGTGTATATAAGTGTGAGTGTGTATAAGTGTGAGTGTATATAAGTGTGAGTGTATATAAGTGTGAGTGTATATAAGTGTGAGTGTATATAAGTGTGAGTGTGTATAAGTGTGAGTGTATATAAGTGTGAGTGTATATAAGTGTGAGTGTATATAAGTGTGAGTGTATATAAGTGTGAGTGTGTATAAGTGTGAGTGTGTATAAGTGTGAGTGTATATAAGTGTGAGTGTATATAAGTGTGAGTGTATATAAGTGTGAGTGTGTATAAGTGTGAGTGTATATAAGTGTGAGTGTGTATAAGTGTGAGTGTGTGTAAGTGTGAGTGTATATAAGTGTGTGTAAATGTGAGTGTGTGTAAGTGTTTGTAAGTGTGAGTGTGTATAATTGTGAGTGTGTATAGTGTAAGTGTGAGTGTGTGTAAGTGTGAGTGTGTGTGAGTGTGTGTAAGTGTGAGTGTGTATAAGTGTGAGTGTGTATAAGTGTGAGTGTATATAAGTGTGAGTGTGTGTAAGTGTGAGTGTATATAAGTGTGAGTGTGTGTAAGTGTGAGTGTATATAAGTGTGAGTGTATGTAAGTGTGAGTGTGTATAAGTGTGAGTGTGTGTAAGTGTGAGTGTATATAAGTGTGAGTGTGTGTAAGTGTGAGTGTGTGTAAGTGTGAGTGTATATAAGTGTGAGTGTATAAGTGTGAGTGGGTGTGAGTGTGTGTAAGTGTGAGTGTGTGTAAGTGTAAGTGTGTGTAAGTGTGTGTAAGTGTGAGTGTGTATAAGTGTGAGTGTAAATGTGTGTGTCAGTGTGAGTGTGTGTAAGTGTGAGTGTGTGTAAGTGTGAGTGTGTATAAGTGTGAGTGTGTGTAAGTGTGAGTGTGTATAAGTGTGAGTGTGTATAAGTGTGAGTGTATATAGAGTGTGTGTAAGTGTGTGTGTGAGTGTGAGTGTATATAAGTGTGAGTGTGTGTAAGTGTGAGTGTGTGTAAGTGTGAGTGTATATAAGTGTGAGTGTGTGTAAGTGTGAGTGTATGTAAGTGTGAGTGTGTGTAAGTGTGAGTGTATATAAGTGTGAGTGTGTGTAAGTGTGAGTGTATATAAGTGTGAGTGTGTATAAGTGTGAGTGTGTGTAAGTGTGAGTGTGTATAAGTGTGAGTGTATATAAGTGTGAGTGTGTGTGAGTGTGTGTAAGTGTGAGTGTGTATAAGTGTGAGTGTATATAAGTGTGAGTGTGTGTAAGTGTGAGTGTGTATAAGTGTGAGTGTATATAAGTGTGAGTGTATATAAGTGTGAGTGTATGTAAGTGTGAGTGTAAGTGTGAGTGTGTATAGTGTGAGTGTGTATAAGTGTGAGTGTGTGTAAGTGTGAGTGTATATAAGTGTGAGTGTGTGTAAGTGTGAGTGTGTGTAAGTGTGAGTGTGTGTAAGTGTGAGTGTGTATAAGTGTGAGTGTGTGTAAGTGTGAGTGTATATAAGTGTGAGTGTGTGTAAGTGTGAGTGTGAGTGTATAAGTGTGAGTGTGTGTAAGTGTGAGTGTGTGTAAGTGTGAGTGTGTGTAAGTGTGAGTGTGTGTAAGTGTGAGTGTGTGTAAGTGTGAGTGTATATAAGTGTGAGTGTGTATAAGTGTGAGTGTGTGTAAGTGTGAGTGTGTGTAAGTGTGAGTGTATATAAGTGTGAGTGTATGTGAGTGTGTGTGTGAGTGTATGTAAGTGTGAGTGTGTGTAAGTGTGAGTGTGTGTAAATGTGTGTGTAAATGTGTGTGTCAGTGTGAGTGTATATAAGTGTGAGTGTGTGTAAGTGTGAGTGTGTGTAAGTGTGAGTGTGTGTAAGTGTGAGTGTATATAAGTGTGAGTGTGTGAAGTGTGAGTGTGTGTAAGTGTGAGTGTGTATAAGTGTGAGTGTGTATAAGTGTGAGTGTATATAAGTGTAAGTGGGTGTGAGTGTGTATAAGTGTGAGTGTATATAAGTGTAAGTGTGTGTGAGTGTGTGTAAGTGTGAGTGTGTGTAAGTGTGAGTGTGTGTAAGTGTGAGTGTGTATAAGTGTAAGTGTGAGTGTGTGTAAGTGTGAGTGTGTATAAGTGTGAGTGTGTATAAGTGTGAGTGTGTATAAGTGTGAGTGTGTATAAGTGTGAGTGTATATAAGTGTGAGTGTATGTAAGTGTGAGTGTGTGTAAGTGTGAGTGTATGTAAGTGTGAGTGTATGTAAGTGTGAGTGTGTATAAGTGTGAGTGTGTATAAGTGTGAGTGTATATAAGTGTGAGTGTGTGTAAGTGTGAGTGTATATAAGTGTGAGTGTGTGTAAGTGTGAGTGTGTATAAGTGTGAGTGTATATAAGTGTGAGTGTGTGTAAGTGTGAGTGTATATAAGTGTGAGTGTGTATAAGTGTGAGTGTATGTAAGTGTGAGTGTGTATAAGTGTGAGTGTGTGTAAGTGTGAGTGTGTATAAGTGTGAGTGTGTATAAGTGTGAGTGTGTGTAAGTGTGAGTGTGTGTAAGTGTGAGTGTGTGTAAGTGTGAGTGTGTGTAAGTGTGAGTGTGTGTAAGTGTGAGTGTATATAAGTGTGAGTGTGTGTAAGTGTGA
>CM046801.1:925611-938111 GCA_025617405.1 Perca schrenkii | reverse complement strand
CTTTAATGCACGCTTGAAATTTAGCTAGCTGACTGGTTTCGTCTGGCTTGATTGACAAGTATAATTGGGTGTCATCTGCATAACAGTGAAAGTTAATTGAGTGTTTCCTAATAATATTGCCTAGAGGAAGCATATATAGGGAGAAAAGAATTGGTCCAAGCACTGAGCCTTGAGGAACCCCATGGCTAACTTTAACGTACTTGGAGGATTTATCATTAACATTAACAAATTGAGATCGATCAGAGAAATAAGACTTAAACCAGCTTAGTGCGATTCCTTTAATGCCAACCAAGTGTTCCAATCTCTGTAACAGGATTGAATGGTCAATAGTGTCAAATGCAGCACTAAGATCTAGTAAAACAAGAATGGAAACAAGTCCTTTGTCTGCAGCAGTTAAAAGGTCGTTAGTAATTTTCACCAGTGCCGTCTCTGTGCTATGATGCTTTCTGAATCCTGATTGAAAGTCATCAAATAAACTATTGCTATGTAGAAAATCACATAACTGATTAGCAACCACCTTCTCAAGGATCTTGGATAGAAAGGGAAGGTTAGATATAGGTCTATAGTTTGCTAAGACCTCAGGATCTAGGGTGGGTTTTTTTTCAGAAGAGGTTTTATCACAGCTACTTTAAATGACTGCGGTACATAACCTGTTAATAAGGACATATTGATCATATCTAGTAATGAAGTGTTTACCACGGGCTAACACTTCTTTGAGTAATCTCGTTGGGATGGGGGTCTAAGAGACAGGTAGATGGTTTAGCTGAGGATATCTTTAACATTAATTGTTGAAGGTCTATAGGATAAAAGCAGTCTAAGTATATGTTGGGACTAGTCGTTATTTCTAGCGACTCTGCGTTTAAAGGTAAACCGTTAAAAGTTGAGGGCAAAAGGTGACGGATTTTATCTCTAATTGTTGTAATTTTATCATTAAAGAAGCTCATAAAGTCATCACTACTCAGAGCTAGAGGAATAGATGGCTCAGTAGAGCTGTGGCTATCTGTCAGCCTGGCTACAGTGCTGAAAAGAAACCTTGGGTTGTTTCTTTGTTTTCTTCTATTAATGATGAGTAATAGTTTGATCTGGCCTTTCTTAGGGCCTTCCTATAGGTTTTGAGACTTTCTTGCCAATCCAAACGGGATTCTTCCACTTTTGTGGAACGCCACTTACATTCAAGGTTTCGCGAGATTTGTTTTAATTTGCGAGTTTGGGAGTTATACCAAGGAGCTAATTTCCTTTGCTTCATCATCTTCTTTTTCAGGGGAGCAACGGAGTCTAAGGTCGTCCGTAGGCAGGTCGTAGCACCGTCTACAAATGTATCAATTTGAGAGGGACTGAGGTTAACATAAAGGTCCTCTGTTATGTTAAGGCATGACATAGAGTTGAATGCTGTTGGAATATCTTCTTTAAATTTAGCTATAGCACTCTCAGATAGGCATCTGGTGTAGAAGCTTTTATCTAATTTAATATAGTCAGGTAGTAAGAATTCGAAAGTGATTAAAGAATGATCTGATAATACCGAATTCTGCGGAAATATTATTAAATCCTCAATTTCAATACCATATGCCAGCACAATAAATATAAATGTGAATACATTCAGGCGTCACAGGGTTAATAATGGGTCAGATTGGACCTAAGGAGAGGAGAGAGGGAGAGAGAGAGACTCTGCTGCCCTCTGCTGACTCCAAAGTGAAATTGTTTTTAATTTAATTTTTACAAACTCTCAACTAATGCCGAAGAGGGAAACACACGCTCCCAGATTTAGATCTTGATCCCAACATCAGAATATCCAGACTACCAGCAACGCTTCTCACTCACACAAAAACACCTTGATAGGTCAGTCTCTGTGTCTCTGTGTCTGTGTCTCTGTGTCTCTGTGTCTGTCTCTGTGTCTCTGTGTCTCTGTGTCTGTGTCTGTGTCTCTGTGTCTGTGTCTCTGTGTCTCTGTGTCTGTCTCTGTGTCTCTGTGTCTCTGTCTCTGTGTCTGTGTCTGTGTCTGTGTCTCTGTGTCTGTGTGTCTCTGTGTCTGTGTCTGTGTCTCTGTGTCTCTGTGTCTGTCTCTGTGTCTCTGTGTCTGTGTCTGTGTCTCTGTGTCTCTGTGTCTGTGTCTCTGTGTCTGTGTGTCTCTGTGTCTCTGTGTCTGTGTCTGTGTCTGTGTGTCTCTGTGTCTGTGTCTGTGTCTCTGTGTCTCTGTGTCTGTGTCTCTGTGTCTCTGTGTCTCTGTGTCTCTGTGTCTGTGTCTGTGTCTGTGTCTGTGTCTGTGTGTCTCTGTGTCTCTGTGTCTGTGTCTGTGTGTCTCTGTGTCTGTCTCTGTGTCTGTGTCTCTGTGTCTGTGTGTCTCTGTGTCTGTCTCTGTGTCTCTGTGTCTCTGTGTCTGTGTCTCTCTCTGTGTCTCTGTGTCTCTGCGTCTCTGTGTCTCTGTGTCTCTGCGTCTCTGTGTCTGTGTGTCTTTGCGTCTCTGTGTCTCTGTGTCTGCGTCTCTGTGTCTGTGTCTGTGTCTGTCTCTGTGTCTCTGTGTCTCTGTGTCTGTCTCTGTGTCTGTGTCTGTGTCTGTGTCTCTCTCTGTGTCTCTGCGTCTCTGTGTCTCTGCGTCTCTATGTCTGTGTGTCTCTGTGTCTCTGTGTCTGTGTCTGTGTCTCTGTGTCTGTGTCTCTGCGTCTCTGTGTCTCTGTGTCTGCTTCTCCGTGTCTCTGTGTCTGTCTCTGTGTCTGTGTCTCTGTGTCTCTATGTCTCTGTGTCTCTGTGTCTCTGCGTCTCTGTGTCTCTGTGTCTCTGCGTCTCTGTGTCTCTGTGTGTCTGTCTCTGTGTCTCTGTGTCTCTGTGTCTGTGTCTCTCTGTCTCCGTGTCTGTGTCTCTGTGTCTGTCTCTCTGTGTCTGTGTCTCTGTGTCTGTCTCTGTCTCCGTGTCTGTCTCTGTGTCTGTCTCTGTGTCTCTGTCTCTGTGTCTGTGTGTCTCTGTGTCTCTGTGTCTCTGTGTCTGTGTCTCTGTCTCTGTGTCTCTGCGTCTCTGTGTCTCTGTGTCTCTGTGTTTCTGTCTCTGTGTCTCTGTGTCTGTGTCTCTGTCTCTGTGTCTCTGTGTCTGTGTCTGTGTCTCTGTGTCTCTGTCTCTGTGTCTCTGTGTCTGTCTCTGTGTCTGTGTGTCTGTGTGTCTCTGTGTCTGTGTGTCTCTGTGTCTCAGTGTCTGTGTCTCTGTGTCTGTCTCTCTGTGTCTGTGTCTCTGTCTCGGTCTCTGTCTCTGTGTCTCTCTCTGTCTCTGTGTCTGTGTGTCTGTGTATCTGTCTCTGTGTCTCTGTGTCTCTGTGTCTGTGTCTCTCTGCCTCTGTCTCTGTGTCTCTGTCTCTGTGTCTCTGTCTCTGTGTCTCTGTGTCTGTCTCTGTGTCTCTGTCTCTGTGTCTCTGTGTCTCTGTGTCTCTGTGTCTCTGTGTCTCTGTGTCTGTGTCTGTGTCTGTCTCTGTGTCTCTGTCTCTGTTTGAAGGGCTGCACCTGCATGTCTCTGTCTCTGGGTCTCTGTATCTCCGTCTCTGTGTGAACGGCTGAAGCCTGCATCATGTATTTTAAATTTAAATTATATTTTGTAACTCATGTTTTCTCTGTATCTGTCTCTCTGTCTCTGTCTGTGTCTCTGTGTCTCTGTGTCTCTGTGTCTCTGTCTCTCTCTCTCTCTCTACCAGAATCTCTCTCTCTCTCTGTCTCTCTGTGTCTCTGTCTCTCTGTGTCTCTGTGTCTCTGTCTCTCTCTCTCTCTCTCTCTCTCTCTACCAGAATCTCTCTCTCTCTGTCTCTCTGTCTCTCTGTGTCTCTGTCTGGCTGTGAGACAGCAGGGACTGTGGGAAGTGCACCACTCCTCTCCTCGTCGCCTGCATTTGTCAGCACTTGTCAGCCGAACCTGACTCGTCTCTTGTTCTCTCTTTCTTCATCCTCTCATTATCTGTTAT
Organism: Perca schrenkii; assembly: GCA_025617405.1. Classification (NCBI taxonomy): domain Eukaryota; kingdom Metazoa; phylum Chordata; class Actinopteri; order Perciformes; family Percidae; genus Perca; species Perca schrenkii. The sequence goes on along the minus strand of CM046801.1, from coordinate 934,178 downwards.
TAGGGAAATTACATCGCTGCTGAGTAATGGGACACTGTGTGCGTTTAGTTCTACTGCTGCGTGCTATTTACAACAATGAATGTCACATAACAGTGATGCAATGACTCGCTGGTGCTTAAAGGGGCTCGCCAGGGATTTAGTCTCCCAAGAAACCTAACAAAGTGATCAACATTGAAGCAGCAGAGGCTGAGATATCACTATATATACACTTCCCATAATGCAACTCAGTAGCGCTTATCCATTAGACCCATATTACCTCCTAAATGTATTTCAAACTCAGCAACTCAACCTTGTAGAGCAGGGGTGTCAAACTCAGTTTCCCAGAGGGCCACACTGGAAAATGAGAATCACATCAAGGGCCAGACATGTAGATTATTATTGACATGCTTTTATTTAAGAGAAAAAGTCAAATATTTTGACTGTATTATTGCATGTCTCATATACTGTCGTCTTCTCACTTACATTTTGGGCGTAAAAAAAGCCCCCAAAAAAGATCGGCAAAAAAATTCCTCAGCCAGCGACAAATACGTTGGGAAAAAAAAGCGCCAAAACTTGAAAAAAAGGCAGAAAAAAAGCATCAAAATTGTCTGAAAAAGTGACAAAAACATCAGAAAGCGCCAAAAACTTCAATGAAAGCTGCAAAACGTTGAGTAAAGCGCCAAAAACGTTAAATCAAAGTGCCTAAAGCATTGAAAAATACGCATACACTGCCGGAAAAAGCACCAAAAACTTATTTGGACCTAAATTGAAATGCGGGCCGGATCAAAACCTGCGAGGGGCCAGATTTGGCCCCTGGGCCTCGAGTTTTGAGTTGTAGAGAGCATGTGTCAAAACTCACGGCTTGCGGGCCAAATACGGCCCATACGGCACATCAACTTTGGTTCACAATACATGTTGGCCCACCTACTTTTTGTCGCTTTATCTGAAATATTTTACACCTTTTCCGAAATTTTTGGCGCTTTACCTGACGTTTTGGTTGTTTTTTTTCATCATTTTTTTGCCACTCCTGCCAATGATTTTTAGGAGTTTTTTTTTTTTTTTTGTGATGCAAATGCAAAACTAGCGTTTTATATGTTTCTGACATCGATTAATTGTCTGAAAAAATTCGGAAAAAGAAACCTTAAAAAAAATATATATATATAAAAAAGGCGACAAAAATTCCCGAAACAGTGGTCCACAAAAATCTTAAAAAGGCGACAAAAACGTCGATAAATTGTCAGATTTCAAACGAACTAAAGGCTGTCGGTGTGAAAACGCCCTAACATACAGTAACTCTGGGACCATAGCTGTAAGTCTCACTCCGAACTCGTAAAATACGGACGTTTGGACAATGGCTGAAAAAATGTCCTTCAACATGTTTGTAGAACGTATATATCGGGGAGAGCAGCAGCTACACAGGCTGTGCAATTAATCGAAATTTAATCGTGATTATGATTTAATGATCACAAAAACAGAATAATCAAGAAAAACTATTATTTAGCTCATTAAGTTTTGCAAGTTAACTCTTATTTTCTCTTTAGTTGTGAATGAAAAAATAAAGTTTAAATAGGACAAGTATTATGGCAAAGTTCACAGTTGTATGTGTTTTTTTTTTTTAACTGTTGATTTATTTAACTTTTTCCACTGTTTTTTTAAGTTCAATAATTGCAACATCTTTCCAGAAGTCAACGAGTAATCGTGTTAAATTATCGTGATTTAAATATTGACTGAAATAATCGTGATTATATTTTTTCCCATAATCGAGCAGCCCTAGTTCAGGGGACAGGCAGCTAGCAGAGAGGGAGAAGAAATGTTGTAGCTTATAAAATGCGTGACATCGCTTAGAGCACCTTTTAATAATTGACGACTAATCAATTCGTCTTTGCAGCGTTACTTCAGAACCACCAAATGTTGTTGGTTCTTGTAATGTGACGATGAAGTGGAGCTTGCATTGCAACGACGTGATACAAAGAGGTTTTAGTCGACACAGTGTATTAAACAGAGAAACTATTACACACCTAATACTGCTACAGGTATGACTCTCAGGCTGTGTCTCATTCTGCATACCGTATTTTCCGGACTATAAGTCGCTCCGGAGTATAAGTCGCATCGGTCAAAAAATGCGTCATAAAGAGGAAAAAAAACATATATAAGTCGCACCGGACTATAAGTCGCATTTATTTTTTTTTCATCTGTCAACTACACAATAGCACACAGAACAACAGGCTGAATACGGTAGGTGTCCGGTATGTTAACGTAACACATTAACAGTTATTGAACTATATAATAGCACACAGAACAACTAGCTACCAGGGCGTGGAGCATGGAGGTATTAAAAGGTGTGGAGACGTAGCTGCACCGTTAACGAGCCCCTCCAGACTCCTTCCTCCAGCTCTGGCCGTCTAGCTTTCAGCCCACGATTAGCCGATTAGCTTTCTTTGATTTCTTCATTGCAGTAAGAGTCACCATTTTCGCCAAACCCTCACAAGTTTCTCCCTCATTTCAAACTCTCTTTCTGCTGCTCGATTACCGTTTTCGGCTGCATATTTTACTACCTGCAGTTTGTTATCTCTTTTCTTTCTCAGTTGTCTTTAGGAGCAGCATATAGTTGTCACAAGCCTAGAGCGCCCTCTCGAGGCTGTAGACGGTAATGTTTTCAGTATGAATTAACATTTAAAAACATGTTAAATGATATATATTTTGATATATAAGTCGCGTGACTATAAGTCACAGGACCAGCCAAAGTAGGAAAAAAAGTGCGACTTATAGTCCGGAAAATACGGTACTTACGGGTTTTCCTGTATGCAAATGAGTAGCGGTCGCCCCCCCCTCACAAAACCCTAACCCCACAAAATCTGACGAAAATCTTCCAATCTGATCTTTGTCGATCAAAAAAACAGACATTCAGCAACTGCGCGGCCTATTGCTCTCTTAAAATGTTTTCAGAAACACGTTTTGGTGAACTATTTCAGTACAATATGAGATCGTATTCAGAACGAGACTCCATTATTGTCGGTTTTCAAATATGGGAGCAGCCAGACCCAGGTGAAGCGTTCGTTCAATCAGCTGCCGGTCGATGTCCCATGGTCCCGCCCCTTTCCACTTCGTAGTCCAGATGTCGCCTGTTTAGTGCGAGTAGGGTCCATCGTTCCACACTGAACTTTTTGACTGTTTTTAGGGGCTCATCCTGATACTTTTAGTTTTAAGTATATTGACTAAGTGTTTGAAGTGTGCAAGTAGGTGCTTTGAGACACAGCCTCTTAAATTCCCATTAATTCCCATAATTTCCCATTAATTCCCATAATTTCTCATTAATTCCTATAATTTCCCATTAATTCCCATAATGTAATTCCCATAATTTCCCATTAATTCCCATGAAAGTTTCCAAATTCGAATGTTTCTAAAATTCCCCAGCTTAACTTTCCAGAAATTTAAAATTTACCGGAAAATTTCCGCCCCTTTGCAACCCTATTAAAGTAGGAGGTTATGAGATGATTTTTTTTATAGACATTTATTACAATATAATACAGTATTTGAAATAAAAACAACACTTAAAAAAAAAGTGTTAGAATTGAAACCTGGAGTAGTTTCGGTACTTTTGGACATCTGCATGGCTGGCTGTTCTCATGAAGCATTCGTACATATCGCTACGAGAAGTAATGTGAATGAATACCGTGTGTATTCCACGTACGTATTACTTATTTGACAGGACAGCTAGGTGAGAAAGGAGAGAGAGAGAGAGAGAGAGAGAGAGAGAAAGAGAGGGAAGACATGCAGGAAATCCTGGACCTCTGCGTCGAGGCATGAACCTCTCAGTATATGTGCGCCTGCTCCAGAGGTGGGTAGTAACGAGTTACATTTACTCCGTTACATTTACTTGAGTAAGTTTTTGAAAAAAATGATACTTCTAGGAGTAGTTTTAAATCACTATACTTTTTACTTTTACTTGAGTAGATTTGTGAAGAAGAAACTGTACTCTTACTCCGCTACATTAGGCTACAATGAGCTCAAGTTACTTTTCTTTTTTACCTCTTTGGTATTCTACGCGTCATTGTTTTTATCCCCCCGCGTACGCCTCATTTTAATGTTTTATTTTGACAGAGAGAGAGACTTCCGCTAAAGCCTCTACCACGTGACTGTGTTTCACCCAATCAAACGTAGTTGTGCAGTCTCGTCACCCTACTGCTCAAACCTAGCAGCGGGATGGGTTAGCTTTTACAGTCGCAGCAAAACAAAAATGGCAATGTCAGAAACGTCACAGACGAGGAGGAACCGCGCCCTGTACTACGAAGCAAGATCAACATGCCCTGGATTTATTTCAGTTACCCGGCTTCACCTAACCTAACCACCGCGGTCCCGCATAAACTGTGTCATGACGCTGGTTATCAACTAGTTCATCAACCCAGGGTTTCCCGATCCAGCGGCGCCTGTTCACATTAAAGAGGTGATGTTTGCACAACATGACCAACAATAGCCACGTATTTTACATAAGAAGAGCAAACTATAATTCTACATAAAAATGAACACATACATGGTTTTACAGGCAAAACGCAATACAGTCGCTGCTTCCTAAAACGGGAAGGAAAGCTGGCAAAAAAAAAAGAAATTGCCGACGCTGTAGATGCGCACAACTCTTATCAATATCACTTCCCCATCAGTCAGGCACAATATCTGACCATAATTACACTTGTACTTTCCATAAACTGTCGTTGCTTTAGCCTTTTATTTCAGTTGCAACCATGGCAGTGAGAGCGATCGTGAGAGCAAATAAAAAATATAGAAAACATAAAACCGCTGTGCGCATTACACACGGCAAATATACCCATCAGGGAATGTTAACGGGGCTGTCGGTCTCTAAATATTTTTTGTATGAGCACACCCCTCTCTTTTTCTCTCTCCCCCTCTCTCTCTCTCTCTCTCTCTCCGCGCACCGAGCTCCACCTGATCTTCTAAGAACGGTGAAGCCGTTATCAGTGGAGTATTGACTGGTCAGTAGGCGGTGCTTTTACACCAGTTGATCTCTGCTCCTGACCAGGTTAGGCGTCCAGCATAAGTTACCACGGCGATTGAACCGATAACAAGTGATCCACCTTTGTGAATGAAAGCATGTTTACCTTAGTAAAAGTACCAAACAGCAGCTACATTACCTTGTTCTAGTTCTGCCTGCAGAGTCTGGTAAAAAAAAGTATAAAGGTTTGGAAATGTGTGTTACTTGTGCTTATTTATTTTTTTATATATTATTATTTTATTGATATTATTTTTTAAGTACTTGAATTTACCTGGATTATTTTAATTTAAGCTATTTTATAATTAATTAATTAATTTAAATTAATTTAATTGATAGGATGAACTATAATTTGTCTAAATATGATTATTTTGTATTTTTGTCTGTCTGATTGAATGCTTGTGTTAAAAAATAAATCAGACGTTACTCAACAGTTACTCAGTACTTGAGTAGTTTTTTCACCAAGTACTTTTTTACTCTTACTCAAGTAATTATTTGGATGACTACTTTTTACTTTTACTTGAGTCATATTATTCTGAAGTAACAGTACTTTTACTTGAGTACAATTTTTGGCTACTCTACCCACCTCTGGCCTGCTCTACCCACTGATCCAACCCAGCCACGAAAAACGCAGGGCTTTCAAGCCGGAGAGCAGAGCTCATGTCCTGGAAGAAGTTAAAGAGAAAACACAAGACTTTAACCCAGGAAATTGGGTGTTTGAATACCGGGAGTACTACTTAAAGTTGCCCTGGCACACAAAACTGTTTTTCCTTATATGTCAGGTCCATATGTGTGTTTGTGTTCTGTGGTGAATGTGAAAATAAACTGCTACCTCCTCTGTCATCTTTAGACACTGAACAGACTGAGCTCATTACTATTCATGAGCTTGCCCAGTAGGGCTGGGTAAAGGATGCTGATAACCACGCTCTCATTGGCTAGCTGTTAGCCAGTCAGAGTCAAGCAGCTTAGCTCGTTGAATATTAATGAGAACTGGCACAAATCTTTCTGCAGGCTTTTTATACCACGCTAGAATGGCTTGAAACAAGGTAACCAAGGCATTTATTTCACAAAAACTGTTACAGAGTCCATGGTAAAACTTCAGACATTACCACAAAGTAAAGAAGTACGTGTGGTAGGGCACCTTAAAGGGTTGAGCTGGGCGATATGGAAAAAAACTAAACAAATCAAAAATCATGTTATTTTTGACCAAATACATCAATGTTGATATTGCAATGACATTGTTGGGTTATGTTTTGATAAATAATAATTATCAATAATGTGGATATAATGACTAAGAAAATAAAAGAAAATAACAGAACAGCTAGAACAGTGTGGTAAGTTGAGAAAATGACATCAAAATGACATCACTGCAGGGATGCACCAAATCCAGGATTTGGCTTTGGATTTGGCTAAATATTGGGCTTTTTGATTGGCTTGGGTTTCTGCCGAACCTTAGAATTCTTTGTTTGTTTGGCAGTACTTTCAGTCAAAAGAAGCCCATTCAAGTCCAGCTACAAGTTCAATCTGCTAAATGCTGATTGGTCTGGTGGTGGCGAGGACCCTAAACTATACACAACATGGCCGCTGTTACAACATCTGGTCTGAAACATCTGGAAGAATACGAGTTGTTCATGAAGGAATCTCCAGACAGCAGCCAGAATGCAGCAACTTCAGGTACGGCAAAGGAAGGACAGTCCCTGTTTACTTCATTCATGTGTTTACTGGGTTCATGGACTGAGGATGGGACGAGGAGGCAGCACAATCTCAACCAGGGGATTCAGCCGAATCCCAAAAATCTGGATTGGGTGCATCCCTACTTTACTATAATGCAGCCTTTAAAACCAGGAAAAGACAACACAATCTGTGTTTTCATACGATGTCATAAGAACCCGTTCATATGCGTTGATATGTCATTGTCTGACCAGAAGAATATAATGTTTTACTTCAGTGAAACGTTGAATGTGAGCCCCATATTGTTGTCTTGCAAAGAGATGTGCAACTAAATTTTTTTTGTTTTTCTTGTGCAGCATGAGATGGTTTTTGACCACTGGAACTTTAACCTGGAAATAGAAACTTTGTGAGGAACTCGCTGTGTTTCGACAGCAGAGACCAGGGTCTAAATTAAGTTCTGGGGCTTGACATGACAGTCACCATTTGTCTGCTAAATTCAACTATAACGGCCATTGAAACGGCCCTTTCACCTCACGGTGCTCTGTACTAGAGGGTGACAATTTTTCGGGACTCCCGCGGGTTACGGTCCGCAGGAATCAATTTCACTGTTGGTAACGTGTTCGCGACGAAATAGAGCATAGAAATCAACAGGAGCGGGACAGAGCCGGAGATTAAATTAAAAAATGATGCTGCAATGTGGTGAGTGCGCCCAAAGATTGCGAGGCATTTTGTTTTAGAAAAGAGAACCACTTACAACTCCCAATATGTTTGTTGATTGGCTACTGCTAGCCGCAGACAGTGATTCTTTTAACCTACCCTAAATCGATAGATGTGTGTTTTGAGTGTGAGAAGATCTCCGTTAGGAATTACTTATTGAAATGGCCTAAGCAGCAGGTAATGCATGTTACCTATAGGCCTGTAGGTAATACATGTTACCTAGACCTTCAGGTAATACATGTAATGCATGTTAACTATAGGCCTGTAGGTAATGCATGTTACCTAAAGGCCTGTAGAGTCTGCCTGTAGGCAACAGAGTCTGATAACTTTAGACAACATAGGGAACCAAATGGGAGCGGGACGGGATATGGGAGTCTTTCTCTTGGGATTTTGCAGTCATGTGATCGGGATACGACGGGAGTATTTTCGTGGGCTCGGGATGGGATAGGCAACAATTGATTCCTGTGTCACCGTTTACTCTGTACCCGGCTCACAGTCACTTTTCCCTGAATAAATGTAACTGTAAAGACCGCTTTACTTAGTTGACATGTCAACACTTGACGGTCACAGAAATTTCATACGAATTATTGTGCATAAGTATTCGTACAATATCGTACGAACTAGTTCATGAGAATGCGTTGCCGCTGCATGGTCCAGCAAAACTTTGTCCTTTAAAAGTCAGTACATTGTCAAACACTCAGCGAGAAATGTTCATCAGTTGACTTTGGCCATCAGCTGCTCCGTGAAAAGCTTCTTGAGCTGAGCCACCTCCTCACTCAGAGAGTTGAGCTGACACTTGAGGTGCGTGTTCTCCTGCTTGTACCGGACCTCGGTTTGTCCGTGCACGGGTGGCAGCTGGATGCCGTAGCTGCTGCATTGCGGCGACTGTGTCCTCTTCTTAGGTTCCTCCCCTTCCAGCTGCTGCAGCCATGAGACACTCTCACCTGCACTCAGTCCTTTACGGGCGTCTCTCAGCCCGTCCTGTCCTACCGGGAACAGCGCCGGGCTGTGTCTGGCACCGACGTGGTCCCCCGCAGCGTCAAATGTATCCCCGCAGCCAGCCGTCTTGAAGCGTAGCTTGTGAGGAAGGTTTTTCATTGCCTCGGCATGGTCCAGCTTCCCTCCGGTGTGGCCTGCAGTGGGATGGAAATCAGGGTTATTATAGGAAACTCAAACTAAATTAAGCAGTGACACA
>CM046801.1:833111-920611 GCA_025617405.1 Perca schrenkii | reverse complement strand
ATCTATCTATCTATCTATCTATCTATCTATCTATCTATCTATCTATCTGTCTTTTCATCTGTATTTCTATCTTTTTAACAAAACTTGCATTTAAAACACGTGAGAGAAGAAGCACGTTACCTCTTAGAAAAGGGTGAAAGACGGAGGAAAAGAAGAAGCCTGTTTCCTGTGAAGTCGGCTGGGTGTGCGTGCAGCAGTTCTCCCCCCTCTCTCTCTCCTCTCTCCTCTCTGTGTGGTGTAACACTGCGGACTCTCTCGGGCTCTTACTTCATGTTATGGTCGCTGTGGCTTCACTCTGCTCCACTTGGACTCGCGCAGCTCCTATTTGTAACGACAAGTTCAGCTCGGGACGGTCCTTATCCTCGCGTGAACCAGCGCAGCAGCGTCCTTTCTGTGTGCGATGGCCCTCCCCCTCTGCTCCCCGTCCCCTCCCTCTCTCTCTCTCTCTCTCTCTCTCTCTCTCTCTCTCTCTCTCTCTCTCTCTCTCTCTCGCAGGATAATCTGCTCATAACAATTAGGTAATGTTGCGCCTGTGTTTAGAGGCGATACAATGTATATAAAGGCTAATTCGGGCAAGGCAGCTTTAGCACATTTCAAAGTGCTTTTCATAAAACATTAAAGGGTAATTCAACATGCATTGGTGTCTGACTGACTAATGTGAACAAAAATCTTTGAAATGTGTCCAGCATGGAGCCAGATCGCTGTAACCAGCAGCCGAGAACCGGGCTGCAAGGTAACCCTACAGGACTAATGTTCAGCATCAGTTAGAGTCCACTAAAAGTTCCGTTTTTGGAAAGGATCCCTACAGAGATAGACTTTTTAGTTAAAGAGTAAGATCCTTTTAGTTTAAAGCCCCTGACACACCAACCAGACGGCCGACCGTCGGTAGAAAAAGCCAGTGTGATTGATCAGTCTCCCCGAGTTGGTCCAAAACGTTCCTCAGAACTCACCGAAGAGACGAGAAGGCGGAGCTAATCTGTGTCGTCGCCCAATAAATGAAAACCGGCAGCTGATTGGACGAACGCGTCATGTGGGTCTGGCTGCCTGTCATGGCGGCTCATGTAAATTATCAGGTATTTTAGCGTGTATAGAGCCAGCATATCTCCACCAGACTCCATGTAAATAATCAGGACTTTTAGCGTGTATAGAGCCATCATATCTCCACCAGACTCCATGTAAATAATCAGGACTTTTAGCGTGTATAGAGCCAGCATACTTCCACCAGACTCCATGTAATTAATCAGGACTTTTAGCGTGTATAGAGCCAGCATATCTCCACCAGACTCCATGTAAATAATCAGGACTTTTAGCGTGTATAGAGCCAGCATATCTCCACCAGACTCCATGTAAATAATCAGGACTTTTAGCGTGTATAGAGCCAGCATATCTCCACCAGACTCCATGTAAATAATCAGGACTTTTAGCGTGTATAGAGCCAGCATATCTCCACCAGACTCCATGTAAATAATCAGGACTTTTAGCGTGTATAGAGCCAGCATATTTCCACCAGACTCCATGTAAATAATCAGGACTTTTAGCGTGTATAGAGCCAGCCTATTACCACATGTAAATGGGTGAATTAAGGGTTTATTTCAACCTAAACAGAAGTTGAATGAAGTGTGTTTTACGATAATAAAGTTGCTGCTTATATTACCGTAACAGAGTTTTCACTCAATACTGGACCAATTTCAAAGATTGTTGTTCCCAAAACCTGAACTGTCACTAGCATTACACAGACACTTTCAAACTGCCATGTATTCACGCAGGGACGTAGCTGCAAATTCCAAAAGTGTGTGTGTATGAGGGGGGGGACTGATTGTTCAGCAGGATGATTTTTATTGACAAGATCCTGTACCATTTTGTCTCACCAAATCGCGGATTCCAAGTAGCCAACATTTCATATATGATTGATGGAAACACTGACATTTGGGGGGTAGTGTAGTGGGATCCGGGGGCAATGTTGACACTGGCTTCTGTCGCTATCAGAAAAGCAAAGGTAGCCAAACAGCGAAGGGGCCCAGAGTGTATCTCGCTGTTAACTTAAGCATATTTGCTTAGGGGGTTTACATATGTGATATGATACAGTACATGCAGTCCACTACTGCAGCGTGCGCTGTTAAAACAGAGTTCAGCTCAGGCCGAAGCCCTCGGGGCACTCCAATGCTCGGCACACGTGGAGATGTTTGTAGGCTAAACTAGGGCTGCAACTAATGGTTATAGTCAATGTCAATTAATCTGTGGATTGTTGCCTGGATTCATTCATGTTTGGTCTATAACCCTTATGAGGTATAAGGGCATTTTTACATTTCTTTTTAACAGTGGTGTAGTCTGATGTATTGTAGTGGGTATACTGTACTGTATGTATTAGCCAGAATCTGCCTTTTTTGCGCATATCATAGTGGTGGGGGGGGTCTGGGTGTCCTCCCCCAGGAGCATCAACGAGTTAATTTCCTGCATTCAGATACACTTTTATGCAGCAATTTACGGTGGAAATCCCTTTATTTAGCCTATATGAAGAAGAAAAACACAGATGACAATTCAAAATATATAAAAGCTATAATAGAAAGTATGTTGTTGCGTGTCATTGGGCATTTTTAAGTTGGTATATGGAGATCCTGGAGCTTTCTTAGTGGGTATACTGCGTACACCTTCGTATCACGTAGACTACTCCACTGCTTTTTAAATTCACATTTTAAGGATATTTGCATTTAACCAGATATAGAAGATATAGACGGACCAGCGAGTCCAAGCCATGTTTGACACCTACTCATAAAGCGCTGTCACAACATTTTATTTTAGACATTTATTTACTTTTTTTAATTCATACAGTACAGGCCAAAAGTTTGGACACACCTTCTCATTCAATGAGTTTCCTTTTTATTTTCATGACTATTTACATTGTAGATTCTCACTGAAGGCATCACAACTATGAATGAACACATATGGAATTATGTACTTAACAAAAAAGTGTGAAATAACTGAAAACATGTCTTATATTTTAGATTCTTCAAAGGAGCCACCCTTTGCTTTTTTTGATAACTCTGCAAACCCTTGGTGTTCTCTCAATGAGCTTCATGAGGTAGTCACCTGAAATGGTTTTACCTTCACAGGTGTGCTTTGTCAGGGTTCATTAGTGGAATTATTTCCCTTATTAATAAAAAAGCAAAGGGTGGCTACTTTGAAGAATCTAAAATATAAGACATGTTTTCAGTTATTTCACACTTTTTTGTTAAGTACATAATTCCACATGTGTTCATTCATAGTTGTGATGCCTTCAGTGAGAATCTACAATGTAAATAGTCATGTAAATAAAAAGGAAACGCATTGAATGAGAAGGTGTGTCCAAACTTTTGGCCTGTACTGTATATTACACTATTTTTGTGAACCTAAGACTTCTGTGAACTCATTTCAAGCACCAAAGCTTAAAATAATCAGAAAATGGTGAAAAATGTGGATCAGTGTTTCCCAAAAAGCCCAAGATGTCGTCCTCAAATGTCTTGTTTTGTCCCCAACTCAAAGATATTCATTTTACCGTCCCAGAGGAGAGAAGTCACTAGAACAATATTCATATTTAAGGAGCTGGAATCACAATAGTTTTCAAAATAATTTTCAAATAATCGAGTAATCTATGCAGGTTCAAAACAGACAATTATTCTTCCTGAGGGAATAAACCAACCTGGTCTCACAGAAATCCGTGAAATGATCACAAACTGTTAACAGCTCATTACGTTGTGCTGACACAGAACTGAATGGTGTCAATTCACACGCAATCGCAAGGTAATGTAAGTCAATGGAGGCCAAACGCCGTTGAAAAACATGCTAAAAAGTGAGTCTGCGTCTTGATAACACGCCAATAATGGCATACATACGTGTCACACATACACCACTTCATGATATTAGTCTGTCGAGTCAGAACAACAACACAGAAAGTGCAATCATAAGAAATATAAAAAGACAATGAAAACATTCTGAATTAGAAAAGTATTTGATAAATAAATTAGGATAATGAGGATGCAAAAGAAAAATTTATTTATTTATTTAAAGATTTAAAGCAGTGGTTTGCAGGTTTAAAACCAGATTTCTTTATTGTCCAAGAGGCACAATTAATTTGTCTTGATAACACGGCAATAATGGCATATGAATTGGCGTGTCAAACATACACCACTTCTTGAGATCAGTGTGAATAAAGAGAAAAGACCCAAATGTCAAATGTTTGATTTGTGTAACAGGAAGTGAGTTGCCCCATACTGGTTAACAGCTCAGCTTTTGAAATGTGTGTTTGTAACACAACTACTTGAGAAAGTGGATTTAACTTCAACTTCTTTGGAAAAATACCCCCAAAAAAAATGTTAAAGAGGATCTTAGCACACTTGTTTGCAAGACCAAGCAAAAAATATATTGCAAAATGACTTTTATGTCTGTTGATATATCAATATGTCTATATATACAGTACAGGCCAAAAGTTTGGACACACCTTCTCATTCAATGTGTTTCTTTATTTTCATGACTATTTACATTGTAGATTCTCACTGAAGGCATCAAAACTATGAATGAACACATATGGAATTATGTACTTAACAAAAAAGTGTGAAATAACTGAAAACATGTCTTATATTTTAGATTCTTCAAAGTAGCCACCCTTTGCTTTTTTTGATAACTCTGCAAACCCTTGGTGTTCTCTCAATGAGCTTCATGAGGTAGTCACCTGAAATGGTTTTACCTTCACAGGTGTGCTTTGTCAGGGTTCATTAGTGGAATTATTTCCCTATTATTTCAAGATGGCGCCGCAGACGGTCGACTCGGTGTGTTTGTGCGTGTTGTTTTGTTTTGTTTTGTGTTTTAACTTTGTTTTTTGCGATGATACCCGGATCGCTTTCTCCAGAGAAGAGCTCTTTAACATCAGGGGAACAACGCCAGAGGATTTATTTCCTACTTTTCTTCTCCCTTCACTGGAAATTGTGGACATTCTAGTCAAAGGTGCGCTCACCTTTGCTCACGCAGTGAAACGCCGGAGGAGAGGGAAACGGGCTGGTGCGCTGGTGCGTCTCCGCCAGCGAGGATTACGCACACCGTTACCGGGCACATTTCTCTCTAACGTGCGCTCACTGCCCAACAAACTGGAGGAATTACAACTGCTGTTGGTTGGAAACAGGGACTTTTTCTCATCTGCTGTTTTGTGCTTCACGGAGACGTGGCTCTGTGGATTAATACCGGACTCTGCGCTGCAGCTGGCAGGCTTCCAACTCTACAGAGCGGACAGAGACACGGACCTCTCCAGCAAAACTAAAGGTGGAGGAATCTGTTTCTACATCAATAGCGGTTGGTGCAACGACGTGACAGTGATCCAACAGTATTGTTCTCCTGAACTGGAATCTTACATCATAAACTGTAAGCCTTTTTATTCACCCCGTGAGTTCCATTCATTCATTCTGGTCGGTGTTTACATCCCGCCGCAGGCCAACGTGCAGGTCGCACAGCGCATGCTTGCCGACCAGATACTATGTGTGGAGCGGACCAACCCGGACTCCCTAGTTATTGTCCATGGTGACTTTAACAAAGGAAACCTCACTCATGTACTACCTAAATACAGACAGCATATTAAATGCCCGACTAGAGAGGAGAACATTCTGGATCACTGTTACACCACAGTCAGAGATGCTTTTCACGCCGTCCCCCGTGCTGCACTTGGACACTCTGACCATGTCATGGTCCACCTGATCCCCACCTACAGGCAGAAACTAAAGCTCTGCAAACCTGTTGTGAGGACATCAAGGAAGTGGACCAGTGTAGCTGTGGAGGATCTACAGACGTGCTTGGACTCTACTGACTGGGATGTGTTCAGGACTGCTACCAACAGTCTGGATGAGTACACAGAGGCTGTGACGTCATACATCAGCTTCTGTGAGGACTGCTGTGTTCCATCATGCACCAGGGTGAGTTTCAACAATGACAAACCCTGGTTCACAGCCAAACTCAGAAGGCTAAGGTTGGACAAGGCAGAGGCGTTCAGGAGTGGAGACAAAAACAGCAAAGTACAAGTTTAGCAAGGCAGTAAAAGAGGCTAAAAAACGGTACTCTGAGAAACTCCGAAACCAGTTCTCAGCAAACAACTCTGCTTCTGTCTGGAGAGGGCTTAAACAGATCACCAGCTTCAAGCCTAAAGTCTCCCACTCCACCAACGACCGACGCCTAGCCAACAAACTTAATGAGTTCTACTGTCGCTTTGAAGGACAAAGGGTCGGTCCTGTAACCATCCCCCCTCAACACCTCCCAACAAAGGGTCTTCCCTGATTCCATCCCCCCGCGACACCTCCCAACAGCTACAGCTACAGTGCATCACCTCCACCTCCCCCCACCTTAAAGGTCCCCCCCCTCCACCTCCCCACCCACCTCAGCGACGACTCTCTCCATCAATGAGAAAGACGTCAACAGACTGTTCAGGAGACAGAACCCCAGGAAAGCTGCTGGACCGGATGCTGTCTCCCCATCCAGCTTGAAGCACTGCGCTGACCAGCTGTCTCCGGTGTTCACAGACATTTTCAACACCTCGCTGGAGACATGTCACGTGCCAGCCTGCTTCAAGACCTCAACAATCATCCCCGTTCCCAAGAAGCCAAGGACCACAGGACTTAATGACTTCAGACCCGTCGCCCTGACCTCTGTGGTTATGAAGTCCTTTGAGCGCCTTGTGCTTTCACACCTAAAAGCCATCACCGACACCCTCCTGGACCCCCTGCAGTTTGCCTACAGAGCCAATAGGTCTGTAGATGATGCAGTCAACCTGGCCCTCCACTACATCCTCCAGCACCTGGACTCTGCAGGAACCTACGCCAGGATCCTGTTTGTGGACTTCAGCTCTGCCTTCAACACCATCATCCCAGCTCTGCTCCAGGAGAAGCTCTCCCAGCTTGGTGTGCCTGACTCCACCTGCAGGTGGATCACTGACTTCCTGTCTGACAGGAAGCAGCATGTGAAGCTGGGGAAACACGTCTCCAACTCACAGACCATCAGCACTGGATCCCCTCAGGGCTGTGTTCTTTCTCCTCTACTCTTCTCCCTGTACACCAACAGCTGCACTTCCAGTCACCAGTCTGTCAAGCTTCTAAAGTTCGCGGACGACACCTCCCTCATTGGACTCATCTCTGATGGAGACGAGTTCGCCTACAGGTCGGAGGCTGACCACCTGGTGACCTGGTGCAAGCAAAACAACCTAGAGCTCAACGCTCTAAAGACAGTGGAGATGGTTGTGGACTTCAGGAAGAATTCTGCCCCACCTGCCCCTATCACACTCAGTGACTCCACAATTAACATTGTGGAGTCTTTCCGCTTCCTGGGAACTACCATCTCCCAAGACCTCAAGTGGGAGCTGAACATCAGCTCCCTCGTCAAGAAAGCACAACAGAGGATGTACTTCCTGCGGCAGCTGAAGAAATTCAGCCTGCCAAAGACAATGATGGTGCACTTCTACACAGCCATCATTGAGTCCATCCTCACATCCTCCATCACCATCTGGTACGCTGCTGCCACTGCCAAGGACAAGGGCAGACTGCAGCGTGTCATTCGGTCAGCTGAGAAGGTGATTAGCTGCAATCTCCCACCGCTCCAGGACCTTTACGCCACCAGGACTCTGAAGCGTGCTGGAAAGATTGTGGCTGACCCCTCCCACCCCGGACACAAACTCTTTGAGCTACTCCCCTCTGGCAGTAGGCTGAGGTCCATCAGGACCAAGACCTCACGCCACATGAACAGCTTTTTCCCCTCCGCCACTAGCCTTATTAACAAGGCGCGGAACCCACCCTGACTCTCTCCACACCCATCTCTGGCTCTACATGCCACTGTACTTAATCTGCTCTTTTTTATCTTAACTGTTACTCTTATTTTATTATGTTACATCCTGTGTGTGTACATATACACATATATTTATATATTTATACTTATATTGTCTGTTCTGTTAACCTGTTTGTTTAACTTATTTTAGATAATGTGTGACATGCACCTACGACACCAAAACAAATTCCTTGTATGTGTAAAAAATGTACTTGGCAATAAAGCTTTTCTGATTCTGATTCTGATTCTGATTCTGATTCTTATTAATAAAAAAGCAAAGGGTGGCTACTTTGAAGAATCTAAAATATAAGACATGTTTTCAGTTATTTCACACTTTTTTGTTAAGTACATAATTCCATATGTGTTCATTCATAGTTTTGATGCCTTCAGTGAGAATCTACAATGTAAATAGTCATGAAAATAAAAAGGAAACTCATTTGAATGAGAAGGTGTGTCCAAACTTTTGGCCTGTACTGTATATATATATATAAATCCAGATGAAGTAGATTCTGCGGTTACTTGATTATTGTACCTCTCAAGTGAGTGTCAATACTTGAGCCAACACTGCAATGGCAAGCTTGTTTTTCTTAAATGTGCATTACCTAACACAAGCATTAGCAAGTCGGTCAGAGCTGTGTCACAACTGACTTAGTAGGAAAACAACATAGAGAGAGAGGAGGAACGGCATGAGTTCAACAAGTTTGGTCTAGATTCTTGACATTCTGGCACAGCCTCTTATGGAACGGCTCACCTTGCAGCTCTGACCTGCAGGGCAACGGGGGCAGATAACCCTGCTGTAAACACAGCGTGTTGTCTCAACTGAAAAACAGGTCACGCCTCAGGGAGCTTGCAAAATACTTAAAGTTCTCATATTATGCTCATTTTCAGTTTCATAATTGTATTTAGAGGTTGTATCAGAATAGGTTTATGTGGTTTAATTGTCAAAAAACACCAAATTTTTTTGTCGTACTGCACATTGCTGCAGCTCCTCTTATCACCCTGTGTGTTGAGCTCTCTGTTTTAGCTACAGAGTGAGACATCTCACTGCTGTAACATATTTGTTGGGAGTCGCACATGCTCAGTACCTAGGTAAGGACTGCTAGCCAGTCAGAAGCAGAGTATGAGGGCGTGCCCTGACAGTAGCTAGGTAAGGACTACTAGCCAGTCAGAAGCAGAGTATGAGGGCGTGTCCTGACAGTACCTAGGTAAGGACTACTAGCCAGTCAGAAGCAGAGTATGAGGGCCCTGACAGTACCTAGGTAAGGACTACTAGCCAGTCAGAAGCAGAGTATGAGGGCCCTGACAGTACCTAGGTAAGGACTACTAGCCAGTCAGAAGCAGAGTATGAGGGCCCTGACAGTACCTAGGTAAGGACTACTAGCCAGTCAGAAGCAGAGTATGAGGGCCCTGACAGTACCTAGGTAAGGACTACTAGCCAGTCAGGAGCAGAGTATGAGGGCGTGCACTGACAGTACCTAGGTAAGGACTACTAGCCAGTCAGGAGCAGAGTATGAGGGCGTGCCCTGACAGTAACTAGGTAAGAAACAGTTGGTGAACAGTGCTTTCTGGTGGAGATGGTAAGTCCCTTTGGGGGGGACTTTGGTCTTTTTCACTTTGTAAACCTATAACATGCACAACAAAGATATATACCACAATAAAGGAAAATGGGAAAAGCCATATAATCCTAGCACTTTAAGGAAGTCTTTAAGTCACACACTGTGTGACTGTGACTGTGCCCGAAACTTCAATAAAAGACTCAAATAAAAGACAAGTAGAGCATTTATGAGAAATTCTGTTTTCATACCCGGAAGATTTGTCCCATTATTTTTTACAGTCTGTGGGTTCTATGTGCCGTGCAAGACCAGAACATTTTTCCAACTTTCTTTTCAACTCTCTGATGTTATATTCACACAACAGACAGGAACTGTAAACATGCATATTGTATGGAGAGATTTCAGCGTGAGGGGGCTTCCCATGGACAGGCATCCCGAGCAGTTGGGAGGTTTGGGGCACAGGAGGTGAGCTGGCACCTCTCCAGCAAACACTCCATACTTGGTCCTAGCGAGGGACTTGAATCAGCGACCCTCAGCTTCCCAAGCCAAGTCCCTACGGACTGAGTTACTGCTGCAGCAGCTAATTATAAATAGCATTGTTAGTGTAACCCAGAGAGAGAGAGGAGAGAGAGAGAGAGAGACAGAGAGAGAGAGAGAGAGAGAGAGAGAGAGAGAGAGAGAGAGACAGAGAGAGACAGAGAGAGAGAGAGAGAGAGACAGAGAGAGAGAGAGAGACAGAGAGAGAGAGAGAGAGAGAGAGACAGAGACAGAGAGGGAGAGAGAGGAGAGAGACAGAGAGAGAGACAGGGAGATTTTTTTGATTTTTACAAAACACTTTATTTACATAATTATAATTTGTGCAGGTTCACAAATAAATAAAGTGCTAATGCATTAAAATCTCAGAAAAATATTATCCGATAAAAACTTGTGCAAAAACCAGCTCATCATCAACCACAGAACAAACAATATCATTAAAACACCAACGTAGTTTAAAACCATCAATGTCTCCGATATGTTTCTAAAATCTAAACTCTAACCAGAGTCTGGCCCTGATGCTACAGAGCCAGACTGCCCTGGCCTCCTGCCCCTCCCTGTTCTCCACCCTGTTCTTTCTGCTAATATAAATTGCCATTTTTGCTTCACCTGAAAGGTAGTTCAGGAGCTGCCATTTGTCTTTTTGTGCCTTTTTATAAACAGCTCCCATAATAAAAACCCTCTCAGTAAAAACTACGTTAAAAAGACTAAAAACCAAAGTTAAAAGAGAGAAGAACTCAGTGAGTCTCTTACACTCAGTGAACATGTGGTACACAGTCTCTCGCAGGCTACAGAACAGGCACTGGCTAAGAACAGCTGGGTTAAGAACAGAGATAAAAGCATTGGAGGCGACAGCACCATGTAGAATCCTCCACTGGAGGTCAGCGGTCCGTTTTTTGAGGGGAGGCTTGTATAAAACCCTCCACTGGGGACAAGGATGTCCCCCCCCCAACCTGTCATTCCAGACAGTGGGGGGTCTGCCACTCAGTCCTTTTTTATTGATGGCTTTCACACAGTTCTGGTAGAGTGTCACTTTGTCTGCTCCGTGCAGGGTGAGCTTGCCCGGGCTACTGACAGCTAGCAGGGGGCCGGTCTCCTCTCCAAACTCTGGGCTCATGTAGACCTCTGGGAACGGGTCTGTGGGGTCTGGCATAGTCTCCCCCCGGCTGTACTCCATGAGGAGCATCCTCTCTCTCCCACTCAGCTTCTGGGTCCATAGGTTGAGGATTCGTTGTGTGACCCGGATGGAGGTCATTCCCAGGAGAGAGCCCAGAGCCCCGGCCCCCGATAGTCCAGGCCCTGCTGCCTCAACCAGCTGCTGCAGGCTCAGGGTCCTGGATCGGTTCAGGGCTGCCAGCAGCCCGGGCACCCTGCCGCAGATGTCCAGTCTGCTCCCGTTGACCAGTGGCTCCTTCAACAACCAGTGCAGAGAGTTAGACCTATCATTCAATGTACAGTTAAAAAGGGCCCACGATTTAAAAACGCCCTGATAAAAAGGGAGGAAACCCACTTAACTTTAAAAAATGTAGGATCAGTTAAGAACAGAGCAGCATCCAGCCCCAGTTTACTCACATGTCTGAGGATACAGCTGGTCACGTTCCTCCACACCAAGTCAGGCGGCCCTGTCAAAAAACTTTTGTATGAACTGAAGCCTGAAAGTGGCCTTTCTGCTGGCCAGGTGTACAAGGCCCTGTCCCCCCTCCTCTCTTGGTAAAAACAGCACCCCCCTGTGGCACCCAGTGTAGACCCCCCCCAAAAAAAAATCTACCATTTTTTTCTGTATTTGAGCTAGTAGACCTGACGGGGGGTCCACACAAGCTAAACGGTGCCACAAAAGGGATGCAACCAGATTATTTAAAACTAAAACTCTACCTCTATAAGACATCTGAGGGAGTAGCCACTTCCATTTGTTCATCTTATTTTCAATTTTGTCCATGACGGTCTCCCAGTTTCTCCGCACCATGACCTCGGTACCTAGAAACAGACCGAGATATTTAAAACCGTCCCTTTCCCAGACCAGGTTTTGGGGGAGAACTGGGAGACCGTCATGCCATTCACCAACAGCGAGGGCTACACTTTTTTGCCAGTTCACCCTCGCTGCAGATAAAATATTAAAACCCAAAACAGTGTTTTCTAAAATGTCCAACTCATGCTGACTCTTAATAAAAACAATGACGTCATCAGCATAAGCCGATAAAACCATGTTCTCACTAAAACCAGGTAAAATCAGACCTTCAATGTTGTGGCGTAGTCTGCAGAGGAGGGGTTCTAGGGAGAGTGCGTAGAGCATCGCGGACAGAGCACAGCCCTGCCGGACGCCTCTACACACTCTAAAAAGGAGCACACAGACTGCCGTTAAACTTCAGCACACTCTCAACCTCACTGTACAACACCTGGATCTTGGCTATGAAACCAGCGCTGAACCCAAACTTCCCCATTACTTTCCAGAGGAAGCTGTGCTCAACGCGGTCAAAAGCCTTTTCCTGGTCTAGAGAAATCAGACCAGTGTTAAACCCCCAACGAGCTGGAGACCTCCAAAACATCCCGAATGAGGTGGACATTGTCCACCATGGACCTGCCGGGCACACAGTAGGTCTGGTCCCGATGGATGACCTGCTCCATAGCTCTCCCCAGCCTGGAGGCAAAGACCTTGGACAGAAGCTTGTAATCCACACACAGCAAAGACACAGGGCGCCAGTTTTTTATGTCCTGTAGGTTTCCTTTTTAGGCAGCAGCGTAACAACTGCCCTGCGGCAGGACATGGGCATGGAGCCAGAGGCCAGACTTTCATTAAAAAACATCTAAAATATCGTGTGAAAAGATGTCCCAGAAGGCTTTAAAAAACTCGACTGTAAGGCCATCAATGCCTGGGGCACGTCTCCCCTGCATACTCTGCAGGGCAGCGTGGACCTCCTGCAGTTGAATGGGCGCCTCAAGACAGGAGTTGGTCTCCGCAGAGACCTGAGGTAGCCCACTCAGGAACTCCTCCTGTAGAGCCTCCTGCTCCTCGTACTCACTAGAGTACAGAGAGGAGTAAAACTCCACAGCTCGCCTTCTTATCTGCCTCGGCTCCATGATCTCCTGCCCTGTGTCTGAGAGCAGTGTGTGGATTACCCGCCTCCGCCCATTCTTCCTCTCCAGGCCGAAGAAGAAGCTAGAGGGAGCATCCATCTCTGAGATGGTCTGGAATCGGGACCTGACCAGTGCACCCTGTACTTTAACGTCTAGCAGGTCTGCTAAGGCTAGCTTTTTGATTTTGAGGACTTCAAAATGTCCTCGATCTCCTGTGGACTCACTTAACTTCTCTAGTTCCACTATATCACTCTCCAGGTCCTGCATAGATCTGGTGATGTCACGTGTGACGTTGAGGGTGTGCTGTTGACATAAAAGCTTAATTTCCGTCTTACCATGGTCCCACCACTGCCTAAGACTGCTAAAATCACTCTTTCTCTGTCTAAAAAATATTCCAAAAATAAATAAGGACCTCTCTAAAACATTTGTCAAAAGTTAAAACCGAGTTAAAATGCCAATAAGCACTTTTCGGTTTCACATCTCTTATAAAAAACATGACATAGAACCAAAGAGGGATCAGTAAAAACAGCAGGAACAATATTACACCCTTTAAAAAATATTAAAATGTTGTTTAAAACAATAAATACGATCAAGTCTGGCTGAGGAGATCCTACTCTCTCTGAGGTGAGACCATGTGTACTGTCGGCAGTCTGCATGCATCCTTCTCCATACATCCACCAGGCCATAGGTGGAGACCAGCTGCCCCAGAGCATGCTGGGAAGCTGGATGCGGCTCTGCATGGTTACGATCTAAAAGAGCATTTGCAGTACAGTTAAAATCCCCACCCAAGAATAAAAAATCCTCCGATGCACAATCATTTAAAACCCCACCTACCTTTTCTAAAAAGATCTTTCTCTCTGCACCGGTTGTTGGGGCATAGAGGTTAATAAAAACAGCCGTAAAATGATCAAACTGAGCTTTGACTAAAAGCAGCCTCCCCTCCATAAAATGCTGGACCTCCAGTGAGACCGGAGAGAAAGTTCTGGAGAAGAGGAAGCCCACTCCTCCACTCAGAGAGGAGCCATGGCTCGAGGCTCTCAACTGCTTAGAACTGTTATTTTATAATGTGGATTCAACATGTGCCTTTGGTGTGGGAGATCTGGGTTCAATTGGATAAAAAAAATCACTTTGGATAAAAGCATCCGCTAAATGACATGCAATGTAATGAACCAAACAAAATTTGAATAATATTCTCAGAATTTTGTTGATTAATACCAAATTACATATAGCTTTTTCCAGGACACGTCCTGGGTAGTGATTAGAAATGACCACTTTACAGTATCAGCAGTCTGCTTTTGGATTATTTCTGATGGCAGCACTTCTGTAAATGTATTTGAACAATGCTTGTGAAACAGTAGTAGTAGTAAAACATGTGTTTCCCAGAGGAAAGCTCCAACAGCCTGGCAGTAAACACAACTGTTTATACCAGGATTATTTATAAACTGCATTCAAAATGAGATTTTGCAGACTCAGACAGTATAATTCATTGCATCCTGGCTTTCTCTCCATAATTCATCCGCTCTGGGATCTGCAGCAGTCGTGGGCAGCAGGATGGATATAAATATCTGTGCCCAGTTCTTGCCAAGTGGGTGGCACAGACAAGACTCCCAGCAAGGCTGTTGACACCAGCTGACCGGCTTTACAAAAGCAGCCAGACGAGCTGCGAGGTGTTAGCCAAAGTTGACGTGCAAAAAGCTTGTTACGTAAAAAGTTCCCTGCAGGAGGTGTGGAGGACGAGCTTAAAATACACTCTGAACTATACCACAGGGGAAGACTGGAGAGGAGGAACGGGGAGGGTGGAGGACCGGGGAGGGTGGAGGCCTACGCTCCGCTGACACAGTTAGCCGTTACAGGCAGAAGTTCACATAGCTCCAGGGTTGCCAGGTCTGTATGACATAACCAGCCCAAAGGACAATAAAAACCAGCCCGATGGGCAATTAAAACCAGCCTAAAAGGCTATCAAAACCAGCCTAAAGGACTATCAAAACCAGCCTAAAGGACTATCAAAACCAGCCTAAAGGACTATCAAAACCAGCCCAAAGGACAATCAAAACCAACCTAAAGGGCAATCAAAACCAGCACAATAGGCAATCAAAACCAGCCCAAAGGACTATCAAAACCAGCCTAAAGGGCAATCAAAACCAGCAAAATGGACAATCAAAACCAGCAAAATGGGCAATCAAAACCAGTCCAAAGGACTATCAAAACCAGCCCAACACCAGAACTGAAAATACTCTCCTGTCAAAAACATATTACACTAACATTTACACTGCTTTTAAAGTCCAACAGGATTACTATAATGACCAAATGTATTGGGATATCTACAAAGAACATTAAACACAGAACTGTTTGGATCGTTTCCAGTTTGTAAAATGCAAGGATTTTTCTGCATCGAGTACTTTTAATTTTAATACTTTAAATACATTTTCCTGATAATACTTACAGACTTTTACTTAAAGGGGCGCTATGCAGTGTTGGCCATTTCTTCGCTGTTTTCTGGCTTTTTGCTGGAAGGTAACTCTATAGAGCCCCCCCTACAGGTTTCTCTATAGAGCCCCCCCTACAGGTTTCTCTATAGAGCTCCCCTACAGGTTTCTCTATAGAGCCCCCCTACATGTTTCTCTATGGAGCCCCCCTACAGGTTTCTCTATAGAGCTCCCCCTACAGGTTTCTCTATAGAGCTCCCCTACAGGTTTCTCTATAGAGCTCCCCTACAGGTTTCTCTATAGAGCTCCCCCTACAGGTTTCTCTATAGCTCCCCTACAGGTTTCTCTATAGAGCTCCCCTACAGGTTTCTCTATAGAGCTCCCCCTACAGGTTTCTCTATAGAGCCCCCCCTACAGGTTTCTCTATAGAGCTCCCCTACAGGTTTCTCTATAGAGCCCCCCTACATGTTTCTCTATGGAGCTCCCCCCTACAGGTTTCTCTATAGAGCCCCCCTACAGGTTTCTCTATAGAGCTCCCCCTATAGGTTTCTCTATAGAGCCCCCCCTACAGGTTTCTCTATAGAGCCCCCTACAGGTTTCTCTATACAGCCCCCCTACAGGTTTCTCTATAAAGCTCCCCCTACAGGTTTCTCTATAGAGCCCCCCCTACAGGTTTCTCTATAGAGCTCCCCCTACAGGTTTCTCTATAGAGCCTCCCCCTACAGGTTTCTCTATAGAGCCCCCTACAGGTTTCTCTATAGAGCCTACCCTACAGGTTTCTCTATAGAGCCCCCTTACAGGTTTCTCTATAGAGCCTCCCCCCTACAGGTTTCTCTATAGAGCTCCCCCTACAGGTTTCTCTATAGAGCTCCCCCTACAGGTTTCTCTATAGAGCCTCCCCCCTACAGGTTTCTCTATAGAGCCTCCCCCTACAGGTTTCTCTATAGAGCCCCCCTACAGGTTTCTCTATAGAGCCTCCCCCCTACAGGTTTCTCTATAGAGCTCCCCCTACAGGTTTCTCTATAGAGCTCCCACTACAGGTTTCTCTATAGAGCTCCCCCTACAGGTTTCTCTATAGAGCCCCCCCTACAGGTTTCTCTATAGAGCTCCCCCTACAGGTTTCTCTATACAGCCCCCCTACAGGTTTCTCTATAGAGCCCCCCCTACAGGTTTCTCTATATAGCTCCCCCTACAGGTTTCTCTAGAGAGCTACCCCTACAGGTTTCTCAATAGAGCTCCCCCTACAGGTTTCTCTAGATAGCTCCCCCTACAGGTTTCTCTAGAGAGCTCCCCCTACAGGTTTCTCTATAGAGCTCCCCCCTACAGGTTTCTCTATAGAGCCCCCCTACAGGTTTCTCTATAGAGCCCCCCCTACAGGTTACTCTATATA
Organism: Perca schrenkii; assembly: GCA_025617405.1. NCBI lineage: Eukaryota > Metazoa > Chordata > Actinopteri > Perciformes > Percidae > Perca > Perca schrenkii. The sequence goes on along the minus strand of CM046801.1, from coordinate 903,809 downwards.
CAGTAGCTCCCCCTACAGGTTTCTCTATAGAGCCTCCCCCTACAGGTTTCTCTATAGAGCTCCCCTACAGGTTTCTCTATAGAGCCCCCCTACAGGTTTCTCATATACAGTAGCTCCCCCTACAGGTTTCTCTATAGAGCCTCCCCCTACAGGTTTCTCTATAGAGCTCCCCTACAGGTTTCTCTATAGAGCCCCCCTACAGGTTTCTCTATATACAGTAGCTCCCCCTACAGGTTTCTCTATAGAGCCCCCCCTACAGGTTTCTCTATAGAGCTCCCCTACAGGTTTCTCTATAGAGCTCCCCCTACAGGTTTCTCTATAGAGCCCCCCCTACAGGTTTCTCTATAGAGCTCCCCCTACAGGTTTCTCTATAGAGCCCCCCCTACAGGTTTCTCTATAGAGCTCCCCTACAGGTTTCTCTATAGAGCCCCCCTACAGGTTTCTCTATAGAGCCCCCCCTACAGGTTTCTCTATAGAGCTCCCCCTACAGGTTTCTCTATAGAGCTCCCCCTACAGGTTTCTCTATAGAGCTCCCCTACAGGTTTCTCTATAGAGCCCCCCCTACAGGTTTCTCTATAGAGCTCCCCTACAGGTTTCTCTATAGAGCTCCCCCTACAGGTTTCTCTATAGAGCCCCCCTACAGGTTTCTCTATAGAGCTCCCCCTACAGGTTTCTCTATAGAGCTCCCCCTACAGGTTTCTCTATAGAGCTCCCCTACAGGTTTCTCTATAGAGCTCCCCTACAGGTTTCTCTATAGAGCCCCGACTACAGGTTTCTCTATAGAGCCCCCCCTACAGGTTTCTCTATAGAGCCCCCCACTACAGGTTTCTCTATAGAGCTCCCCCTACCGGTTTCTCTATATACAGTAGCTCCCCCTACAGGTTTCTCTATAGAGCCCCCCCTACAGGTTTCTCTATAGAGCTCCCCCTACAGGTTTCTCTATAGAGCCCCCCCTACAGGTTTCTCTATATACAGTAGCTCCCCTACAGGTTTCTCTATAGAGCCCCCCCTACAGGTTTCTCTATAGAGCTCCCCTACAGGTTTCTCTATAGAGCTCCCCCTACAGGTTTCTCTATAGAGCTCCCCCTACAGGTTTCTCTATAGAGCTCCCCCTACAGGTTTCTCTATAGAGCTCCCCCTACAGGTTTCTCTATAGAGCTCCCCCTACAGGTTTCTCTATAGAGCCCCCCCTACAGGTTTCTCTATAGAGCTCCCCCTACAGGTTTCTCTATAGAGCCCCCCCTACAGGTTTCTCTATAGAGCCCCCCTACAGGTTTCTCTATAGAGCTCCCCTACAGGTTTCTCTATAGAGCTCCCCCTACAGGTTTCTCTATAGAGCTCCCCTACAGGTTTCTCTATAGAGCCCCCCCTACAGGTTTCTCTATAGAGCTCCCCTACAGGTTTCTCTATAGAGCTCCCCCTACAGGTTTCTCTATAGAGCCCCCCCTACAGGTTTCTCTATAGAGCCCCCCCTACAGGTTTCTCTATATACAGTAGCTCCCCTACAGGTTTCTCTATATACAGTAGCTCCCCTACAGGTTTCTCTATAGAGCCCCCCTACAGGTTTCTCTATAGAGCCCCCCTACAGGTTTCTCTATATACAGTAGCTCCCCCTACAGGTTTCTCTATATACAGTAGCTCCCCCTACAGGTTTCTCTATAGAGCTCCCCCTACAGGTTTCTCTATAGAGCTCCCCCTACAGGTTTCTCTATAGAGCCCCCCCTACAGGTTTCTCTATAGAGCCCCCCCTACAGGTTTCTCTATAGAGTAGCTCCCCCTACAGGTTTCTCTATAGAGCCCCCCCTACAGGTTTCTCTATAGAGCTCCCCTACAGGTTTCTCTATAGAGCTCCCCCTACAGGTTTCTCTATAGAGCCCCGACTACAGGTTTCTCTATAGAGCCCCCCTACAGGTTTCTCTATAGAGCCCCCACTACAGGTTTCTCTATAGAGCTCCCCTACAGGTTTCTCTATAGAGCCCCCCCTACAGGTTTCTCTATAGAGCCCCCCCTACAGGTTTCTCTATATACAGTAGCTCCCCTACAGGTTTCTCTATAGAGCCCCCCTACAGGTTTCTCTATAGAGCCCCCCCTACAGGTTTCTCTATATACAGTAGCTCCCCTACAGGTTTCTCTATAGAGCCCCCCTACAGGTTTCTCTATAGATGACCACCATTCAAAGTCCTATAACCATTCCAATGACTCCGAAGCTGTTCAATTAAGGTAAATTAAGCTAAAAAAACTGCATAGTTCCCCTTTAAGTAACATTTTACAATGCATGACTTTTACTTGTAACAGAGTATGTTTATAGTGTGGTATTAATACTTTTACTGAAGTAAAGGATCTGAATACTTCTTCCACCGCTGCAGTGGTTGCAGTATATTGTAGGATACCAAACAAATTGTTGTCTATAAGTTTTCATAAGAAACCTGTTATATCTCCATCCCCTCCATACTTTAGTTGCAGCTTGATGCTGTTTAGGAAAATCCTTTTTCCTCATGTTGGCTTCATTGATAAAGAAATTCTCTGCAGTGACCCAATGTCATCAAACTTTATGCCAGCATGGCCTCATTTCACCTGCCGTGTAACGTTATCTCATGTGATAACACTCAGGGCTAGTCCAACGGGATTATGCAACACGAGAGGAGTCAGTAATGTCCGTAATATTAGACATTACCAATTAGTTATGGAGTTTTGTAGTAAACACATCTTGTTCTGTATATGTTTATCACATAAAATCAAGGCTACCCTCCCTCCTCTTCTCTTTTATCATGGCTCTGCTCCATCTCGTTCTTCAATTACACAAACACATTGCATTACATACACACTGCTCTTGCAACACATTTTGTGTAACTTTTATAACTTGACTGCAGCAGTGAAAATTCCGGTAGCATCACCGTAAAGAAATGGTTTAATTTGGAAAAAAACGGATTTGCTTTCTCACTGAGATTTAGAAGAGAAGATCGATCCCACCCCTCATGTCTGAATCTAAAACATACAACAAGCTATTCAAGCTTTATTCCTCCGTGTTATCTGGACGCATTTTGAGCTATCTGCATGTACAGTACAGGCCAAAAGTTTGGACACACCTTCTCATTCAAATGCGTTTCCTTTTTATTTTCATGACTATTTACATTGTAGATTCTCACTAAAGGCATCAAACTATGAATGAACACATATGGAATTATGTACTTAACAAAAAAGTGTGAAATAACTGAAAACATGTCTTATATTTTAGATTCCTCAAAGTAGCCACCCTTTGCTTTTTTATTAATAAGGGAAATAATTCCACTAATGAACCCTGACAAAGCACACATGTGAAGGTAAAACCATTTCAGGTGACTACCTCATGAAGCTCATTGAGAGAACACCAAGGGTTTGCAGAGTTATCAAAAAAAGCAAAGGGTGGTTACTTTGAAGAATCTAAAATATAAGACATGTTTTCAGTTATTTCACACTTTTTTGTTAAGTACATAATTCCATATGTGTTCATTCATAGTTTTGATGCCTTCAGTGAGAATCTACAATGTAAATAGTCATGAAAATAAAAAGATAACGCATTGAATGAGAAGGTGTGTCCAAACTTTTGGCCTGTACTCTACGCTGTATACAGCGGACGTAAACATACACGGCCACTTTCTAAAGCCAAGTGGCGTGTTATCTGGACGCATTTTGAGCGCTGTATACAGCAGACGGGTTGGGTTTAGGAAACGTGACACATGCGGGACCAAATCCCCGGTCTCCTGGGTGAAAGGATTGTTTTTTCTCTTTTTCAATTTCATCACATAAAATTGCATAAATATCATATATAGCATATTCCATCGCATTTTTTAAGAAAACGTGCCGCATAATAAAGGATTTTTGCCCCGCAACAATCAAAAAAAACCTCTGCATTTTTCTGGAAGGACTGTGATAAAAACGCTAAAAAGTGAGTATGCGTCTTGATAACACGCCAATAATGGCATACGAATTGCCATGTCAGACACATGCCATTTTGTGACATCAGTGTGTCGAGTCAGAACAACAACACAAAAAAGTGCAATCATAAGAAATATAGAACGACGATAAAAACATTCTGAAATGGAAAAGTATTTGATAAATAAATTAGGATAATGAGGATGTAAAAGAAAATACAATTATTTAAAGCAGTGGCTTGACCGTCCTGATCTGGTGAGCTCCAGTTTTCCACTCGCAGATCAGTCTGGCATCTTGAGATAGAGAAAATTTGGATCAGCAATCAGCGTTGGTTTTGAGGCGGGTTTAGGTCTGACCCAACGAGAAGCGTCTATCACCAACATAGGTGGTGAAAGACAGATGGTTTATCCAATCAGCTAACCAGGATTTTCAGACAGCGGTAGCCCTAATTCTGTTAGCTGCTCGCTAATGCTTTTTCCTCTTGGATCCTTCTTTTGGAATATGGACCGGGAACCTGAAATGGGGCCTTTTATTCCTAAATTCTCGTTACACAAACGGCAAATCTCCTTTACCGACATGTAGCTAGCTTGCTGAGCTAACGAGCTATGCTTTGCCTGCAGCAGCAGCAGGGGTAGCCTGGCTCGTGGTTGTATTTTCATACGCCTCGTTGATCTGATTGGTTGATCTGGCCCGTCTATTACCAACTATAGGTGGTGATAGACAGATGGATTATCCAAGGCTTTCTTTTAGGGTGGCATTTGCCACCCTATGCCATCCCAGTAGATCCACCCCTACCTAGTATAAATATTCACCACATTCACTTACCTGTGCCAGATTGTTGACAAACCTTGTGTACATTTTCTAGTTTGTATTTCCCAGTGTTTTCGAGACCTGTTGCCTGTATCCTGACTATGATTTTTGCCTGCCGAATTTTGCACCTCTGCCTGTTTGTTCTTTGAACAATATAGGAACCTTTCTTCACTACTGCTCTGAGTTGTGCATTTGAGTCCGCCATTGTACCCTGACAATCAGGGCCTGAGTCTGATAATGTCCCTCTGAGTACCGGTGAACTTCCGTAAGGGAAGATGGCAGTTTTCCAATAAGAGCCATCTAGATAAAGAGATACCAGTGAGTAAAGCAACTGGTTAGCTTACCATAGCATAGCATATTGGAACAATTCAGGTTTTTTTATATGGAACGACATATAAGCTCTGCCTCCTCAATAGCTACAGACACAGAAATGGCACATCCTAAGGAAAGCTCATTGTGGGACTGGCTCTAGTGGCTTCAGACACAGTATTAGGGACCACTAAGGTCTATATAAAAGATACTTCAGATACAGTATTAGGGGACCACTAAGGTCTATATAAAAGAGACTTCAGATACAGTATTAGGGGACCACTAGGTCTATATAAAAGAGACCTAGGGGACCACTAAGGTCTATATAAAAGAGACTTCAGATACAGTATTAAGGGACCACTAAGGTCTATATAAAAGAGACTTCAGATACAGTATTAGGGGACCACTAAGGTCTACATAAAAGAGATTTCAGATACAGTATTAGGGGACCACTAAGGTCTATATAAAAGAGACTTCAGATACAGTATTAGGGGACCACTAAGGTCTATATAAAAGAGACTTCAGATACAGTATTAGGGGGACCACTAAGGTCTATATAAAAGAGACTTCAGATACAGTATTAAGGGGACCACTAAGGTCTATATAAAAGAGACTTCAGATACAGTATTAGGGGACCACTAAGGTCTACATAAAAGAGATTTCAGATACAGTATTAGGGGACCACTAAGGTCTATATAAAAGAGACTTCAGATACAGTATTAGGGGACCACTAAGGTCTATATAAAAGAGACTTCAGATACAGTATTAGGGGGACCACTAAGGTCTATATAAAAGAGACTTCAGATACAGTATTAGGGGACCACTAAGGTCTATATAAAAGAGACTTCAGATACAGTATTAGGGGACCACTAAGGTCTATATAAAAGAGACTTCAGATACAGTATTAGGGGACCACTAAGGTCTATATAAAAGAGACTTCAGATACAGTATTAGGGGACCACTAAGGTCTATTTAAAAGAGACTTCAGATACAGTATTAGGGGACCACTAAGGCCTATATAAAAGAGACTTCAGATACAGTATTAGGGGACCACTAAGGTCTATATAAAAGAGACTTCAGATACAGTATTAGGGGACCACTTAGGTCTATATAAAAGAGACTTCAGATACAGTATTAGGGGACCACTAAGGTCTATATAAAAGAGACTTCAGATACAGTATTAGGGGACCACTAAGGTCTATATAAAAGAGACTTCAGATACAGTATTAGGGGACCACTAAGGTCTATATAAAAGAGACTTCAGATACAGTATTAGGGGACCACTAAGGTCTATATAAAGAGACTTCAGATACAGTATTAGGGGACCACTAAGGCCTATATAAAAGAGACTTCAGATACAGTATTAGGGGACCACTAAGGTCTATATAAAAGAGACTTCAGATACAGTATTAGAGGACCACTAAGGCCTATATAAAAGAGACTTCAGATACAGTATTAGGGGACCACTAAGGCCTATAAAAAAGCATCCAAAAAGCAACATGTCATAGGACCTTTACATCTTCAATTTCAGACTATACTGATATTGCACAATTCCTTCCTTCTCTTCAACTGTTATTGTATATTTTTTGTAAATTTGTAAATTCTATTGTATTGTTATACTGCATATTTAACAGTATTTTTGTATATTTCTTACTGTCATTTCTGTTTGTAATCTTTATATGTGAAGTGAGGGTTGTACTTTGAGAGCAAAGATTAACTGGAGTCAAGTTCCTTCTTTGTTTACGCAAACCTGGCCAATAAAGCTGATTCTGAGTCAGCTGGACTTGTAACCGTTATATTGTTGGCTAGTTTCATTTAGAATAAAACATCAGATTTTATAAACTACATGTGTTGTGTGTGTGTGTGTGTGTGTGTGTGTTCTTGTTTAACTATATTTGTGGGGTCCAGTATACTTGTGGGGTCCCAACAGCTTTGTGAGGTCCAAAATGCTGGACCCCACAAGTTTAAAGGGCTGTTTGAGGGTTAAGACTTGGTTTTAGGATTAGGGATAGAATTAGGTTATAGTTAAGGTTAGGGTTAGGGTTAAGGTTAGGCATGACGGGTCCCCACAAAGAAGTTAGACGCACTATGTGTGTGTGTGTGTGTGTTTGTGTGTGTGTGTTTGTGTGTTTGTGTGTGTGTGTGTGTTTTGTGTGTGGGAATCTTTGTGTAAAGTACCTAGTAACTAAAGCTGTAACAGATGAATGTAGCGGAGTAACTAAAGTAACCAGTAACTAAAGCTGTAACAGATGAATGTAGCGGAGTAACTAAAGTAACTAGTAACTAAAGCTGTAACAGATGAATGTAGCGTAGTAACTAAAGTAACTAGTAACTAAAGCTGTAACAGATGAATGTAGTGGAGTAGCTAAAGTAACTTGTAACTAAAGCTTTAACAGATGAATGTAGTGGAGTAACTAAAGTAACTAGTAACTAAAGCTGTAACAGATGAATGTAGTGGAGTAACTAAAGTAACTAGTAACTAAAGCTGGAACAGATAAATGTAGAGGAGTAACTAAAGTAACTAGTAACTAAAGCTGTAACAGATGAATGTAGTGGAGTAACTAAAGTACAATATTGTACAAAAGAAAAGACTCAAGTAAAGTACAAGTACCACAACATATGGACAGTACTGGAGTACATGTACTTAGTTACATTCCACCATTGGATACAGGATACGGGAGTTTAAACCACCGACTGACACTAAGAAATTATCAATAAACATATAGCCGCATACGCAGAGACACACTGTTATGAAACAGCCCCCCCAAGTCCAGCAAAGTGAGTCATGGCCTATTTATAGCTCCCGCAACACATTTCTCATGTGCATGAGCCTTGGATGGAGATTGCATTGTGTGTCTGCAGTATAGACAGGCTGTTACATAAATGTCTTCCTGCATACATGTCCCAGGGGAGGGAGGGAGGGAGGGAGGGAGGGAGGGGGGGTGGTGAGTCATGACATGAGCATCATAACTCACTTTTTGACTGCAATTTTCTTAGTCACCGGCCTGGCAAAAAATAAACCATGCAGACAGTCACATTCGGCTGCCCTCCGTGTATGTTTTGATTGTTGATTTTTGACAATTGAGCAGTTTTTGCCGGTTTTGTTGTCTGAAACTTAAGTTTAAAGGGTTATGTTTTGAACTAAAGACAGACACGTGACCTGGATGTATATCAAAATAAAAGACAGACAGACAGATAGACAGACAGACACTAACATACATACAGGCAGACAGACTGTCTTCCCTTTATTATCATAAGGAGAAGATTCCAGATTGGCCCATCTGAGCTTTCATTTTCTCAAAGGCAGAGCAGGATACCCAGGGCTCGGTTTACACCTATCACCATTTCTAGCCACTGGGGGACCATAGGTAGGCTGGGGGAACTCATATTAATGTTAAAAAACCTCATAAAGTGACATCCAGCTGAAATGATTAGACCATTAAACACACAACTATTTGGATCCTTTGCACTTTTTAAAATGGGAGAATTGTGCTTTACCTTTAATACTTTTAGTACATTTTCATACTTAATCTTACTGAAATAACATTTTCAATGCAGGACTTTAACTTGCTGCCCGTATGAAATGTTTCAGTCATTTCCCACGTGATGTTTTCGTTATCTTTTATCTAAAAAAAAACACACGGAGGAAACCTCCCAAACACTTTGCCATCTCAGACTCGGCTGTCCATCTTATAACCAAACCAAAAAAGTCAGCGTCATTTGAGCGCTGGCCTCTGACACACATCAGAGGAACATTTGGAAAAGCACTCAGACGATTGGGAAGCAGAAGCCAAGATCCTCAGACCCCACTTTCCTCACGCTGCTATTCTTAGGCTCTGACATACGTCACGCTGTTTCCAAAGCAACCACTTTTGGGGGTGGGAGGTGGCTTATGAAAGGCTCATGAAACAATTTACGTATATAGGAGGGGATGTGACCTGAGGGGGGAAATCTGTAAACATGCATACAGCTTTAGACTTAGAAAACTTGAATGTCCCCGAGATGCATTTTGTTGTACAGTACAGGCATATAGACCTTTTTCACAGCACACATGTTGACATGTCATAGTAGGAACAGCACAGGTGTATTCAAACCCATTACTGATGGCTGCATTCCACTTAGGAGAGACCCTGGTATTGTGCATGATGACTCACTGAAATATCTTACTGGGACACTTGATGGAACTGAGCCATCGTTAAGGTTATCAATTTCAGCTGTGCTTTTCCTACTATGACAAGTCAACATGTCTGCTGTGGAAAAGGTCCATTGACACATACAGTAATGCATTTCACAAACATTGAACCAGACATCTACAGCATTATTTATCTAACACGTAACATACACACATCATTACATAGAATACAGTATAAAAAGGAGTATATTGCACTTCCCTAAAAGGCCTAATGTCATAAGTAAATAAAAGGTAAGACTTCACTTGAAGGTATCGACATAATCGTGACATGACACTGTCATGAAATTGTCATAAATGTTATAAACAAGTCAGAAACGTTTATGACTTATGTCATTAAGTGTCATTTGTTTTTTTTCATGACAAGTTGACATTAATCAAAGTGACATTACCAGAAGTTGTCTTGGTCATGACAAGTTGACATAAAATTAGTTTGGGATGTCTTTGTAATGACAACTTGACATTAAACAGGATGACATTATGTCAACATGACTAAGAACTCTTCTGGTAATGTCATCCTGGTTAATGTCAAGTTGTCATGACCAAGACAACTTTCTGGTAATGTCACTTTGATTAATGTCAACTTGTCATGACCAAGACAACTTCTGTTAATTTCACTTTGATTAATGTCAACTTGTCATAATCAAGACAACCCAAACAATGTCAACTTGTCATGACAAAAACCGAGTGACACTTAATGACAGAAGTCATAAACGTTCATGACTTCTTTAGAAGGTTTATGACACGTTCATGACAGTGTCATGTCACAATTATGTCGATACCTTCAAGTAAGGTATTCCCAATAAAACTACTGCACAGTAGTACTGCACATCTTATTTAATTGGGTTATTGCCATGGGAATGAATTAGTTTTTTAGAGAAAGAATGACACAACCTACAGGGAATTGTAATAAAGTTTAAATTATAATTAAAGGACAATTCCATTTCTTTATATATAGCATTACAATGCTCCAAAGTACCCCTAAGGGTATACACGTACCCCCATTTGAGGAACACTGACATATCGGATTGGGTGTCAGGAAAGCAGACGCTTGGATAGAAAGTGGGTTGTGGCTGTTGAGTTATTCAATTTGAAAACAAAGGGTGTATAGAGGAGCAGAGCACGGCCACGGCTGGTTATGTAAAGCCTGCTGTACGGTTGCATAATCTGTTCATAATCAGAGGGTAATACAGATATAGATGGCCCAGTTTCCAGCTTGTTCATTGCAGCGTGACAGTGGCACAGTGTCCTGAGAGCTCAGGTTCACCCGGGGCAGCTTTGGCCGAGGGTTTGACACTGTTGAACTTCAGCCAACCCTACAGTGTTTGATAGTGGTTTCCCATGAAAAGGCAATTAAAGGGTTTTATTTGTTTCAACCTGGACCCTATTTTCCCATGCATTGGTGTCTAAGTGAATAATGTGAACAAGAATCTTTGAAATTCAGTGCAGTACTGAGCCAGAGCCGTGAACTGGGCTGCAAGGTAACCCTATATGTTCAGCGTCAGTTAGCATCCACTACTAGTTCAGTTTTTGCCGCTGACAGACTCAGATTATTATTCTTAGTGTGTGACAACATTATGGAAAGGATCCCTACAGAGAGAGACCTTTTAGTTAAAGAGTAAGATCCTTTTAGTTTAACATGAAACAGCCCCAAAAGCCCCATCACCAAACTTCACCAGACTCCATGTAAATAATCAGGACTTTTAGCGTGTATAGAGCCAGCATATCTCCACCAGACTCCATGTAAATAATCAGGACTTTTAGCGTGTATAGAGCCAGCATATCTCCACCAGACTCCATGTAAATAATCAGGACTTTTAGCGTGTATAGAGCCAGTATATCTCCACATGTAAATGGGTGAATTAAGGGTTTATTTCAACCAAACCAGAGTGGTGATTGTTGGAAGAGTGGAAAGATGAAACAAGACGGCTTTTGATAGTTTTATTTAGTTTCTGTCCACTTTGAATGAAGTGTGTTTTACGATGATAAAAGTACTGATTATTTACATGGAGTCTGGTGGATAATCTGAGTCACTTAAACACACATAGGAAAACCGGTTCTAGGTTGAAGTAATCATTTAATGCTGCATGCTTTTTTTGAAATTTTGTGTTACTTCATGAAGATGGACAGATGTTGAAGCATTTTCTGGTGCGAGTCATAATTTGTTTGTTCGATAATCTTTCCACTCTGTGAAATCCTTTTGCCGTGACGCCCCACAACACACGGACAATAGTACAAGCCGTATAAGCCACGTGTCACACAGATTACATCCAAAATAGACATGCAACATCAGAAAACAATGCTGTTGCATGTCATACTTTGTGTGGCTATAATCTCCTACGCTTCACACGAGACATTCGTGTTCCCCTTTAGTGTGCCTTCCTTTTGTGATCCTTGTTTTTGGAGCAGATACAGATTTGCTGGGCTGCAGGCATGTAAACAAATATGAATACATTATGCGGATGTGACGAACAGATAATGCGCTCTTAACAGATAAGCAGCAGCCAAATTCTTTCAGTATTATCCATCCCTTTTTTTCCAATATCGGCAAAAATGGGTCATTCTCATGACTTTGGATGTGGGCTGATAATCATAAGATTCAGAAGTTGTCTTTAGTTTCAAAAGTGATCGATGGAGCAAAAGAAAAATGTAAACAAATGGCGGTAGAAACAAAAAAATATATACAAAAAACAACAAAGAAAGGTGCAGATTGTCTTAAAGGTCCAATGTGGAGAAATTTCTCCCATCTAGCGTTGAGATCATAAATCACAATCAACTCTCTCTCACCACGCAGTTCACAGTATGTATTACAGCTACGGTAGCCTTTACGCTTCAAAAAGACGGTCTCTTGCTCTTTTCAATCTCCTTTTTCTTTTTCTGGGTTAACAAGAAGTCAAAGACTCCTGTTCCTGAAATTTTGAATTTTGAATTTGTGTGGTCCTCCATGTTTCCTTCTTCTAACTTGCCACCACACACACACCTCCAATGTTAGAGCAGTATGTCCTATATGTCTCTTACCAGCTAATGTATTTCTAGATGATCATGACTATGGAGCATCTACTCCAGTTCATGATAACACTAATGTTAAATTTCCAGCCAATAGGAATCCTTGGAGTTGATGGTGGAGGTAAATATTCACGAAAAAGGACAAGTTGGTGAACGGGGCAACACAGATTTAGATAATGGACAACTAAACACGTTACACACTGGACCTTTAAGTTTGATATTCATACATTCAGAGGTTCACCCTCAGTAACTTTCCATTGTTGTTGTGCAGTAGAAGATTAAGCTTGACTGATTAATTTTACATGATTCAATATTTAAGAAGTTAGTTATATAGAACTTAGGGACCGTCTCAAAAGCTTTAGAGAAAAGGTAGAGATGGAGTTTTTCAGTCTGGTAGGACCAGGCTAATGTACCAGAGTCTGGTAGGACCAGGCTAATGTACCAGAGTCTGATAGGACCAGGCTAATGGACCAGAGTCTGGTAGGACCAGGCTAGTGTACCAGAGTCTGATAGGACCAGGCTAGTGGACCAGAGTCTGGTAGGACCAGGCTAATGTACCAGAGTCTGGTAGGACCAGGCTAATGGACCAGAGTCTGGTAGGACCAGGCTAGTGTACCAGAGTCTGATAGGACCAGGCTAATGGACCAGAGTCTGATAGGACCAGGCTAGTGGACCAGAGTCTGGTAGGACCAGGCTAGTGTACCAGAGTCTGATAGGACCAGGCTAATGGACCAGAGTCTGGTAGAACCAGGCTAATGGACCAGAGTCTGGTAGGACCAGGGTAATGGACCAGAGTCTGGTAGGATCAGGCTAGTGTACCAGAGTCTGATAGGACCAGGCTAATGGACCAGAGTCTGGTAGAACCAGGCTAATGGACCAGAGTCTGGTAGGACCAGGCTAATGTACCAGAGTCTGGTAGGACCAGGCTAACTCACTGTCTTAGATCATGAAGAAACTCTTACTGTACATCTTGTGAATGTAATGTCAAAACATTACAATCACAGTCCCTTCATTCCCTGTTTACAGCAGCATCTTCTTTACTTTAAAGGCAGTTTGGAAAGTTTCGACAATAATAATAATACTGGATCAGTTTCATTACATTTCATTTAGCTGACGCTTTTATCCAAAGCGACTTACAATTCTTACATATCAGAGGTCACACACCTTTGGAGTAACTAGGGGTTAAGTGTCTTGCTCAGGGACACATTGGCTGATGTATCACAGTGGGAATCGAACCTGGGTCTACCGCACCAAAGGCACGTGTCATATCCACTGCCCCATCACCACCCATGATGTTACTTTATTTTGTATGTTCTTAATAAAAGTCTTGTTTCTGTCTTTTCAGCTGCTACACCATGCTGCCACGGTGTTTTTAAAAGAAGAAGCAGAAGTGTATCATACGAGGTAAGACTTTAACGTTTCGTAACATGAAGTAGGTCACGGTTGAGTCTCATGCTCCTATGACCAACTAAGGTCAGGTTTCCTGAAAACCCTTTTGGTCAAAAGCTTACAGTATCTCCTTTAAATCCACAGTAAAAACAGTAGAACAAATGATAGAGAGGTGAGGGACGTGCAGACATGTCTGGTAGACTCTGAGGAATTTCTTATGTCTAAAATATTAACATTTTGTCACAGCCATGATCATGAAACATTAACAAAGATGTCTTAAATGAAAGCAATATGGAGCCTTAACTTGTGTTCATGATGTGAGGTTAACCACAGGTTGAACTTAATAAGGAACACTGAGTACTTTTCCTGACCTTGCATTGTGAGACACACATACACACAATTTAAAAAAAATCTTTAATAAGTCTTAACTTAATCCAGATACAGCAACCATGGATGTTTGGTTTTTTATAATAAAATACATCTTTATGGCTCCTATCTGGCACTCAGCTCAGTGCAGCGCAAAGCCTGACCCAGGTGACTTTGCTAGTTTAAGACCGGCCCATCCGTTTCCCATCCAGCGCCTGCATTGTTTAAATAGCAAATGTACCTGTGCACATCTGTGCGTCCATGGGCGTGCTGGTCTTACAGGGAGGTGTGTTCAGGTGCATTCTGGTCCTACAGGGAGGTGTGTTCAGGTGCCTTCTGGGCGTGTTGGTCTTACAGGGAGGTGTGTTCAGGTGCATTCTGGGCGTGCTGGTCTTACAGGGAGGTGTGTTCAGGTGCATTCTGGGAGTGCTGGTCTTTCAGGGAGGTGTGTTCAGGTGCATTCTGGACATGCTGGTCTTACAGGGAGGTGTGTTCAGATGCATTCTGGGCGTGCTGGTCTTACAGGGAGGTGTGTTCAGGTGCTTTCTGGGCGTGTTGGTCTTACAGGGAGGTGTGTTCAGGTGCATTCTGGGCGTGCTGGTCTTACAGGGAGGTGTGTTCAGGTGCATTCTGGGTGTGCTGGTCTTACAGGGAGGTGTGTTCAGGCGCATTCTGGGCGTGCTGGTCTTACAGGGAGGTGTGTTCAGGTGCATTCTGGGCGTGCTGGTCTTACAGGGAGGTGTGTTCAGGTGCATTCTGGGTGCGCTGGCCCTGCTCTTACTTTTCACCGTTGTTCTTTCTTCAAAGTATTAAATCCTGTAATTTTTAACTTATATACATCCAGGATTTTTAACGACAGATTAACGTCAGACAATCAGCTTCCTGTTTACACCGGCACGCACATGCCCAGTGTGTGTGAACGGTCATGTGACATGTGTTGTCAGACGTGTTAATATGGACAGAGATTAGTTCTGCTACTGGAGATAAAACTTGTGTGTGGACGGAGATAGTTTTTGGCTCAAAACGACATTTCACAGGTGCGCTTGATCTTTTAATTTAATTTACATTTTCACAGCGTGAACGATGGGGGGGGCGGGGGGGGGGTTGAGATCTCCAACTATATAGGGAGGTCCAGGGACATGTCTGCATGTATTTAGAAAAGAGACGAAAACTTTGAAAAATTGTAGAAAAAAAAACTCGAAAAAAGCAACAAAAACTTTGAAAAAAGCGATGTTGAAAAAAATTGTCGGAAAAAAACCTTTAAAAAATTCAACAAGAACATTGAAAACGTCACAAAAACATCCTTAAAACCGACAGAAACTTCGGAAAAAGCTCCGGATGGATCCCCCGGTAAATTACTCTTCTGAAATAAAGAACCTTATATGCTGCTGTCTTGTCTACAGTTTTTCTGTATTTCTGACTATCATTCTGTTCTTTTGACAACCAGGGATTCACCGAATCCAGGATTCCCCTTCGGCTGAATATTGGGCTTTTTGACGGGGTTGGGGGTTGACCTTAGAATTTTTTCCCACCAAACAGAACCATACGCTTGCACTAAGTATTGAGTATTGGGTCAAAATTTTAAATGTTAACTTTTTTTTCTACGTTTTGATCGTCTTTTCCTGATTTTTTTGTCAGTTTTTTTCTGCACTTTTTTGACATTTGTCACTTTTTTAATGTTCTTATGTAAAAAAAATTGTTTTCAAATGCTATTAAAAAAATAAAACCTGCAAATTCAATGAAAGTAGTGAACTGATGATTCATTTTACTTGTGATGAGTGTTGTATGGAACCATCCACGTTATTTTTTTTAACAATTTGGTTGAAAGTAACCCACATTTCAAAAAGCTAAACCCAATGTATCAGGGATGCACTGAATTCAGGATTGGGCTTCTGATTGGGCTGAATATTGGGCTTTTTGACGGGGTTGGGTTTCTGCAGAACCTTAGAATTGCACTAGGCGCGTAATAACGGCGCCGTTGATTACGGGAAGGTGTTTACGTACGTGAATCAATCAATGCAGTAGGCTGTGAGAAAGTGTAAGAGTTGACCTTTCCACTCAATTTAGGAAGACTACATTTTGGTCAATCAGCTTTTTCATTTACTGTAGTAGAAAAGTGGAACTTAATTCCACTTCACATTAGAGATTGTGCAAGTCTCAGCAGTTTTAAAATGTCCTTAAAGACTTGGCTGAAGGCGAGACAACTATGTGATCATTGATCTTTTTATAGCATGGAATGTATATTTTGTATACTGGTTTATACATGATGTAATGCTTGTTATATGTTGTGTGTTAAGTTTCTATCTGTTTTGATAGTACTGTCTATATTGTCCTTTTATCTCCCTTGCCGAGGCACCACAGATGTAAATTAGCTGTATAGCTAACTCTGGTACAGGGCCTGAACTGTGCATGGTCCCTGACAAATAAACTGGTAATATAAAATAAATAGAAATAACATAAAGTGGACATGGATCTGGTGAGCTGAAAAGTTGTTGTTTGGCAGTACTTTCAGTCAAAAGAAGGCCATTCAAGTCCAGCTACATGTTCAATCTGTTCAATAATGATTGGTCTGGTGGTGGCGAGGACCTTAAACTATACACAACATGGCCGCTGTTACAACATCTGGTCTGAAACATCTGAAAGAATACGAGTTGTGCATGAAGGAATCTCCAGACAGCAGCCAGAATGCAGCAACTTCAGGTACGGCAAAGGAAGGACAGTCCCTGTTTACTTCATTCATGTGTTTACTGGGTTCATGGACTGAGAATGGGAGGAGGTGTCAGTTTTCGGATTCGGTATTCAGCACAAAAATCTGGATTCGGTGCATCCCTAATTAGAATAGAGTCATCAGAACAACCATTTGTCCTTTGTATTCGGGATCCGGCTGAACCCCCAAAAATCTGGATTTGGTGCATCCCTATTGACAATGCCTCTTTCAAAATCAAGTATTTTAGCTCGAGCCCTAATTCCCAGCGCTGCCCCACGGCACGCTGGAAGCTCTGAGAGCGGTTATTGTCGTTCACACGGGACGTTTCCTTTTTTGGTTTAACATTCACCGAGGATGTGATCTTCACTTTTAAGTAGCGCAGACTGCAACCTAATCCCAGCGGCGTTCTTCACAGTGGATTGAAAGGATTTTCTCGAGAGCCGAGCCAGAATACCGTCATTCCTTTAAAATCCCCAAAATAGACTGGGAGGCATAAGAGAGGCAGGCCAGGCAGAAAGGGGCTTTGGACAGTTGGAAGAGCTTAACCCCAAAATGAACTGCTCCCCTCATGTTTAACTCTTGTGTTGCTGCCTGTCAACCTGCAACTTTTAGTTTGTAGTCAAAATTTAAAACTAAATAAAAAATGTCAACCTTTAGGTCGTCTTTTTCAACACTTTTTCTGGTGTTCTTTTTAGAGATGGCCCGATACCACTTTTTTGCTTCCCGATACCGATTCCGATACCGGAACTATGCGTATCGGCCGATACCGAGTACCGATCCGATACCAGTGTGTCATATATTTTATAATGTTTTAACAGCTGTATACTACTATCCCTGTATGGATGGGATATGATTTCTATCTTTGTTTTCTGTCTGGCTCAGGTTAAACTCTTTGTGAAACATGAACAAACACAAACAATGAATGCCGTCGAACTTTCTTTTATTCTCCAGTTTGACAGTCAGTTATAACGGAAAAACAACATAAATAAAGTACTTTAATGTAGATTTTCTTTAGGGCTTTATTACGTGGTATCTGATCGGTGCATAAACTCCAGAACTTCCCCATACCGATACCAGCGTTTTAGGCAGTAACATCTCTAGTTCTTTTTCAGATTTCAGACGTTTTTTTGACATTTTTCCCCCTTTTTTCAACGTTCTTTTATAATTTTATTTCCAAATGCTATAAAATTGAAAAAAACATGCAAATTCAATGAATGTAGTGAACTGATCGTTTACTTTTACTTGTGAAGAGTAATGGTTGTAGGAAACCATCCACGTTGCTTTTGATTTTGACAATTTGTTCGAAAGAAACCCAAAATTATGATATAGAAACATGTTTTTAAATGTATTATAATTAATATTATTATTATTATTATTATTATTATTATTATTATTATTAAAGGTTTATTTAGATAGGGACAGATACAAAAGCTAGATAGATAGATAAGCTTCAACAGTCATCTGATGTATGTATCATAGGCTGTGTCTCATTCTGCATACTTGCGTCAGTCCACTGCTAATGGTCACTGAGCACTTCCTGCCGTAGTGCCCACTTTGGATGGTTAGTATCGTCCTAAAATGAACACTTAACCGGAAGTGACGAGCGGTCGGCTCGGCTCGCTGCCAAATCTGACGAAAATCTCTTAAACTGACCTTTGTTGATCTGAAATGAAGACAGATTCAGCAGCTGCACGGCCTATTTCTCTCTTCAAATGTTTTCAGAAACATGTTTCGGTGAACTATTTTAGTCCAATATGAGATCGTATTCTGAACGAGCCGCCCGTTATGCTCAGTTGTGAAATTCGGGAGAAGCCAGACCCATGTGACGCGTTCGTCCAATCAGCTGTCGGTCGACATCCCTGGTCCCGCCCCTTTCCGCTTCGTAGTCCAGATGGCGCCCGTTTAGTGCGAATAGGGTCCATCGTTCCACACTGAACTTTTTGATCATTTTTAGGGGCTCATCCTGGTACTTTCAGTGCGTTATCTCCACGATATACTTCAAACTAAGTGCTTGAAGTGTTTTTGGCTGAAGCTAATTCAAAACGCTTGTCCCTAGTCGGGCTTTTGGTTAAAAATAAAAATGCAGATTAACATGATTAAAAAGAAGAGAGAGATGACATACAATGAAATGAAATGAAAAAGGAAGTAAATAATACAGAGAGAGCACAGTGTTAAAAACTAAATATGAGAGCAAAATTGTTCCCGAAATAGCCACAATTTGGTATTTGTTTTTTGAAGGTGGCTAATGTTGGGACACATTTCAAGTGGTCTGGCAGAGAGGTCTAGTCTGGCTCTCACCGGTCTGGGGAGTCTGCTCTGTATTTCCTACTGCACAAGAGTGTATTTGTAACAGAAGCAGGATAGAGTAGAGTTATTTAGGCATTTGAAGACCAATTTAACAATGGGGGCAACAGCAGGTTTAAAGCCAACTGCCCAGGCCAGCTGCCAAGGAACGGAGGAAAAATGTCAACGATCAGAAAGTTGTTCAGGGAAAGGCTTTGTCCCAGAATGATCGGCGAAGTCTCTTAGACCGCCCTGAACCCTAAAACGAATCCTTGAGTTAACGTGTACTAAACAGGAGTGCATGAGTGAATGATATTTTTGCTTTACACATAATAATCCACGATGATCACATTACACAAAACTGAAATTGCACGTCAAAATGTCCCATTGTCAGTATAGACATTTGAAATATGGCATGGGGTACTTTCCATAAAATCATCTCTCAATGCAAATCAAACCAGCTATTAGGCTAACCAACATAAAACCATGCCAATCTCTAGGTATGGTGAAGGGTATGTGATGATGTGGGGGTATGGTGAAGGGTATGTGATGATGTGGGGGTATGGTGAAGGGTATGTGATCATGTGGGGGGTATGGTGAAGGGTATGTGATGATGTGGGGGGTATGGTGAAGGGTATGTGATGATGTGGGGGGTATGGTGAAGGGTATGTGATGATGTGGGGGGTATGGTGAAGGGTATGTGATGATGTGGGGGGTATGGTGAAGGGTATGTGATGATGTGGGGGGTATGGTGAAGGGTATGTGATGATGTGGGGGTATGGTGAAGGGTATGTGATGATGTGGGGGGGTATGGTGAAGGGTATGTGATCATGTGGGGGGGTATGGTGAAGGGTATGTGATGATGTGGGGGTATGGTGAAGGGTATGTGATCATGTGGGGGTATGGTGAAGGGTATGTGATCATGTGGGGGTATGGTGAAGGGTATGTGATGATGTGGGGGTATGGTGAAGGGTATGTGATCATGTGGGGGGTATGGTGAAGGGTATGTGATCATGTGGGGGGGTATGGTGAAGGGTATGTGATGATGTGGGGGGTATGGTGAAGGGTATGTGATGATGTGGGGGGTATGGTGAAGGGTATGTGATCATGTGGGGGGTATGGTGAAGGGTATGTGATCAGGTGGGGGGTATGGTGAAGGGTATGTGATGATGTGGGGGTATGGTGAAGTTTGAACTGTTATACAAGCTGTACACTTAATACTTTACATTGTAGCAAAGTGTAATTTCTTCAGTGTTGTCCCATTAAAAGATATAATGAATTATTTATTAAAATGTGAGGGGTGTGCTCACTTTTGTGAGATACTGTATATATATATATATATATATATATATATATATATAAATGCATATATATATATAAATGCATATATATATAAATATATATATATATATATATATATATATATATATATATATATATATATATATATATATATATATATATATATATATATATATATATATGCATTTATATAAATTCACTTATATCTAGTAGTTTGAGGAATCTGACTGTAACCATTTCACTTTGACTCTTTCACAACTACTCCCCTACTATGCAATGCTTCTGTGGAACTGACATGTTTGGCTAGATATACTTTTCAACTGCAAGAAGGAAAGGAAGTTGCTCATTTAGTTCCTCAAAAATGTATTTCAAGAGAAAATATTTCTGCTTTCCAGAGAATAAGAGATGGAGTCAGTTTTAACCAGATGCCTTAAAAAAAGAACAAACCCAAGGCTGGGAAACAAAGAGGCCGTTCAACAAACACACTCATCTCATCTTGCACCACTTGTTAGGTCATTGTTGACTGTTGTAATGTGGGATCATGGAATTACACAATGAGCTTTTCATTGAGGGGAGTGGAGGAGGAGAGGAGAGGAGAGGGGAGGAGAGGAGAGGAGAGGAGAGGAGAGGAGAGGAGAGGAGAGGGGAGGAGAGGAGAGGAGAGGAGAGGAGAGGAGAGGAGAGGAGAGGAGAGGAGAGGAGAGGAGAGGAGAGGAGAGGAGAGGAGAGGAGGAGGGGAGAACGAGAGAGAATAGGTTTGTTGAGGACACTGGCTCGACTAAGCAGGGCCATCAGATTGATTGTCTTGTTACCTCCTTCTCCTGCTACCCAACGTTCATTCCTTCATTTCCCTTCAGTCGTTCATAAGAAGCATTCATTCTGTTTCTGCTCGGGACAGGCAGATACTGGGTTTCAACCATCCTTTTAACTGTTAGCTGTTTAGCTTTTTCAACTATTTATCTATATAATGAGTTGCTACAAAGCTAATTAAGACTCTCAGCTCCACACAACTCTCTCTGGATTTATCAGTGTGACTACTGTAACTCGAGTGAAGATAATGACCTCTTCTGAAGAGTCCATCATGTTTTTATAATCCTCTGTGTCCTCCTTGGCTACTAGCAACTGTGTGGAGGAGGGGGGGGGGCAGTGCATGATCACAGAAGGCTTGTATCATGTGGATGTGCCAACAGTGTTGTTGTCATTACTTTGAATTCCTCATGGGGCGACAAACTACACACTGTAGCTTTAAACTAGGAGTGCAACTTACAATTATTTTTAATAGTCGATTACTCAGGTGTGTTGTGCGGCTGTAAGCAGTCCCAACAAAGTGTTGCCGCGACAGACTAAACTCTAAGAGATGCATAATCACACAACTCAGTCCTTCAGGAGTTTTTTTGTGATTGTTGCGGGCAGAAATCCATGATTATGTGGAATGTTTTCTTTTTTAACAATGTGATGGAATATGCTGTATATGATATTTATGCAATTTTATGCGATGAAATTGCGGGAACTTGCAAAAACTGCAGTTTGATGAAAAAGAGAAAAAAAAAGAGTGATTGTCCCCCCAACACGCTGCTTTTCGATGATGTTCACGTCGCCTAATGACGTCACTTCATAACGTTCCCATGGCAACAGGGGAAAATGGCTGCTCTTGTGTGAAGTAAACGCAACATTTTTCAACTTTCTGCTAAGATATATTATGGGACTTTTTAGCAACGAAAATGCAGCGTATTTAAAAAAATGACAGAAATGTTGGAAAAAGCTTCAAAAACGTCGGAAAATACAAGAAAAACATTGAAATAGTGACAAAAAGAAAGGTGGAAAAGCAAAATAAACTTTGAAAAAGTTAAAATTTTGACCCAGAAAAACAAAAAGTTGCATGGGAAGACAACACCGGTCTTAACAAGCTCAAAAAAAATGATATTATATATCACAAACAATACACAATACAAAATACCCATGAAAAAAGCACAAGGTGTCAAATTCTCAACTTGAATTGAAAGCCAACAAATAGTAGTGGGCAAGGACTTGGATTTTTCAGCGGTTGGAAATAACTGCCTATAACCAGTGTTGTGCCTGAACTCGTTCATGAACTCGTTCATATTTTGGGTGAACGTGAACTGAACGTACCGTATTACTGCCTGATGAACGTTACCGTGAACTCCTTCATTCTGGTGTCTGTGAACGCCACGCTCTCTCAGTTTAACTTCGTCCAATAGGGCGCCAGATTTCTACAGAGCCTTCCAGGCCAAAACCACGGCTAAAACACACCGTAAACAGGCCTTCATATGTAGCGGAAAAAACACCCAATCTGGCAACACCAGCCACCAGTGTCTCACTGCTGTATAGGTCATCAAAACACAAAGCAGCGTGGAGGCTCGATCATTTAAACCCCGTGTCAAACTAAGTGGCCCTGTGCAGGTTTAGATCCGGTCCCATATATCAATTTGGGTTCACAATACATTTGGGCCCTAGTTGTGCGCCAAATCAAAAACACAGGAAAGTGTTTTTAAAACTGCAATTACCTGACAGTCAAAGCAGAATATGGCAGATTTGCAAAACAAAAATGTTGGAAAAAGCAACTAATTTACAAAAAGGTGACAAATGTCTGAGAACGGCACAAAAAAGTCAGAACAAAAACAACAAAAATTAGGAAAAAAACTCCCAAAATGTTTTGAACTCCGGTCTCCTGGGTGAAAGTCCTGTTGTCTGACCAGGGGCGTATCAAATCAGAAAGCAGCGTGGAGGCCTCGTATGATCATTTAAACCAGTTTGATAACGAGGTCGCTGAGGATGGTAAAATCTGACATTTCTGGGCAGACTTTGCCCGCCGGCTTTGAAAAAGAAAATCTGCACTTCAGTCCCATCCACAGCAAACCTGAAACGGCATGTTGAACTGAAGCATCATATGGAGAAAAAGAACTCTGAGTTACTAAGTTCATTTTTGGAACTGTGAACTTAGTTCAAAATGTTGAAGTATGAACTATGAACTGACTGATGTTTATAGTTGTGCGCTGGTGTGTGCGTTGAGCTGGCATGTGTGTGTGTGTATATATATATATATATATATATATATATATATATATATATATATATATATAAGTTTGGACACACCTTCTCATTCAATGCGTTTCCTTTTTATTTTCATGACTATTTACATTGTGGATTCTTACTGAAGGCATCAAAACTATGAATGAACACATATGGAATTATGTACTTAACAAAAAAGTGTGAAATAACTGAAAACATGTCTTATATTTTAGATTCTTCAAAGTAGCCACCCTTTACTTTTTTTATTAATAAGGGAAATAATTCCACTAATGAACCCTGACAAAGCACACCTGTGAAGGTAAAACCATTTCAGGTGACTACCTCATGAAGCTCATTGAGAGAACACCAAGGGTTTGCAGAGTTATCAAAAAAAGCAAAGGGTGGCTAAATTGAAGAATCTAAAATATAAGACATGTTTTCAGTTATTTCACACTTTTTAGTTAAGTACATAATTCCATATGTGTTCATTCATAGTTTTGATGCCTTCAGTAAGAATCTCCAATGTAAATAGTCAAGAAAATAAAGAAACACATTGAAGGAGAAGGTGTGTCCAAACTTTTGGCCTGTACTGTAGTTCATTTTAAAAACTTGTTTTTTGTGAACTGAACTTTGAACTAGTTCATGTAGAAAGTGAACTTTCCCAACACTGCCAATAACTGCCTATCCTTTTTCCTGCAGCAGATAAACTATGTCTTTATCCTTGGTTGAGTGACACTCTAGTCCTGTGGACTATATGTGGAAGGGTTTAATTTGGAGTCAAGTGAGAGTTCCTGACGATGGGAAGTCGTGTGGGTGGATAGAAAGAATGAGTCATCCATCATCTGTCCGTTGCGTTAGGTTTCTGCCGCTGGTGCAGAGCCGAGTCGAGCCATACAGCATCTCACAGTGGTGATGTCAGAGCTGTCACTGTTCTCCCCTCTCATCAGCACCATCACAATGCTCTGGGTATTTGTGCAATCCGGGGGGCAGGGAGTGGGTGGGGGAGGGGGCAATAATAGCACTGAGTGGAGTGTACTGTCTCGATTTAGCCCCTTGTCTATGTAATGTTTGCCCTATTTGTTTTAGCTGTTTGCTGGCTGCATGCATATCACCAACAGGTCCCCCAAACCATGCGATGATATATAGGTTGTTTACTCCTCCCCTCTTATACGACCCACAGGAGCGTTTTCCATCCTCATATCTCAACCAGAGCATGTAAGGTTAGCTGTTTTAATAATAATAATAATAATAATAATAATAATACATTTTATTTGGCGGACGCCTTTCTAAATACACAAGGACATCGTCAGTTTAAAAGATTTTTGTCAGATTTTGAGAGACTCTAGTCACGCTCATCCCGCTCATCATTTAAGTGTTGTAACATAAGTGCACTGATTCGCTAGTCAAGGGATAGCTCTCCACCAATCAGATTGGTCATTGAGTCCGACTGCCCAAATTAAAGCCGACTGACAACGGCACAGAACACACCGAACAGACTTGAGTCACCGATTATCGACATGAAAGGTGGGAGAGAGACAGGAGGATGACACGCAGCAAAGGGCAGCAGGTCGGATTCGAACCCTGCGTCGCTGCAAAGGACTCAGCCTACATGGGGTGAACCCCCCTACTGGGTGAGCTAGAGGCCCCCAAATGTTTAGGCACCCAAAACTACCTTCAGACGTTACTTAACCCTTGTGTTTGTCTTCCCTTCAACCATGAACTTGTTTTCCATCCAGGTCAAAAGTGAAATTTAATTTTTTGGTGCTTTTTTTCAGCATTTTTGGCTCTTTTTTTAATGCTTTTGACACTTTTAAAAAAACGTTTTTGACACTTTTTTCAATGTTTTGTTTTTAATTCATGGTCAATAAACCTAATTTATATGACATCATACCAACTTTTTGAGTTCAAAATGCAGAAATTGTGATTTATTTAAAATAGTTAAGATCAAAGGATGTTGAGTGGATCACAGACTAGTTTAGGTCAAAATTTATTCAGGAGATGGATTTAAAATCGTTTAAACACGTTTTATTCAATTGTTATAAAAATTTAATAAAACACCCAAAATTAAATGAAAGTAATCATTAATTTTACCTGCAAAGATTGCAGGTTGCTATTGGTTCCATACAATGCACATCCATCATGCATCCATATTATATTTGGGCATTTTGGTTCAAAGAAACCCATATTTCTGATGTGATAAACTTAACTTACCGTTACACACATTATGCTACAAGTGGCGTTCGTAAACTTAAAATATTTTTCTTCTTGGTGAATGTCATGTGTTTGTTTGACGCATCAACCACACCAACCTTCCTCCCTAAGTGGACATTTGGCGCTCCTGTAACTAACTGCTACTCTTGCAGACTGATGTCATGAAGTGGTGTATGTATGACACGCCAATCTGTAAGCCATTATTGGCGTGTTACCAAGATGCATACTCGCTTTTTAGCATGTTTATCAACGCCGTTTGGCCTCCATTAAGCCTGTTTTACAGTTCTGCAGACGCTCCACCCAGAACTTTCTCCGTAGCCTACGTAAGTGGCCTGATGTTTATAGTTGTGCGCTGGTGTGTGCGTTGAGCTGGCATGTGTGTGTGTGTATATATATATATATCAATATATATCATATATATATAAATATATATATATATATATATATATATATATATATATATATATATATATATATGATGATATTATGAACACATATGGAATTATGTACTTAACAAAAAAAGTGTGAAATAACTGAAAACATGTCTTATATTTTAGATTCCTCAAAGTAGCCACCCTTTGCTTTTTTTTGATAACTCTGCAAACCCTTGGTGTTCTCTCAATGAGCTTCATGAGGTAGTCACCTGAAATGGTTTTACCTTCACAGGTGTGCCTTGTCAGGGTTAATTAGTGGAATTATTTCCCTTATTAATAAAAAAGCAAAGGGTGGCTACTTTGAAGAATCTAAAATATAAGACATGTTTTCAGTTATTTCACACTTTTTTGTTAAGTACATAATTCCATATGTGTTCATTCATAGTTTTGATGCCTTCAGTGAGAATCTACAATGTAAATAGTCATGAAAATAAAGAAACACATTGAATGAGAAGGTGTGTCCAAACTTTTGGCCTGTACTGTATAAATCCATCTTCTCCGTAATACTCAGAGAAACAGCAAAAGTTTTTCTCTGGTAGTTTGACAGCGATACCATTACTGTGAGATTCCTCTCATTGACGAGTTGTTTGTGTTTTCACTTAACAAGAGTTAGTTTCTTTTGCATAACAGCCCATAATGCGCAGTGAACCCTCATCAATGACTCAGCGTGTTAGCCAAATATCTGAAGAACTTACCACCCACATGATAATTGTAGAAAATGACGCACTCTTGTGCAACTTTCTTTCTTAATCTTGCTCATTTAGCTGATGACTCTGAGTTCTGAAAGTTAAGTTAGTCATCGTTGGATACCAAGATTACATAAATATTGTACTCTCTCTGCATATGTTTACCCTTCCTATAAACTGACTGCCTGGTATTGTTTTAGCAATCCTAAAAAATCTTTTTAAAGGTCCCATGACATGGTGCTCTTTGGATGCTTTTTATAGACCTTAGTGGTCCCCTAATACTGTATCTGAAGTCTCTTTTATATAGACCTTAGTGGTCCCCTAATACTGTATCTGAAGTCTCTTTTATATAGACCTTAGTGGTCCCCTAATACTGTATATGAAGTCTCTTTTATATAGACCTTAGTGGTCCCCTAATACTGTATCTGAAGTCTCTTTTATATAGACCTTAGTGGTCCCCTAATACTGTATATGAAGTCTCTTTTATATAGACCTTAGTGGTCCCCTAAGCAAGGTGGAGGGTTTCCCCTTATGACCTCATAAGGAGAAGATTCCAGATTGGTCCATCTGAGCTTTCATTTTCTCAAAAGCAGCGCAGGATACCCAGGGCTCTGTTTACACCTATCACCATGTCTAGCCACTGGGGGACCATAGGCAGGCTGGGGGGGAACTCATATTAATGTTAAAAAACCTCATAAAGTGACATTTTCATGCCATGGGACCTTTAACCTTTATTTATCCAGGTAAATAGATTGCAAACAAACTGTCATCGCGACCTGTCACATTCACAGAGTTCCACATTCATACTGGAAGCTGCCCAGTACAGCCACAGTCAGTGTGGTTAAGGGTTAAGGGCCTTGCTCAAGGGCCCCTCAGTGGTGGTGATAAGCACTGCTCTTTCATTTTTCCCACCCAGACTTTATCCTGTCGGTCTTGGGATTGAGCTGGCAACAACCCTGTCCCAAGCTCACGTCTCTAACCTCTAGGCCCATTTCAACATGAATATGAAATGAAAAATGACATGGATAAAATGATGTGATTTTACAGGTTTGGGTCAAAGGATCTGGGGATTACAGTCCTGTTGAAATATCATTCAAATGCTATCTTCAAATCCCCATGGAAATACAAATATATCCAGCAGTTTACAGTTTCCATGTTCTCTTGATGTCTCCTGCTTATTGAGGCTATACTGCCCTCTGGTGGTAAATAATAAAACTTCTTCACCTGCATTCTAGATGGATAATATGTTTAGTATGCACATAAAAAGAAGAAGTTATGGAAAAAATATGACGAATCAAGCCTATTTGATAAGATCAATAATATTACAAGATTACAATTCACAATGCCATGATACATGATGCCCTTTGATGACTCTATTCTAATTAAGGATGCACCGAATCCAGATTTTTGTGCCGAATGTGTGTGTTGTCTGTAGCTGCTCTTAAACGTACAATATGTAACTTTCTGCCGCTAGGGGTCTCTTAACCAAAACAATGGACGGTAAAACTGGACTTTTGATGACGTTGTGTGGAATTATGGGAGTTTTTAGTGTTAAACACCTTCGCTGCCGGTTAGAATGCATCAGTTCACGGACGAGTTTACCCATTCAAGTTTAATTATTCATGTTATTGTAATAAAATAGCTGCAGTTTCCCCAACATAATTACGTTTTTCTTGATTAGATTTTTATTTGTAGCTGACCAGTTAGCTAGTGAGCCAGCAAGCTAACAGTAGCCAGCAGCTAAAACACAAAATATTTCACATATCAATGTCACCTTTTGGATGGTTTCAACACCGGGACGGACGGGGTTTGTTGTAACGCTAGCTAGCTACTAAACGAGGCTGAGAGACGGGTGTGGGTGGGGATTGTCGGGGAAATCTCCGCGACAGCGAGCCAGGGCGTTCGGTGCCTGTTGTACAGCAGCAGAACATCTCCCAGCTGCCCCGAATTATCTCCCCTTCACTTTTCAGTAATCTTAACTTCTCGTTTTGGTGCTTAACCCACCTTTTGTCGGGTTAATTTAGCTAACCGTAAAGACAGCTAAACGCGAAGGGGGGATAATTTTGGCAAGGAGGAGATTTTCGGCACATACACCGGTAGCGCTACGGAGATGTAGCTAGCTACCGCTATGGATGGCTGCTGTTGTGACTCGGTGCTGGGTCTGATATAGTCTGCTTCCCGACGTTTAATTAAACTGCCGTTAGCGTCGTAAGCACCAGGCACTGGAGATAAGTTCTGGCCGGGGGGGTTGCTGTAATGGAAGTAGCTGGCTGATAGCTGACTGGGGGCTAACGGTAACTAGCTAGCTATATTTACCGGGGCTGTTGTCAGCTGTCATCCCGACTGAGCAGACGTGTCAAGTAACGAAGTACAAATACTTCGTTACCTTACTTAAGTAGAAATTTTGGGTATCTATATTTTACTGAAGTAATTATTTTACAGCATACGTTTTTACTTCTACTCCTTACATTTTCACGCAATTATCTGTACTTTCTACTCCTTACATTTTAAAAATAGCCTCGTTACTCATATTTCAGTTCGGCTTGTTTTCATTCCAGCTCGTCAGTCATCGTTCAAAAAAACACTCACAAAAAAACCCTCATCCGGAGGGAGTGAATTTGATTGTGGTTGGATGAGAAGTATAAACATAGCTATTCCGACACCCTATTGGTTTGTACGCAATCCATAACACCTGCACAGACCCGGTGCTAATACGCCACCGGTGCCTTAACGACTGTTACCTACCGGACCGAATAGCAACACGGATTTCGGTGCCTTATTTAGGTGCCACTTAAATGCTTGCGCGATGTTCCGAAAACGGACGTTAGAGGGAACTGAACATCGCCGCACGGGACGCTAGTCAACACTACAGTTGGAAGCAGGCTAGCCTAGCGTTAGCTAGAAGATGGAGTAAACATGATAAAATGCTGAGAGCTAAACGGTGTAAAAGTGTGTCTGTATTTCACTGGAGAAGATTGTGACACCAGTCTGTAGCTGCCGTTGTCTGAAAAACACAGAAGAGATGTAGACTACGTGTCTTCTGAGTTTGCAGGTATGATTTTAATATTACATTATTATAGTCATATGATTTTGTCTCCGCGTTTTAGAGTTAAGCTGTTGTCCTTAATGCCATTTCCCCCCCTTACATCAGGGGTCTTGAACGTTTTTTAAGCCAAGGACCCCTTAACTTAAAGTGAGATGTAGCAGGGACCCCCTACATATTGTATGAAATTAAGTTGCATATTAAACTGGGCCTACAATAACTGTTAGGGTAACCTAAAGCCTTCTTACATACCTTTTTTTTCATAAGCTATTAAAATATTAATTGTTGGCATGATTTTATAAATCATATTTTAATGTTACATATGTGGCACAGTAAATCTAGGATTAACTGTATCTGTGGGCTGATATCTTAGTGACTACCTTACCTATAGGCCAGTAAGCCTATCATCAGTGGGAATTTATATTTGCTAATAATATGTTGGAATTATGTTAAGGCATTTTATTTTTATTTTTTTTAAAGACTCAAAAATGTACAATAATTTGGAGGCCCCCCTGCAATGACTCTGAGGACCCCCTGTTGAAGATCTCTGCCTTACATTACTTTTACTTTTATACTTTAAGTAGTTTTGAAACCAGTACTTTTACACTTTTACTTAAGTAAAAAGCTTGAGTTGATACTTCAACTTCTACAAAAGTCTTTTCAAACCCTAGTATCTATACTTCTACTTGAGTAATGAATGTGAATACTTTTGACACCTCTGCGACTGAGTCTCTCTGCGCCGGGGGAGTGAGGCAGACAGACCGGGGTGTGCTACTTTGGCTAAATTAGCATTAGATTAATTGTCTATCTATACAGCTAACGTTAACGTTAGTAGTGAAGTTATTTGTGGGTTAGCTCAGTCCTGTTAGCTGTGGTCATAACAGTCATACTAAAAATATCTTTATTAGCGTGTTGAACGATGTTGTAACCTCATAATGTTACCCACAAAGCTTTAGCATCAACGTTACCACATTGTAGTAACGTTAAGCTGGTATCGATATTGAACTTTCAAAATAGATAAGGTCTCTGTTGTATTACTGTGTTAAAAAGTGGGATGTAATTAATCACCAAATGATGCTGTATGTAGAAAAAAGCAGTATTACAGTTACAAGTTGGTTTTTTTGTGACATTGTATGATTTACAATTACTCCTGAACGTATCATCTTGGTGCCAGTGGTTCTGACGGATGTTAGAGTAACTGGAGGGTGAAAGGTTATATGACGCCACTGACGACTAAAGGAAACGTCCCGTGTCTGAAAATAAAATAACAGATTTCTCTGGGTTTGACATTTGGTGGAAACATTTAGGATAGTGTAAGAACACAACTCATAAAAATATATAACAGAGGTATGGTCGTTTTTAGACATTTTAAAGCAGAAATGTTACATATTGTACCTTTAACTAATTGCCCGTTGTGGGATTATATACATTGTTGAATTGAAACCTAGG
Organism: Perca schrenkii; assembly: GCA_025617405.1. Classification (NCBI taxonomy): domain Eukaryota; kingdom Metazoa; phylum Chordata; class Actinopteri; order Perciformes; family Percidae; genus Perca; species Perca schrenkii. The sequence continues at coordinate 872,683 of CM046801.1, read as the reverse complement.
CCCTGGCCTACAGCTGAATATCTTAATTTCTATCATTTTACACAGGTTCGTGCCAGGCTCGGTCTTGCGCTCAGGGCAGGGCCGTACTGGGACTGAAATTCAGCCCGGGACTTTAAGATGTAGAGGCCTTTTACGCGAGTGCCCTTGGTGCACGAGCAGAAGGGTTTTTTGCAGTTATTTTAATTCTAATCGTGTTTTTATGGTATAAAGAGAAACAGATTACGCTGAAGACCTTCAAGAAACTTTAGGATGACACCTGCCTCCTCAGGTTGTATAAGCAAGTCACCACTGCACTGAACACAACCAGGTCAGCAAAACTTAATCTTGAACACATAAGTCACAGTATACTGCTAACTACCAGCATGTCATGTGCACAGTCAGTTGGAGAGTGATGACCCTGCCTCTGCTTACTGATTGTACAGCTACATATCATATGCATGAGAAGAACATCAGTTATGAATATGACTAAGAATAAAACATTTTCTAATTCAATCTGTGCTTCAGTCAAGTTATTATCTAGTATGTGGAACTATTGGCATTTTATCCTATATGTAAATATCTGATTGATTGATATGCCTAATATGATTGCCTACCCAGCCCTGCACACTGCCCCTCTACCTGTCTGTTTCCTGCTCTTCCTCTCTCCTCCTCCTCCTTGCTCCTCCTCCTGCTGTTCCTCCTCCTGCTACCCCTCTTCTCTCCTACTGCTCCTCCTCCTCCTCCTCCTCTCTCCTCCTGATGAGAGTGTATGTGTGCAACAATAGAAAATAAAAACAATTAGCTTATCAAAGCAAAAATTTGGAGACAGAAACAACTCAGGTATACAGGCCTAAAAAACTCCTAAAAACCTAAAACGGTCCTACCTCACATCACCAAATCCAAACCATAGACAGTATATAAGCTCCAAACCTTACCTGACTGAAAGTAAACTCTTTTTTCGGCGCCTTAAGTTTGAGCCAATCGGATGTCAGGAAAAACGCGGATCAGTCCAAGTTAGGAGGGGCCGCTCGTATCCCCCCTCAATATTGAAAGTATTGGTTTGGCCCGGTCTGAAACACACCATTGACATATATATAATGGACCAACAGAGCCCGTTGCTCTGGACGGAGACCAGTGAAGGCTATTAGAAGCACTTTTCCGGTGATGGCCAGCTTTACTGCGCAGCCTCCAACTGAGAGAGACAGCGTAAATGTGACGTTAGCAACATGTCTGAAAGTTGTAAGTGTTCTGGTAGCTGTGCCAAGAGAAATCTCAATCATTCCCAATCTTACAGAGATGGAGAGCGTAGGTATATGTAAGGAGATAACATAAGCACAGGCTAATTATTGCTAACTAACATGCTAGTTAACATAAGTAATTAAACCTAAACAGCTAACGTAAGTCGAAACTGCCTGCGAGCTTCTCCTGTACTATACGGTAATTCCTCTACTGTGCAACAGTAAGTCACTTGGTTATGACACAATCGTTAGCTTATTTTTACAACAACGTCTGCTACGGAGCCATAATGTGAGGTACAAGGTAATTGAGCCTTTTATACATTGTGATGTTTCTTTAGAACTAAACAACGGACACATCGAGTTTTTAAACGCTTCGGATGTAAAGTTATTCTCAGTCAAGTGACGTAAAAAAAAAATGGCGGTCAGCGGAATGCTAACAGGAGGTGATGGCCTGTTAGCAACAAAATGGCGCCACGATGGCTTGCGTTCTGAAGCGAAGCTTACCCCCTTGAAACACACACAGACACAGCGCTCCGCTGCAGCTGAAGGGCCGGCCAGGCCGGTCGCATATGAAAGAAAAAAAAGAAAAAATGTATTGAAAAATGTAAAAAACGTATTGACCACCGGCCGGTTCGGCCTGAAATGGACCGGCCGTTCGGGATTGTTCCCGGTATTCCCGATGGCCAATCCGCCCCTGGCTCAGGGTTTCGATTAGTGCGAAAATGGATGCTGAGGAGGTGAAACAGAGGCTGGCCTCTGGCGATACGTTTTGATTGCACCAGCAAAGAAAGCAAAGTCTGAGGTGTGTGTGTGTGTGTGTGTGTGTGTATGTGTGTGTGTGTGCATGTGCACATTTGAATAATGTCGGGCTGTAAATGGATTCAGGCTTTTAAAAAGCTGTCAATCAAAATGTACTCGTAGGGCTCTAACTTTTAAGGCCCGATTACAGCTCTACCCTGGCCTTGGTGCCTGCTGCTTGAAGGTGGGTGAGAACTGTGGCTAATTAACGCCCGGATATCGAGCCAGAAAGGGGGCAGAGTGAAAGTCCTTCCTTGGCAGAGTCACTTTGCCAGACAGATGGTACCTAGAAGGGCTAAGCTGTGTGTTTCTGTCTGTGGAGAAACCATGCTCCATCTACATTAGTAAATGTGATCAGGTCAACAAGGGGGAACATTTTCCCAAACCTTTTACACTGTTACACTCAGCCCAAACCCAATAGATGGACATCGGATGTAACACGGGTCTCATTAAGTGCTGGCAGAGAAGAGAGTGACGGACATTTCAAAAACAACTGAAAAGAGTTTTAAAGTATGCGTAGGAAAACTTGGGTGAAAAAGCTGGGAGACATTACGACATTGACCCCAGGAGAATTTGATGCTGGAAGAAACAGAAGGATGAGCCGACAAGATTAGCCGACAAGAGCTAGCTAGTGTCTGTAGCTATGTTTCCATCCACACGTTTTTATCCAAATTAAGTGATATTGAATGAAAAATGCCTCATGGAAACAGTAAAATTCGATTGAATTTCATGAATATCAACTCTAAGGAAATCCCTTTGGTCTCATCGGATTTTACCTTGATCAATGTACTGTATACGGCTTATGCGATAAACGCTGAATGCCGAATAAATTAATGAACTGCAATTAAGTTTTAGGTAATTTTATGGTTGCAACCTGCCACAAAACGAAGAAGAAGTTTTTAGTTTATTTCCGCCCAGTATTTCTGCTCTGTTTGCACACATGACGGACGTCAACAAAGACAGATGGAAGTGGACGAACGAGGAGACGAGAGACTTTTTGAATTTAATTTACGAGCAAAATATAATGGCTATTTTAGACAGCAAAAATCTAACAAATGCCATAATTTATCAGGAACTTGCGAAGGAAACATCCAACAAAGGTTACGACAAGCTGTGGGATGTCCTGCGGAGTAAATGAAAGGTGCTCAAACAGCGATACATGTCTCAAAAGGAGTATAATAGAGTTGCACTATTACAACTTGTGCAATATTGATCATTTTGTTGTACCAGTACCACCACAGTCTGATCTGACCACATTCATACTGGAAGCTGCCCAGTACCACCACAGTCTGATCTGACCACATTCATACCTGGAAGCTGCCCAGTACAACCACAGTCTGTTTGGTTAAGGGCTTTGCTCAATGGCCCCTCAGTGGTGGTAATAAGCACTGCTCTTTCACCCAGACTTTATCCTGTCAGTCTGGGGATTGAGCTGGCAACCTCCCGGTCCCAACCTCACATCTCTAACCTCTAGGCCCATTCCAACATGAATATGAAATGAAAAATGACATGGATAAAATGATGTGATTTTACAGGTTTGGGTCAAAGGATCTGGGGATTACAGTCCTGTTAAAATATCATTCACATGCTATCTTAAATTCCCCATGGAAATACAAATATATCCAGCAGTTTACAGTTTCCATGTTGTCTTGATGTCTCCTGACTATTGAGGCTATACTGCCCTCTGGTGGTAGATGATACAACTTCTTCACATGCATTCTAGATGGATAATTTGTTTAGTATGCACATAAACACAATAATTCATGGAAAAGGATATGACGAATCAAGCCTATTTGATAAGATTAATAATATTACCAAGATTACAATTCACAATCACATGATACATGATGACTCAATTCTAATTAAGGATGCACCGAATCCAGATTTTTGTGCCGAATGTATGTACGTGTGTATTGTCTGTAGCTGCTCTTAACCAATTGCCCGTTGTTGGATTATATACATTGTTGAATTGAAACCTAGGCACTGGCCTAGAGCTGAAGATCTTAATTTCTCTGGCGATTACGTTTTGATTGCGCCGGCAAAGAAAGCAAAGTCTGAGATGTGTGTGTGTGTGTATATTTGAATAATGTAGGGCTTTAAATGGATTTGGGCTTTTAAAAAGCTGTCAATCAAAATGTGCTTGTCAGGCTCAAAATTCCGTCGGGCTCAGGCCTTGTCGGTCCTAACTTTTTTAAGGCTCGATTACAGCTCTAACCTGGCCTTAGCACCTGCTGCTTATAGATTGGTGAGAACTGTGGCTAATTAACGCTGGGATATCGAGCCAGAAATGGGGCAGAGTGAAAGTCCTTCCTTGGCAGAGTCACTTTGCCAGACAGATGGTACTTAGAAGGGCTAAGCTGTGTGTTTCTGTCTGTGCAGATTGGAAACCAAGCTCCATCTACAGTAGTAAATGTGATCAGGTCAACAAGCGGGAACGTAAACCTTTCCTAATGGCTTCATTCACCATGGACTTCTTTTTTAATTTAAGGCATAACATAATCTTTCAAAAGATATCAGCTGCCACTTGAATTAACAATTAACTTATTGATGTGGGCACCAAAACAAAGATTATAGTTTTCTGTAGTGTTGTAAATTATTTCTACCAATCACAAATCTCCATTTGGCAGTTTGTCTTGCATAAATTAGCAGAAGAGCCAAGAGATTTCCTTTGGTGTAATATGTCAGCTGTGAATTCTGAATGTGTACAGTGTTTTCTACGTTTAATCATCGTGTGCGTGGTACAAAAAGCATAAAGAACTTGTGATGGACTGTGGAAGTAATTAAAACAAAAAGAAACAAATGTGTTAAAATTGGACTCCACTTTTTACTACAGGGAATATTTTCTTAATTTATTCAAAACCCCAAAACTCAATTGGAAATTTACAGTAGGAACTCATGGAGGAAAAGACATACAAAAAGACAAAATCATTACAACATTGTATGCCAATTTGTTGAACTGTACATGGAAATATGCATTGCATTTAAATTCCATTAACAGTTTAAGGACTGGTGTTGTTCATACAACATAATAAGTGTGTTTACATGAAGTTTAAAAACCAGATTATATTCGGGTTAAGGCAATACCCCGGTTCCTTAAACGCCATGTAAACACTTTACTACGGTTACAATGGAAGTTCTCATACCCCGGTTGACAGACCGAGATAACTCCTTTACTTATGGGCGATTCATGCACGTATACATCTTAAGGCTCTGACACACCAACCCGATGGCCGACTGTCGGCAGAAAAGTCAATCGGACTGAAGAGTCGGCTCCCCGAGTTGGTCCAAAAAGTTCCTCAGAACACACCGAAAAGATCTAATATTGTATTGTCGCCTAAAGAAGGAAAACCGGAAATTGTGCAATACGTTAGGCTATTGGGGATTGTGCAATAGGTTAGTTGCGCAATACGTAGGCTATTCGGTTGTGCGTTATGTCATTTGTGCAATACGTAGTCTATCGAGGTTAGGCATTGTCAGTGTATTGTGTAATTTTTGCGATATGTAGGCTATTGGGGTTGGCTGTGCAATATCGTACTGTGCAAGGGCTGTGCCACACTTATTGTGGAGAATACAGCAGATGGGGTTCTTTAATGGGAAGTGCCAATGAAAGGAGTAGTTAATGTGCTTATTATATATATATATGGAAGCATGTTTGTGTTGCATGAGAGTATGTGTTGAGAGATACATGTATTTGTTGTCTTTTTTGTATTCTGTGTTGTCTTTGTAACGCTGCAGAATGGACAGAGTCCAAAACAAATAATAAAGTATATCTGCACTGATTCGCTAGACAAGGGCTAGCACTCCACCAATCAGATTGGTCATTGAGTCCGATGAATGAAGGCAGATGGCTCCTCCGACTGACGACGGCACGAAACACAACGAACGGACTCGAGTCACTGACCGCGCCAGACAGTCAGACGGCCAATAATCGGGTTGGTGTGTCAGCGCCTTTAATTGGAGTAGGATCGGGTAAACCTTTCTGCAAGTACTTTCAAGAAGAGTCATTTCTGGATGGACGCTTGCCAAGTTGTTGTGATTTTGACAAAGGTCAACCCAGAAGAAAAAGCCTTATTCTGACCAGTTGTGCGTTGGCAGAGTGCCACTAACTTTACCTGTGGTCGAGTTACTCCCGTCATTATTCCCATTCTTTCCCGCTCATGTATACGCAACAGATTGTCACTTCCATCTGATAAAATACGGGTGCTTGGTCAGGTGACCTTTGTTGTTTTTATTGACGCTAAAAGTCTCCTTTAGTGTCATATAACGCGTTTCATCTAAACACGCTGACGTTGGCGTTCCTTTTGATGCAGTTATGTCAAGGAAAAGCTTGATGGTTGGCTAATGTATTGTAGTGGGTATACAGCACTGTATATTGGCCAGAATCTGTTTTTTGGTGGGGGGTTTTAGCATCAACCACTTCATTTCTTGTATTCGGAAACACTTTGATGCACCAATTTACGGTGGAAATACCTTCTATTTAGCCTACGTGAAGAAGAAAAACACAGATGACGATTCAAAATATATCAAAAATATAATAGAAAGTATGTTGATGTGGGTCATTGTTTTTTTTTAAGTGGGTATATGGAAATCCTGGAGCTTTCTTAGTGGATATACTGTGTATTACTGCGTATCACGTAGACTACACTGCTGAGCTAACTCTTCTGTGACACACGGGAATAACGGGACGGTTAAAGACATGTGGGACCTGACCCCCGGTCTCCTGGGTGAAAGTCCTGTTGTTTGACCCATCCACCCCCCAACCAACCTCCCTACGAGGCATTTCCCCCCTTACATACTACTCTCTAAAGCCCGTGGAGCTGCTGCTCTCCCCGGTACGTTCTACAAACACGCTTCAGACGCTGACAGCCACTGTCCAAACGTCCGTATTTAACGAGTTTGGAGCGATAACGAGTTGGTATAAGGGTAGCCTGGTGAGACCGTCCTGATCTGGTGAGCTCCAGTTTGTCTGGCATTTTGAGATAGAGAAAATTTGGAGCCGTTTGCCAAAACGACCGACCAATCAGTGTTGGTTTTGAGGCGGGTTTAGGTGTGACGCAACGAGATGCGTCTATCACCAACATAGGTGGTGATAGACAGATGGTTTAATCCAATCAGCTAACCAGGATTTTCAGTCAGCGGTAGCCCTAATTCTGTTAGCCGCTAGCTAATGCTTTTTTCTCTTGGATCCTTCTTTTGGAATATGGACCAGGAACCTTTAATGGGGGCTTTTATTCCTAAATTCTTGTTACACAAACGGCAAATCTCCTTTACCGACATGTTGCTAGCTTGCTGAGCTAACGAGCTATGGCTTGTGGTTGTATTTTCATACGCTTTGTTGATCTGATTGGTTGATTTGGCCCGTCTTTCACCAACTATAGGTGGTGATAGACAGATGGTTTATCCAATCAGCTAACCAGGATTTTAGCCCCTTCCCAAAAGTTCTCCAACGGTAAGTTCCCAGATGGATATGCGGAGAAAATGTGAAGCAATCCATCTGGTGGAGTCAGGTTAGTATATGGGGAGAGCTGGCACTTAACCACTGACCTCGGCTAGTGCTGTGCACGTAAACACACTCTAAAGTAATGATTGAAGTGATGCTTTTACTTTACTTGTGTGTGCTGAATGAAACTAGTCTTTAAATATATCAAAAATATGTATTTGACACAGAAGCAGAGTTAGAAGAGACAGAAAGCAATCAAGCCGGAACTACTTTCAGGATTTTTGGTTATAGTGATTACTCTTGGACTTGTGCAGCTCTAGCATAGCATCATTTATATTCTATTTGTGGTGTTGAAGACATCGAAATTGCCAACATCAGTTCTTCTCCTTTCCTTCTCCGTTGATCAGACCGGCCTCCCAGCGTTGCCACAGAGGAGACTTCTGTCCTGCAGCTCGCTGAACCTTTGACTCCTGCTGAGAGATAAAAATAACAGGATTTAAAATGGTAGATTAGCTCCCTTTTATCTAGTGATGCACGATATATCGGCCGCCGATATAATATCGGCCGATATGGTCATTTTTTTACACATCGGTATCGTTCCGATGTCAAAATAGGGCCGATAAATAGGGCCGATGTGAATCATTCCTGTGTATTTGACGTGTGTGTGAGAATTTAGATCTAAATCTGACCCATGGAGGGCAGTAATATGCTTAACAGCGTCTATACTGCCGAAATCAGAAGAAGAAGAAGCAGCAGCAGCGAGTCTGGGGGCGGGGATGTTGGTTTTTGCAGACGGAATCTGCCGGCGAAGTGGGACACTGGAAAATTTAGTAAACCACCGGCCCTCGGTGGGCGGGGGAGAGATGAATGTTTGGAAATAAGAGGTTGCTGCGGCCCGCCGTACAGGTTAGTTTGAACAGCGGGCAGCAGCAGCGGAGGCCGGAGAGGGCAGCCACGCTGGACGGAGCGGGCAGCAGCGACGGCCGGAGAGGGCAGCCACGGAGGACGGAGCGGGCAGCAGCGACGGCCGGAGAGGGCAGCAGCCGGAGCGGAGCGATCATGGGGGGACATTCTCAGCGGTGAAACGCAAACGGGGGCTGGAGTATAGCTAACCTAGCTAGGTGGAAAGCTAACGCTAGCACGCCACCTGTTCCATCAATGCTGCTTGCAAGTGTCTGCTCATTAGACAACAAACTGTACTACATCCAACTTAAACGAAACTTCCATTGCGAGTTCAGAGACTTCGGTTTTTCGTGTTGTGGAAACATGTCGCCGGGTAAGAGTGGAGATGGGCTGTAATAACACAGGCTTTAATTAGCTGCTTGTAGCCAACGAAATGCTAACTGCTGGGGGAGTTTGTGACTAGTAAATGCCGACCATTATACATTTCACGCAAATTTACAACTGTGCTTATAATCGGCTACATTTAGCTATTGCAGACACACGTTCACAAGTTCAGCTAACGTAGACTAGCATTAGCACTTGTTGGACTGTAAACACCTGTTTCGTATGTCGTTTTTATTTATTTTAAATGTGTAACCATTAGAGCCACGTTGAAATGTTGTTTAGTGTATATGGTTGAAATGACAATAAAAAACATTTGGGTTGAGTTGAATGCTGCCTAACTGTCAGTCTGTAAACGGTAGGCATGGCTTGGGGGTGGAGTCTTTTAGGAGCGAAGTAAGTGCATTCTGGTATTTGGTGTCTTTCATCCATAGGAGCCAAAAACACATTTTCTGGCTTAGGTCGGCCTAGAAGGCACCAATTTCTATAATTTTGAGGGTTAGGCCTAACCCTAAAGTACTTGGAAGTTACTGTACTTACAGTTCAGAAGACTGTAAAAGCCAGTGTCTGTTCAGTCCAGTTTGTTCTGGCTCCATTTTCACATTTTACCTTTTTCAATACTTTTGGCTTTGGCCATTTAAGGCCTACTACTGTACTTTAAAGTTTTGAACTGTTGTACAATGTTCACAGAATACAGTGACTTGGTCTCAAGTGAGTTAGATGTTTATTGTGAATACTCTTGGCTGGTTGGCTTATTCATAGTGTGAATTCAGGACACACTTGTATCCTACAGAGATATCGACATCGGTAAATATCGGTATCGGCCATAACAGAAATATTAATATCGGTTATCGGTATCGGCCAAAATTTTCACATCGGTGCATCACTACTTTTATCCAATTTGAGTTTGAGATCAATTTCAGAACCACTTGGACTAGTCCAGGCATTTGTAAAACTATATATTGGCAATACTTCCAATCTAATGTCTTCTTTCAGGTTTGATAAGATCCAGAAAGCCACATTTACTAGTCTGGCTATCACCACACCAAGCTCAATCTTTTAAAGGTGCACTATGAGTTTCTGCATGGTTTCAGCGTGATTTCATTTTCGTCTTGAATGGTAGTCATCTCTCCTTGATCCGCTAGCTGCCTGGCCCCTGAACACACCGTGAAAAAGCCCGGTCTTGGGAGACAACACATGGCTTGTACACTTCAAACAGACACTAGGGGGCACAGGCTGTGCACCGAAATACAACAAACCACGTTCCAGCCAATCACTGACAAGATGGTTTGGGGAGGGGGTGCTTTTAGAGCAACAGCCTTAACAGCTTTTAGTGCACAGCCTGTGCCCCTAGTGTTTGTTTGACGTTTATGAGCCCTGTGTTGTCTCCCGAGACCGGGTGGCCTTACGTTTCCGTGATTCGCGGCAATAATGGGAAAAGTGTTTTGCCTGAACAAGTTCATGAACTCGTTCATATTTTGGGGTGAACGTGAACTGAACGTACCGTATTACTGCCTGATGAACGTTACCGTGAACTCCTTCATTCTGGTGTATGTGAACGCCACGCTCTCTCAGTTTAACTTCTTCCAATAGGGAGCCAGATTTCTACAGAGCCTTCCAGGCCAAAACCAGGGCTAAATCACACGGTAAACAGGCCTTCATATGTAGTGGAAAAAACACCCAATCTGGCAACACCAGCCACCAGTGTCTCACCGCCGCATGGGTCATCAAATCAGAAAGCAGCGTGGAGGCTTCGCACGATCACTTAAACCACATGTGTCAAACTCAGTGGTCCTGTGCAGGTTTAGATCCGGCCCATATATCAATTTGGGTTCACAATAAATTTGGGCCCTAGTTGTGCGCCAAATCAAAAACACAAGAAAATGTTTTAAAAACTGCAATTACCTGACATTCAAAGCAGAATATGGCAGATTTGCCAACTCTGAGACTGAGAAATTCCCCCAGAAGAAGCAGAGAGAGAGTTTTAATATTCAGGCGGTGAACAAGTTGTTGTTAAACAATATTTATCATTGGTTTGCTTGATTAGCTAAATTCTCTGATGGCTAAGGAACTCGTTTGATGACCTTTGTAGGGCTTCATGTCAACAAAAATGTTGGAAAAAGCAACTAATTTACAAAAAGTTGAGAAATGTCTGAGAAAGGCACAAAAAAGTCAGAACAAAAACAACAAAAATGAGGAAAAAAGCTGCCAAAATGTTTTAACTCCGGTCTCCTGGGTGAAAGTTCTGTTGTCTGACCCATCCACCCCCCCCCCCAACCTCCCTACGAGGTATTCCCCCCTTACTACTCTCTAAATCCCTTGGAGCTGCTGCTCTCCCGTTACGTTCTACAAACACGCTGAAGGATGCCCTTTTTCGTCACTTCAGACTATTATTATTATAGATTATAATCCTGTTTTACGAGTTCTCTTAATACCTCCGGGGGATTTATGACACTGCACGATCTGTCATAGTTGTCTGTTGGTCTGCCTTTAGCCTCATTGATGTATTATGAGAATTGTTATCCTCCACCGGGAAAATAACGCTAGTTTAGCTAACAGCTAATTTGGCTAACCGCTAGCTGACAGCTTGATTCAGTCTAAAATAACGTTAACTCAAACTAAATACTGGGGGAAAAGCAGGCTACAGCTACATTAAGATTTTACAGTAATAACAATAAAGACAAGTATTGAGTTATTGTATTTTAAATGAGCATAAGTAAATTAGAACTGACGTAACAGCTGTTATTTATTTTAACTGTTATTTTCAGGTTTGAGGGTCTTTTACATGCTGTCTCAGCTAGCGGTTAGCCGAATTAGCTGTTAGCTAAACTAACGTTAGCTTTCAGGTGGAGGCTAATGGCAGACGGCTACAACTAGACTAGACAACAGATTGTGCAGGCAGCACAGATCTTGTACCGACACATGCAACAGATGTCACCGAACGCTGGAGAAAACTAGAAAGAAGCTTTTTACAGCGATTAGACCTGGAGCATGTTAGGTTGTATAAAGTTAAAACCATGCTTATGTTTTAGTACAATATACTTTTAGGTAAAAAATATAACTTAAAAAATGTACTGAGTCACACAACAGTTACTGATAAGCCTAATCAGCATTTGTCTGGCTCACACCTTCTCAAGCTTCTAAAGAATTGATTAGGTCATGGATGGTTATTTAGCATGAATGTAAAAGCTCTAGAAGACTTATTGTTTAAACAACTTTTGGGGAGCCACTCCCTGCGGGGCCAGACTGGGTTAGAACAAAGGAAATGCATATCTCTGTAGAATCGGCACTACCATGATAAACGACCTTTGACTGTGACCTGGAGTAAACCTGAAATCAGAGGTGTGTCTTTAACCTGGGACAGTTTCCATTCAGGGAAACACCCACAATTCCAAAGGAATATAATTCGGACCCTGAGATTGTCTCAGGACTGATTGATGTAATTCCTGAAGAGGAGGCATGTCATTTCAGTCCGCTGTCAGCTGCAGTGTATCATTTTGTTTTGGTCATGTCGTTTTCATCGTGTTGTTCATTGCACCTTTTGCTTAACTTTCAATTCGACCCCAGCCTCTCCTTCCTCCTCAGAAATCAAACAAACACGTCTCTTTTAGATTTTCTTACAAGCATCACCTGGGTCTGCTCGGATTTCATGTGGTCTTTCACGGAGGGTGGAGGCGGCCAAACACGTTCCAGTTTCCCGCTGGATTGTTTGCTGGCACCTAAAGGACAGAAAGAATAGAAAGGTCAGGATAGCAAGAAGGGATTTGATTTCAGGCTGCAGCTTTCCATTAAATCATTAAGGAGTTTACTAATTTAACCAGACTAATCCTTTTTTGTTTGTCTGCTCTAACGTAAGCAAGCAAACGTGACCGTAACTAGCTTACTACTTACAGTAGTAATCTGTGTGTTACCAGAGAATGTCTAATAATGTCTAAGTACGTACACACTGCCGCCAAACAAACAACGTCATATCATAAATAAATAAATGATAATTCTGAACTTGGGCCATAGGTCTCATATAGGTACAGTACAGGCCAAAAGTTTGGACACACCTTCTCATTCAATGCGTTTCCTTTTTATTTTCATGACTATTTACATTGTAGATTCTCACTGAAGGCATCAAAACTATGAATGAACACATATGGAATTATGTACTTAACAAAAAAGTGTGAAATAACTGAAAACATGTCTTATATTTTAGATTCTTCAAAGTAGCCACCCTTTGCTTTTTTATTAATAAGGGAAATAATTCCACTAATGAACCCTGACAAAGCACACCTGTGAAGGTAAAACCATTTCAGGTGACTACCTCATGAAGCTCATTGAGAGAACACCAAGGGTTCGCAGAGTTGTGTCCAAACTTTTGGCCTGTACTGTACATCACAATTTGTTGAGCTCAACTGGCTCCCTGTGGAGTCTCGTGTTAATATGGTAAGACCATGATCCATAAAATATTGTTTGGTAGTGTCCCAATTGTTTTGTCGTGTCTTATAACTAAAGTAAAGGACTTGCAAGATATGTATTGACTAAGTCCTATACTTAGCCGCTACTGGTTGCTAATTGCGATTAGTGTTTCTAACGTGTACTCAGACAAACGATATCCAGTCCTTTAGTCATTTAGGTTGCATTTTGCGTCGTTTATTTTGCACGTCCATAGCGTTGAGTTATAATGAATAATAAATCATATAAAGTCCCATAAACAACGTAAGCTGAGCATAGTTAAAAAACTGTTTGCTCCTCTTCTTCAATTAACCACACCTGTTTGCATCAATACATGAACTTAAATACCCAAGCCAGTCTAGGCCTTGGGAACACAAGGCAATATCATGCCCCCTGTGGCTTGGAGGAAACCACTCATATGGCTCCTACACAATATTTATACATGTGGCAGCATATCTGACCTGTGTTCTTACAGATTTAAGACAGTGTTAGGGAAACCTTTTCCTATATATTGGCAGTTCAGTGGAAGAAGTTAGACCGTCATATTAAAGTCATTTCCAGCCTGAACTCTTTCAAAAAGAGAATCCAGGTCTGGTTACTAGAGAGGGTTGCAGAATAGCTCAAAGGGCAAGTTATCATTTCTATTTTTATTTATTTAAGAAAAAGTTTTTATGTTATGTCACATGTGTCAAACTCGAGGCTCGCGGGCCAAATCCGGCCCCTCGCAGATTCTGATCTGGCCCGCACATTAATTTAGGCCCACCTACTTTTTGCCACTTTTTCCGGTGTTTTGGTAACTTTTTACAACGTTTTGGTCACTTTTGACGAAATGTTAGTAATTCTTTTGATGTTTTTGCCACTTTTGATGAAATGTTAGTAATTTTTTTGATGTTTTTGCCACTTTTTCCAAAAAAAATTTAATTTCTTTTGACCTTTTTGTCACTTTTGCTGAAATTATTGTAATTATTTTTTTACCTTTTTGTCACTTTTTCCAAAGTTTTTGTCACTTTTGCCGAAATTGTTGACATTTTTTTGACCGTTTTGTCACTTTTGCCAACGTTTTTTTAATTTGTTTTGACCTTGTTGTCACTTTTGCCAAAATAAATTTCATTTTTTTGACCTTTTTGTCATTTTTTCCCACCTTTTTGGGCGCTTCTTTTCTATGCTGGCCGAGGAACTTTCTTCTGACTTCTTTAGGACTTTATGTCGACCAAACTGTAAGTGAGAAGACTATATGACACAAAGCCTATCAATAAACTAAACATGTCTGGCCCTTGGTGGGATTCTAATTTTCCAGTGTGGCCCTCTGGGAAGTTGAGTTTGACACCTCTGTGTTATGTCATTGAGTGTCTTGTCTTGTCCTAACGTTGTGTGTTGAGGATAAAGGCTGGCTTTTTAAATTGACCAACTATTTGAAATGGTACCAGCGGCGATGGTTTGTCCTCAGCAATGGCCTGCTCTCATAAGTCCTGGACTTTGTTGTGTTTTCATCCTGGATTTTATTTTGATGTCTTTTTATCATGTGTAAGGCATTCTTGTTACAATTAAACCCAGCAACGGCCATTATGAGCTTTTCCTCCATTTTTCATGTTTTGGTAGGAACCAAAGTTTACATCGTATGTATCTCTGGGATCAGCCAGCGTGAAGGACGTCTATATTCTGATTGGTTGCTGGTCGTTTTGCCGCTGAACCGCGTCATAGCTCATTACCATAAAGTTGACATACTTTCAACTTTCTGATTGACGCTCTGGTCGCTCAAAACGCTCAAAACGCTCAAAACGCCCAAAACGTACTACGTAATGACACAATCCCTGGCTGGTTTTGTCTGGCCCTGATGTTTTCCTGCTGTGCATGTACGTAGGTAACAACGGCAGATTTACAAAGTGCTGGAAGAAGTGTTCAGAGCCTTTACTTAAGTAAAAGTACTGATACCATACTGTAAAAATACTCAGTTACAAGTCAAAGTCCTGCAGTGAAAATGTTACTTGTTACTAAAGTGTAAACACGCACACACACACACACACACACACACACACACAAAAACATGCACACACACACACACACACACACACACCCAGAGACACACACACAAACAAGCACACTATCACACACACACAAACGCATACAGTTGTGTGTTTAATGGTCTCATCATCTCAGCTGGACTAGCCGTTATATTGTCGGCTAGTTTACTTTAGAGTGTGTGTGTGTGTGTGTGTGCAGGAATCTTAATGTGTAAAGTAACTAGTAACTAAACCTGTAACAGGTGAATGTAGCGGAGTAACTAAAGTAACTAGTAACTAAACCTGTAACAGGTGAATGTAGTGGAGTAACTAAAGTAACTAGTAACTAAACCTGTAACAGGTGAATGTAGCGGAGTAACTAAAGTAACTAGTAACTAAACCTGTAACAGGTGAATGTAGCGGAGTAACTAAAGTAACTAGTAACTAAAGCTGTAACAGATGAATGTAGCGGAGTAACTAAAGTAACTAGTAACTAAACCTGTAACAGGTGAATGTAGCGGAGTAACTAAAGTAACTAGTAACTAAAGCTGTAACAGGTGAATGTAGTGGAGTAACTAAAGTAACTAGTAACTAAAGCTGTAACAGGTGAATGTAGTGGAGTAACTAAAGTAACTAGTAACTAAAGCTGTAACAGATGAATGTAGCGGAGTAACTAAAGTAACTAGTAACTAAAGCTGTAACAGATGAATGTAGCGGAGTAACTAAAGTAACTAGTAACTAAAGCTGGAACAGATGAATGTAGTGGAGTAACTAAAGTAACTAGTAACTAAAGCTGTAACAGATGAATGTAGTGGAGTAACTAAAGTAACTAGTAACTAAAGCTGTAACAGATGAATGTAGTGGAGTAACTAAAGTAACTAGTAACTAAAGCTGTAACAGATGAATGTAGTGGAGTAACTAAAGTAACTAGTAACTAAAGCTGGAACAGATGAATGTAGCGGAGTAACTAAAGTAACTAGTAACTAAAGCTGTAACAGATGAATGTAGTGGAGTAACTAAAGTAACTAGTAACTAAAGCTGGAACAGATGAATGTAGCGGAGTAACTAAAGTAACTAGTAACTAAAGCTGTAACAGACTAATGTAGCGGAGTAACTAAAGTAACTAGTAACTAAAGCTGGAACAGATGAATGTAGCGGAGTAACTAAAGTAACTAGTAACTAAAGCTGTAATAGACTAATGTAGCGGAGTAACTAAAGTAACTAGTAACTAAAGCTGTAACAGATTAATGTAGTGGAGTAAAAAGTCCAACATTTCTCTCTGAAATGTAGCGGAGTAGAAGTAGAAAGTGGCATGAAGAGAAAAGACTCAAGTAAAGTAGTAAGTACCTCAACATTTGTTATTAAGTAAAAAATGTACTTAGTTACATTCCACCGCGGATGCTACATAAGACAAACTCTCTGGCTGGTTTTGTCTGGTCTCAAAAACACAAATTGACCATTCAACAAGACCTATTAACTGTCTGCCATCATTTGTGTTTTCACAACACTATAACCAGAATTCAGTCCCTCCAGAAAAACGTGATTACGTGATCGCATAATTCAACGCATAATTCAATTTTTCAAATTTGTTTTTCAAATATGCCGCACTTTTGCCGCATAAATTGCTGATTTCAGCGCAAAATATGCGGGGCTTGCATGATTTCATAATCCCGGCATTTTCGTTGCAAAAAAGTCCCGTAATATATCTTAGCAGAAAGTAGAAAAATGTTGCGTTTTTACGCGATGTGAACTTCATCGAAAAGCAGGATGTTGGAGGTTGAAATTGACATGTACTTTGAGTCTCTTAAGATGTTATCCAATAAGAAACTTATCTTAATATCTGATGTCTATATTATTAACGATTTTTGAAAGTCTGATTCTTTTGTATCTTTTATTTCCCTCTGTTTAGACTATTACCTTTATTTTTACTTTTACTTTCATATATTATTTGTATATATTTTTGTATCTTATTTGTTTACGTATTGCGATAACTGAATATCTGTAAACAATTTTTTAATTAATTTTAATTAATTAATTTTTTTCTCTTTTTCCGCAGTTTTTTGCAAGTTCCCGCAATTTCATCGCATAAAATTGCATAAATATCCCGCATATTCCATCGCATTTTTTAAGAAAACATGCCGCATAATCAAGGATTTTTTGCCTGCAACAATCACAAAAAAACTCTGCACCGACTGAGAAGTGCCCTGCGTGGCTGAACCTGGAGTGCAGATAGTAGTCTTCGTCGCTCTGCCCGCTGGCGTCTGCAGATCAGGCAGCTGCTGGAGCGATGTGCTCTTAACCGCTTGTGACAAGGTTGACACTAAGATGTTGATAAGACACGTAGATAACACCGTGATGCTAATGTAGAGAGACGTTCATTAAAGTGCTCAGACTGAGTGTCAGGAGGCCGGGATGTACAAAGAAGGAAGATCTGAGAGACTCTGATTAGACACACTTGTGTTTACGCGCCGCATCTTAGCACCCTGATGGAAATACAGTGCTCAGCATAAGTTTATCAACCCATGCTAAAGTTGACTGAAAAGAGGAATACAAAAATCATCTTTTGGAAATTGATCTTAATACCTAATTAAAAAAATCAGGAAAAATCTGACCTTTAAGGACACCAATTTTCTTTGTGATTGAATAATGTATCGTAAATAAATAAATGTTCTTCCTTAAAATACAGGGGCATAAGTTAGTCCACCCCTATGTTAAATTCCCATAGAGGCAGGCAAATGTTTATTTTTAAAGGCCAGTTATTTCATGGATCCAGGATACTATGCATCCTGATAAAGTTCCCTTGGCCTTTGAAATTAAAATAGCCCCACATCCAAAAAGTTGTTAATTTAGGGCAAGACTAGAACATATGTTACAGGTATCCCGGACAGTGGAGTATATTTTACACAGTTTTGCGTTTTGTGTAGTGGACTTTATGAAGGACCTTGCATTGGATTAAGTGAGCACATATGGAGGATGAGTGAACCATAGCCAGAGCAAGGTTATATTGTTGGGCCGTAATATTCATGTTCAGGTCGCCCTCCCTTGCGTAAGTTTAAACATCCATTGGCATGGTTTTATTTCAGTTAGCCTCATAGCTTGTTTGATTTGCATTGAGAGATGATCTTGTGGAAAGTACCCCATGCCAATCTCTAGGTATGGTGAAGGGTATGTGATGATGTGGGGGTGCTATTTTAATTCCAAAGGCCAAGGGAACTTTATCAGGATGCATAGTATCCTGGACCCATGAAATAACTGGCCTTTAAAAATAAACATCTGCCTGCCTCTATGGGAATCTAACATACAGTACAGGCCAAAAGTTTGGACACACCTTCTCATTCAATGCGTTTCCTTTTTATTTTCATGACTATTTACATTGTAGATTCTCACTGAAGGCATCAAAACTATGAATGAACACATATGGAATTATGTACTTAACAAAAAAGTGTGAAATAACTGAAAACATGTCTTATATTTTAGATTCTTTCAAAGTAGCCACCCTTTGTTTTTTTTATTAATAAGGAAATAATTCCACTAATGAACCCTGACAAAGCACACCTGTGAAGGTAAAACCATTTCAGGTGACTACCTCATGAAGCTCATTGAGAGAACACCAAGGGTTTGCAGAGTTATCAAAAAAAAGCAAAGGGTGGCTACTTTGAAGAATCTAAAATATAAGACATGTTTTCAGTTATTTCACACTTTTTTTGTTAAGTACATAATTCCATATGTGTTCATTCATAGTTTTGATGCCTTCAGTGAGAATCTACAATGTAAATAGTCATGAAAATAAAAAGGAAATGCATTGAATGAGAAGGTGTGTCCAAACTTTTGGCCTGTACTGTAGGGGTGGACTGACTCATGCCCCCTGTATTTTAAGGAAGAACTTTGATTTATTTACGATACATTATTCATTCACAAAGAAAATTGGTGTCCTTAAAGGTTGAATTTTTACAATTTATTTTTATTAAGGCATTAAGATCAATTTCCAAAAGATGATTTTTGTATTCCTCTTTTTAGTCAACTTTAGCATGGGTTCATTAACTGTAATTCATAAAATTCATATAATTTTTCGCACCAAACTCATGTTAAATGTATGACAGAGTCTGTGCAGACTAACCTGGTGCGAACATTGCTTTAAATCGTGACTTCTCTCCGTCTTCACCACTCTGCGTGTTCTCTCCGTACAGATCACATCGTTGTCTGCGCAGCTCCTCTTCTCTCTCCTTGGCCTCCCGGATGTCCTTCTCTACTTCCGGCTTTAGAGCCAGGGCTGGACGCAAGTTGAAAAAAGGGTTTCGTTGGAGGATGGGAGATTCTTGGGTTGCGTTTCCGTCCCTAGATCTCCTCCTGGTCTCCCCAGCTGACGCTGAGACATCTGTCTTTATGGAGTCCATGCTTCTGTACACAAGTTTGTCTTGTTTTGTGTAACGTGTTTTGTCTCGTCGTGAACCACCAGTTGGGCTCATCGATCTTAAGATTTCAGGGGTTTTCTCAGTCTCGTTATACTGCCTGAGGGATTGTGCTCTGGAAAGAGGGCAACTTTTGAATGACAGCATCTCCAGGCTATGTGTGCGCTCTAGCACAGAAGGGTAAACGCGACCTTTCTTCAGTGCGGTACGGGGTTTCCGTTGCCTTTTTGGGCCCTCTGTGTTATCCTGCTGGAAAGCCTCAAACAGCAATTTTGTCTCCTTTAACTGGCGGACTTCCCCTTTACTGTACCCACCTGGGATCTTTCCCTGGTTTACAAGCACCAGCTCTCTCTGGATCTCCTGACTTATCTCCTTCTTCATCTTCTGCTCCGAGAACTGCCAGTCGCCAGGGGGGCCATCCTTGGTGGGAAGTGGCTCAAGCAAGATATTGGTCTTAAAGGGGATCTCTAGCACATCTGGATTATCTGCCTGATTGAGAACACCACTGGCTCTCTGCAGGTTCTGCTTCCCCTGGATCTGCCTCTCCATGGACATCGCATTTTCATGGGTGTCAATTAAGGACAAGTCTGCAGGAGCCCAGCTGCCACTGGCCAGAGTTTTAATCAAAGGATGGAAATGATCGTCAGAGTCTCTGGCAATCGCCTGATGCTCCAACTCTACGGGCGCTGTGGACAAAGAAATCCTTGCATTTTCTTCAACATCTTTACTCTCATTATTTCCATTCTTTGCCATCAGATTTGTCTTTGCAGTGTGAGACCTACTCTCTTCCCTCTCATCTCCACATGTCAGATCAGCTTCTCTTGCTTGCAGATCATCTGCTTTAGTCCCAAACCCACCTTTCGTCTCGCCTCTCGTCTCTTGCTCAGCCTTCTGGGAGTTATGAGGACTCTCTGGTGAACACCCATCCTGTTGCAGCTGCAAACGCTGCAGACGTTGAAGCAGTTGCTCTCCTTGTTGGATATCTGTTGCTATTCTCCTGCTTCCATCCTCCTGTTCTTCCATCGTTGGCATTTCTTCGTCACCTTCAGAGACGGAGAGTCGGGACACTTGCGTTTCGCTTGTGTCACTCTCTCTCCTCACCCAGTCATGCTTTGTGACGGTATAGTTCAAAGAACTGGTGTCAACGTGCACTTTATCACCATTGGACACCTGTGGTGGGATTTCTGGTACCTGTGGCTGATTGGTTGCTGCGTCAGTCGTATTTCGGTTGCATTTGCTGAGCTCTGGTGGCCCATAGGGCTCAAAATCCTCATCACTCTCCTCATCGTCACAGTGGACATCACACATTTCTTCAGATTGTGTTTGGTCTCCCTCTTTGTCAAAATGCGTCTCATTTTCAGACTTTTCATCAATGCTTGAAGGTACCTGTTTTGGATATTTGTTTTTCTCCGCTTCCGTTTCCCTCCACTTTTCCTGCCTCTCGCTCAACATTGCAATATCCTCATGCTCCAATTTTGATTCTCCATCTCCTGTTGTGTTTTCCTGATGCTGTCTTCCGGATAAATCACATATTTCCTCCATGGATGTTTGGTCTTGATCTTTGGGTAGATTGGAGTCGTTTTTCCACTCCTCAGAAGTCTGCGGTGTGCTCGCTATCACTTTATCCACCTCGCTCTGTTCTGCCATTAACTGCTTCTCAGCGTGATGCCAGTCTAAGCCGCTGGGATTAGCCTCAGCCTCTGTGGCATCAGCTGCCCCATTTGTAAGGGTCAAACCGGAATAACTGGCCGTAGCATCTATGCTGCCCTCGTCTGACCGCAAGGGATCCATGTAGGATGGAGGAGGAGGGATGAAAACATCGTCTGCGCCCTCATCATCCATCACACCAACATATCTGGTGATCGCTGCAGGCACACAGGGGACGAATTTAGTTTCATCTCCAGGCCTCTGACCACATGGCTCGTCTGTGTGGTCCATCACTGGGCTGTTAATCTTCATCCACAGACCGCCCTCATCCTGGGAGATCGAACCTCCAGTGCTGGCTCTGGGGTCTTTCGATTCCATCATTACAAGCCTTTGAATCACTTAAGGTTGTTTATTTTCTGGTGTTTCTTCTCTATTCCCTGTTAGGTCCCTTTAAAGGAAAAATATGAGACACATGAGTGAATAAAATCCAAACTCAGTTTACCAGAGGGCCACACTGGAAAATGAGAATCACATCGAGGGCCACACATGTAGAGATTATTGACATGTGTTTATGTTTATATAAGAGAAAAAGTCAAATATTTTCACTGTATTATTGCATGTCTCATATACTGTAGTCTTTTCACTTACATTTTGGACCTCATAAAGCCCCAAAGTTTGCCTTGAGTTTGACACGTGTGCCTTATGTCATTGCTAGTTTTAAAGATGCAAACAATAATCGATTAGTTGTCAACTATTAAATGAATCACCCAGCTATTTTGATAATCTTTTAATCAGTTTGAGTCATTTTTTAAATCAGAAAAAAAAGTAAAACTTCTCTGATTCCAGCTTGTTAAAGGTCCCATGGCATGAAAATGTCACTTTATGAGTTTTTTTAACATTAATATGAGTTCCCCCAGCCTGCCTATGGTCCCCCAGTGGCTAGAAATGGTGATAGGTGTAAACCGAGCCCTGGGTATCCTGCTCTGCCTTTGAGAGAAAATGAAAGCTCAGATGGACCGAGCTGGTATCTTCTCCTTATGAGGTCATAAGGAGAAAGGTTACCTCCCCTTTCTTTGCTTTGCCCGCCACCCACAGGAAAATAATAAGGAAAAAAAGAGATTCTTAGTGGCCTAACACTTATATGATTTAATCGACAGATCTGTGCGCTTTGAGTTGTTAAACACTGAAAAAAGGGCAATATAAAAGCAGGCTATTTACCTTCTGTAAAACTGAATTTCTCCACAAAGAATCATGCAAAAGCACCACTTTAAATCTTATGTTTACCAGAGATGTGCTCACAAGTTTCTTTGAAATAAGTAATTCAGCATGAATAAGCGTAAGGAATGACTATGATCACTTTTTCTTTTCATTCAGCAGGGCTTACAGCCTCTGTATATTGTGACGTTTCTCCCCCGCTGTGACCTAGCTCAGCCCATTCTGCTGACAAAGGGAAAGAGTTAATCGGCTTTGCTCTGTCTGTTTTGGCACGCACACTGTGTACAGTATCTGCCAGCCTGACCGGCCTCAGAGACTCTTATCAGCTCACCAGTTTGCCTGTTGAGTATTATGTTTTCCCATCATTCGGTCTGCTATAACACATAAGCATTCTGGGCGTGCTGGTCTTACAGCGAGGTGTGTTCAGGTGCATTCTGGGCAAGCTGTTCTTACAGGGAGGTGTGTTCAGGTGCATTCTGGGAGTATTGCTATCTTGAGGCAGCGGGAAGTGATGGCACCATTGACCAACAAAAACCTGGTCTAAAGTCAATAACGCAGCATTTCATTGTTATTTTAACAGAGCATTAGTAAAATGCTCCTAGGCTCGTGCACAGCACGTGCACACTATGCTTGTTACACACACAGGGACACACAGCAGCACACACACACACACACGCACACACACACACACACACACACACACACACACACACACACACACACGCACACACACATGCAGAAGATTACTAATAAAAATATTATGGTGCAAATCCTCCATCATAACAGCAATGCTCCAAGGTCCAAACGTGCCTGGCTTTTAAAGGGAATGGGAGATGATCTCTGATTGGTTGATTGCATGTTACGCCCAAAACACACCTCTGATTAATGAAGACACTAAGGACAACCCTTTAGGACCAGGCGCATGGCACACAGACCCTTTTTTCCGCCATCAAACTAGCAAAAGTTGTTTTGATCTCTAAAATGCGAAGAAACTAGAAACTATCCACATTTAACAAGCTGGACTCCCAACCGTTTGATCAATTATCTAAATAGTTGCCGAAGATTTTCCTTTTGATTGACTAATCGATAACTTTGACTAATCGTTGCAGCTCTTTTTCAAGATATGTCCTCAGTACACAGTGATTATCCAGGTATTATCTGGTTGCTTGAGCTGCAGGTTTTAAATCTATGAGTCTATATTTACACCTGTGTTCTGGGGCTTAATGCCAGCCACAATATCAGGATTACCAACAGCAGCAGCAGCAGCAGCAGCAGCAGCAGCGCTGTACATAAAGCTCAAGCAACAGGACATTTTACTGAGTATTAATGAGCTTAACCTGTTTATTCCATCCTCCTTTCAAGGAGCATTGGCTTAGAAATCTAGACACACCCTAGCAGCCAACCCCTTCTCACTCCAAACTCGTAAAATACGGACGTTTGGACAGTGGCTGTCAGCGTCTGAAGCGACAAAAAAAAGCACCTTTCAGCGAGTTTGTAGAACAGGGGTGTCAAACTCATTTTCCCAGAGGGCCACACTGGAAAGAGAGAATCCCACCAAGGGCCAGACATGAAGAGATTATTGACGTGCTTTTGTTACTGCATGTCACTTCTCTTTAACATTTTGGGAGCTTTTTCCCCTCATTTTTGTTGTTTATATTCCGACTTTTTTTGTGGCTTTCTCAGACAATTGTCACCTTGTTGTAAATTTGTTGCTTTTCCCGACATTTTTGTACGCTTTTTGTCGCATTTTTGTTGACATGAAGCCCTACAAAAGTCCTCAAAAGAGTTCCTTAGCCATCGTAGAATTTAGCAAATCAAGCAAAACAATTTTTTAACAACAACAACCAGTATCTCAGCCTGAATATGAAAACTTTCTGAGTCTCAGAGTTAGCAAATCTGATAAATTCTGTTTTGAATGTCAGGTAATTGCAGTTTAAAAAAAACACTGTCCTGTGTTTTTGGTTTGGCGCACAACTAGGAGGGCCAAAATGTACTGTGAACCCAAATTGATATACGGGCCGGATCTAAATTTGCAAGGGGCCGGATTTGGCCCGCGGGCCTTGAGTTTGACACGTGTTGTAGAACGTACCTGGGCAGGGCCTGCCCAAGACGTTTGGTGGTCCTAAGCAGGATTTGGTTCGGGGGACTCTCCACATTGTAACATGCTGCCACTGCACTTGGCACTAAACCAACTTGTGTATTGTAAATATTAGTTTAAGCACTCATAATGTACAAATAAGCATTTAAAGAGTAATGTGAGACCTATTAGCAGCAACATCTTTAAATAGACCGGCTCTGTTATGAGCTCTATTGTGGGACATTTGGGGGCCCTCTGGTAGCCTCGGGGCCCTAACAATAGTCCCGACCAAGCGCATTTAGATAAAGTGCATTAGATGACGCTAAAGGAAACTTTTAGCGTCAATAACAACGACAAAGGTCACCTGACCAAGGGTCCGTATTTTACCAGATGGGAGGGAGAATGTGTTGGTCGTCTAGCAACTCTCCGTTGGCTTGCGAGCTGGAAAAACAAAACTCTGGTCAGGCCAATCGCATCGTGTATAGAGTCGGTGGGCGGGGCTTAACATAATGACGGCAGAGTTATGACGGTTCCACGTGAATTCCCTGCTACTGAAAAACAATTAACTGTTGTTCTGGTTGGTTGCAGCGCTATCCTATTGGTGCAGAGGGAATTTGAAAGACAGCCGTTTGTCCCGCCCCTCGGATTGAGCCCTGACCAATGGGGAGTTCCCAGGCCCCACAATCTGGATGTGGGGCTGGCTGGTCAGGTTAAAGGAGCATTTTCTACGCTCGTGTCATGTTGAAAGCTCTTAAAGATTAGCAAATGGAATCCCCTACACTGCCCCCAAATGTCGGTGTTTCCATCAATCATAAATGTAATGTAGGTTACTTGGAATCTGCAATTCACGTGAGACAAATGCAATGTGACGTTTTTCAACAACAACAAAAAAAACAAATTGCAATTTCTTCATACATTTTCTGTCTCTTTGTGGGAGTTTGTCTCTTTTTGGTCCTTTTGTTTCCTTTTGGGGTTGTTTTTGGGTCTCTGTGGTCATCATGTGTCTCTTTCTAATCCGTTTGTGTCTCTTTGTGGTAGTTTTTTGTCTCTTAACATAATTTTGGACCGTTATTATTTCCACATCTGTGTCTAAAACGTTGGTAAAGCTAAAGCAGATAATACATAAATAACTTAAAGACCTCAAAGACTAAACTTGGTAAAGAAGTCGAACTACAATCATTAGATCTGGGAAAAACTCATTTAGTTACATTCATTTGGCTTAGGTCCTGCCCAAAACACAGGGCTTAAAGTATTCCGACACCGTGCCAGATCTCCAGCGTGCAGCTGTGAGGAAAAAAAATAAAAAATGTGGGAATTTGCATGCGGTTTAATGTTTTCAAGTCAATTGATTTCACCTACCAATCATATTAGAGGAATGCAGCTCTAACTAACGAGCTCAGTCTCACTCAAAAGCGTACAAATAACACAGGTTTACACTTTAAAAATATGTGCAATGTGTACGCCAAAGTAAAGTTGTGCGTGCAGTAGATACGTGGAGGAGCGCTCCAATTACAGTAATGGAGACCGGTGCGTTTGTAATAGAAAGGAACGTGGAACTGCGTAAGGAGGTTGGCTGGTGGGTTGGGTAAAACACAGGACTTTCATGTGGGAGATCAGGGTTTGCATCCTGTGTTTGGCGATTTTTCAGCCTTTGTTTTTTTTTTGTTAAGCCATTTATTAGCCTGTTTTTGTGGTTATGTGGCGTGTTTTTTTGACTTTCTTGTGTTTTTTTTTTTTTGTTAAGCCTTCCCCAATGTTTCTTCCCTAAACCCAACCGTTTATTAGTGTGTTTTTGTGGTTATGTGCCGTGTTTTTGTGACTTTCTTGTGTTACTAAAGCCTTTCCCTGCATTCTTTTCTTAAACCCAACCATTTTTATTTTTTTTTGTGTGACGCTGTTCTCGCGATAACACACAACGTGGCGACACGAGCCGCGTGCATTAAAACGCACTGGTCTCCCTTACTTCAATTGGAGCGCTCCACATATATAATGCACAAAGAATTTTACTTTGGCGTACACATTGCACGTTTTTTCAAAGTGTAAACCCGTGTTATTTGTACGCTTTTGAGTGAGACCGGGTTAAACTAACGTTATAAGCCTATCAGAAGCCGAGCAGGGAGGAACCTGGCAACACCGTGTGATAAAGATCCATACGTCACGTTTAGCGCTGTGGATGAATGCATGGAGTGCAAGTTCATGAAGCCTGGAGATGATGTCCTACCCAGAGGTAAAGGACTCTGAAATAAATGCCGCTGGGCGTGGATAGAAGAAGTAGGTGGAGACGGCGAGCCTTTTGGCAGTTGGTGCCAGAGACTGAGAGCCTGGTGCTTGTTTCTGCACAATTTGCTCGAGGAAGCTAGCCTACTATATGCCAGCAGCGGTAAGAAAGTGCTGCTCGCTCGTCATGAGTTAGTCCAGCAGTGTCAAACTCAGTTTCAGTACGGGCCACACTGGAAAATAAGAATCTCATCAAAGGGCCGCACATTTTTAGTTTATTGACATGTTTTAATTAAATCAAAAAAGTCAAACATTTTGTACTGTATTATTGCATGTCTCATATAGTCTTCTCACTTACAGCTTGGTTGACATAAAGTGTAACTTAGCCATCAAAGAAAAAAGTGAGGGGAAAAAAGTTGAATAAACGCGCCAGAAACGTGAAAAAAGTGCCAAAAGCATTGACAAAAGTGACAAAAGTAGTTGGGCCGAACTTTATTATGAACCTAAATTGTTATGAGGGCCAGATCTAAATCTGCCAGGGGCTGGATTTGGCCCGCGAGCCTCGAGTTTGACACATGAGTCAGACCCCGCGGTCATAGAGCCGCTGCCCTTTCACTCAAACTTAAAATACTTAAAATAAATGATACAAAGCAGAGTCATTGAAGAGAAGTGGATCTGTCCATCTCAGTCTCAGTTTACCAGTTTTTTTAAAGGAACACGCCGACTTATTGGGAATTTAGCTTATTCACTGTAACCCCCAGAGTTAGACTAGTCCATACATACCCTTCTCATCTCCGTGCCTGCTGTAATGCTGTCTGACGGCTCCAGCGGCATCAGGCCAGCACAGAACATGCAGGTGAATGGTTCCAGTAATCCTACTGCTCCAAATAAGTGACAAAATAACACCAACATGTTCCTATTTACATGTTGTGATTTGTAGAGTCACAGCGTGTACAAAAAACAACGTAACATGAGACACAGCCGTCTTCTAACTGTAAACAAACCGGGAACTATATTCTCAGGCGGAAGAATATAGTACTTGGGCGTAGTGATATGCTCGCAGCAAGCCTGTCTGAGAATATAGTTCCCGGTTTGTTTACTGTTAGAAGACGGCTGTGTCTCATGTTACGTTGTTTTTTGTACACGCTGTGACTCTACAAATCACAACATGTAAATAGGAACATGTTGGAGTTATTTTGTCACTTTTGTCACAATTGGGAGCAGCAGGCTAGTTGGAACCAGTTACCTGCAGGATCTGTGCTGGGCTAAGCTAATGCTGGAACCGTCAGGCAGCGTTACAGCACGCACGGAGATGAGAAGGGTATGTATGGACTAGTCTAACTCTGGGGGTTACAGTGAATAAGCTAAATTCCCAATAAGTCGGCGTGTTCCTTTAAGCACTTTAAGCTCTTGTTACTGTATTTTTGTTATCGTCAATATTTATTTATTTTACATTATTTATGTATTTCAGCTACATTTTAACATACAGCTGTAATAATTGAAAATGAATGGTGCCATTGAAGATAAGTCCGTCTGTGCAGATTCCCCCCCAAAAAAAAATGTGCGGCCTTTCATTAAGCTTCATACATTTCTTTGGAAGGCAACTTAAAGATCAGGCTTCACTTGAAATCTTACTAGGGCCAATACAATACTTGAGTTACATTACTGTCTTTGAAACGTTGCATTAAAAAAGCTAAAGTTTTCTAATATAAACACAAGCAGCAATACAATAACTTCACCCAAGGAAAGCAGTCTAAAATTACAAATTATTGTGGAGATCTGTTAAAGAAATAATTACTAATCTGACATTCAATGATCAATCAATCAATCAATCATTTTGATCTGTCTGAAAAAGTGTTGAGGTTTCGATACCCAGCCCTACTTCAAGGTATCTCTTGTGCTTACACATTATGTGCTGTACACACCTTATAATGGCGTGGAAAACCCTGCATCTTTTTAATAAAAATCCTCCTCCTGAACAATCTGAAATGACAGCTACGCCCCTGCACCTAACTCTTCCACATAGTTGGGGGAAACACGGTTTAACTGTATTTATCTCTCGCTATGACTGGATAAAGCTCATATTATCACGTAATGTATAAATGATGAAGGAAGAGACCCACCTGACTGCAGCGCGGCTGTCATCTCCTGTGTGACGGTGTGAAGCTTGGTGTGGATATGAACGATCCAGCTGATGATGCTCCAGCTCATCTGCTTAACACCTCCCTGTCCTCTGTGTCATCTGAGCAAAACTAAATCCAACCTTCTAGCTCCTTCAAAGTTGTTCTGGTGACTTAAAAGGACATTAGAAAGCTGTAAAGCGACTACATTTCGTTGTGCAACCCTGTGATGTGCAATGACAACAAATTAACCCCTTTGGTTACACTTTACTTGAAGAGTAACATGACTCTGTCATGAAATTGTCATAAACATTATAAACAAGTCATAAACGTTCATGACATAATGGATTAATGTAAGACTTCAAAGACTTTAGACACACAACATACTAATATATATATTGTTTTATCATCATATACCTGCAAACATCCACTGAAATTAATCAGCTGTATTACTCAAATGACAGTGATACGAATAATACAACATGCAGATAGTTGCAGTGCATATACTGTATATATATATATATATATATATATATATATATATATATATATATGTATATGCTCTGCAGTGCCACGTTACATCCCACAAAGCCCTACTGTGATGTTCATACGCACAGAGTAGTCAGGATCCGGTATAGGAGACTGCACTACTCAGTGTGACACGATGTGCCCTGCTATGACATGAACTTCCATGACCACCTTCGAAGACACTGTCCCATTATCTTTATTGTGACTATTATTACTGTTCATCACATCCCCAACCGGCCCTGTCAGACACCGCCTACCAAGAGTCTGGGTCTGTCGAGGTTTCTTCCTAAAAGGCAGTTTTTCTCATCACTGTCGCTACAGGTACTGATAATGCTTGCTCTTCAGGGAATTACTCTAATTGTTGGGTCTCTGTAAATTATAGAGTGTGGTCTAGACCTACTCTATCTGTAAAGTGTCCTGTGATAACTCTTGTTATGATTTGATATTATAAATAAAATTAAATAAAATTGACACACACACACAAAGTGAGTGATTGTTAAAAAATGCTGAACCTCCATGAATAAAGAACAATATTTGACATCTATGGTTTTTTCATTAACAGTTTCATTCAGGAAACATAATTTTGCAAACTAGGCTGGTTTTATAAAAAACCAGCCTGTGAACACAATTCACAAAACCACACGCCCAAACTGCAAAATACCTCATATATCCTGCAAAGAACATTTTTTAAGCATGCGCCCCTAAATAGCATCTGAATAACGCGCTACTGACTTTAGACTAGCGCCACCGACTTTAGACCAGGTTTTTCCTGGTCAGTGGCGGAATTGTTTTCTGAAACTGCAAAATAGCACCAATAACGTTTGCGCCGGAACACGCCTCTTCTTTTCGCTGAACCGCCCCCGGGAGCGCAAATACATTCCCTAATTTACCGACGTGCGTCTGTGGAGGGAAAAGTCCGCTTTGCGTCGGGTGCAAAATAGGAATGATACATGCATCGGTGTACAAAGGCAATTGCGCTGGGTGCAAGATAGGGTCCTAAATGTTTAGTTTTCAAAAACAATTTAAAAAAAACTAATTAATATGTCTATTTTGATGTTTCTGCGCAAGTTCAGCAGACAGTGCAGTACGTGATCGGATGTAGCTTTGTTGTGTGTAGCGGGAGAATGAGGACCCATATGCAGAGGGAGGCAGACAGGCAGGAGATGGTGGTACTCAGGGATTTAATATCAACAAAAAACGGCAGTACGAGGACTGGAAAACTCACAAAATAATAAACCGATGGGTAAAACACAGGCAGGAGCAAGCGGGCACACGCAGGAACGAACACAGGGCACATGGAGGAAAC
Source organism: Perca schrenkii (assembly GCA_025617405.1). Taxonomy (NCBI): domain Eukaryota; kingdom Metazoa; phylum Chordata; class Actinopteri; order Perciformes; family Percidae; genus Perca; species Perca schrenkii. The sequence continues at coordinate 841,985 of CM046801.1, read as the reverse complement.
ACAAGACGATTTGACAAGAGACAAAGGGAACACAGAGGCTAAATACATGAGGGGATGAGTAAATCAGGAACAGGTGAGACAACAGGTGAGACACATCAGGGCGGGGCAGGACAATCAACAAAGGTGGGAATACACAGGAAGTAAACTGGACACGATAGAAAACCAGACTATCAAAATAAAACCAGAAACAGAACACAACCAGGGAAAAATCACAACACGGAACACAAAATACACACAGACCACAATACAGGATACATCAAGACAACCGGGAACAGAAATATACAGAATGAATATACAAACATAGGAAATTCACAGAAATAATAATACAGGCAACAGAAATAAACAAACAGGTAAGAGAAATGGCCATAGTCATCACAAGCTTGACATTATGGCGGGTAGGCTAGCTCCAAGTGATCAGGTGTGAAAATCATTTCAAAGGACAATGTTGCAGCAGTCATTGTTTAAACGTTCACGAACGGTCTCGGAGCCAGGAGATGAAGGAGAGCTGAGATCCACAACACCCAGCAGCACATCTTTGTCTCTGCCACGCCTGGCCCCAGATGCTAGCGCTGCCAGCGCGGCCAGCGCCGGTGCTAGTGTCTCTGTCTCTGCCATGCAAGTGGACGATAGCAGCCCTATGGATCTGTCTTCAGTGGATGAACCCACAACTCAACCAGTGATCAAGTATCCGGTCACAGTGATAGGTGACAAAGCAAGGAGTTTCTCCACACACTGGTATAGCAGATACAATTTCCTTGAGTACAGCATTAGGAAGGATGCAGTCTTCTGTAAGATGTGCAGGCCCTTTGGTGAGCGGGGCAGGGAGGAGAAGTTTAGCCAGACTGGATACCGGGACTGGAAGCACCTCAATCACGCTTGTTCAAAGCACCAAAATAGCAAATCGCACATGTTTGCATGGGATAAATTTAACAATTATTTTTGTTTTATAATTATAATTGTCAATGTCTGAGCGAGGCTCCATCATCCATCCATCAACTCAACAACACAGATGGCGGACAGCGTGAAATTATAGAGAGGAATCGGGAGCACATCAAAGTCATTCTGGACGTTCTTATCACTTGTGCCAAACAAGAAGTACCCCTGTGTGGCAACCGGGAGAAAGATGAGCTCAAAAACGCAGGTAATTTCCTGGAATTTTATAGACTTGTCTGCAGGCATGACAAAGCAACTCAAGAGCGTCTAGATGCGATCCCTAGCAATGCAAAGATGCTCAGTCACGAAATTCAGAATGACCTGTTGGATGCTGCATGCACTCTCCTGTTGCGACTGATTAAAAGTGAACTGCATGAGGGGTCTTTCTATGCTATTCTATGCAGACAAGTGTAAGGATGTATCTAAAAATCAGCTGGTGGCCGTTTGCTTACGGTGCCACGCCTGCCCCGCTCTTGTGGTGTTTTTTGTGTGTTTGGACCTGTTTTATTTAGGTGTTTTTCTGTTCCCCTTAGTGTTTCTTGTTTTGTTGCTTCCTGTATTTTGGTTTTCCCGCCTTTGTTATTGTCTGATGTCTTTCACCTGTTCACCAGTCCTTGTGTCAAGTTTCTTTTGTTTTAGGTGGTTTCATGTTTCTGTAGGTTTTCCCATTTCCTGTTTTATTTTGATGGTCTGGGTTTCTGTCTTGTCTTGTCTGATTTACTGTTTTCCCTCCCTTGTGATTGCCGTAATGTGTTTCACCTGTTTCCCTGCCTTGTGGCCACCTGTCCCTTGTTAGTCCTCGTTATCCTGTGTATTTAGTTTCTGTGTTTCCTTGGTGTGTTGTGGGATCATTATGTTTCGTTTCTAGTTGGTGTGTCTTTGTTCCTGTCGGTCCTCCCTGTGTCAGTTTGTGTCTATCTCTGTGCTTCCTGGATTTCCCTGTTCTTTTTGTTCTACCTTGTTTGGTTTCCATTCCTTTTGCCATTTCTACACTGGATTAGTTTTTGCCTGCTCATCTCAGGACTCCCTTTGTTGTTAAGTATTTTTGTTTTGTTGATCTAATAAATCCACTACTCGAACTTACTCCTGCCTGCCTGCCTGCTCTCTGCCTTTGGGTCCAACCTCCCGTGCCACTCCCTGACATACGGTATGTACACATGGGGACTGTGAGAGAACGCGCTGTTGGCCTTGTAGCCACAGACAACATGACTGCTGATGCGATATCACAGAAAATATTGGAAGTTGTCGCACCATTTGAACTAGACCCTAGCCTTTGCGTTGGTTTTAGGTTTGATGGTGTATCTGTAATGGCTGGGCACAAGGGGGGTGTCCAAGCCATCCTTAAGGGCACCTTTCAAAATGCCGTCTATGTGCACTGTCACTCTCATAGGTTAAACCTCGTCCTGTCAGCTGTGGCCCGGACATTGCTGGATGCCTCAACTTTTTTTGACACTCTCAACACCTTGCACACCTTCATGTGCGGCAGCGAACGTCATGCCCGTTTCCTTAACGCGGCCCGATCAGAGGTCATTGGAATTGGAGCGAGGGTGTGACACCAGGTGGGATTCAAGATCGGGCGCAGTGACAAAATTTTTCATTCTGTATGATGTTATTGTGGAGGTGCTGTCACAGTACGCAGAAGAAGGGGGAAAGAGTGAGATTGAGGCACAGTCACTCCTTCAGCAGATCAGAACAAAAAAGTTCATATTCCTCCTTGTACTTTTTAAACAGTTGTTCAGTAAATCAGACTTCACGTCTAAAAGCCTCCAGTCCATCACCACATCAGTGACAGACATGGTTGATTTGATTGAGAACGTCAAACAAGAACTGACAAACATTCGCTCCGGTGACTGTGCATTCCCAGAGATTTTGGCAACAACAAATAAGATGATGGAGGATAATGATGTCGAGAACTGGGATGTACCCAGTTTGCCCCCCCCGCTCAAGGAAGCTCCCAGGCCGATATAAGGGAAGTATTGTCACATGCACGTTGGGGAAATCAACAAAGGTGAGGAGTGACAGTGACTTGCGCAACATTTCCAACGCGCTAATAGACTGTCAGCTTAATGAACTGAACACTCGATTCCACAGTGACACCTATGGCCTCATGGCATCTGCGGCAATCCTGATGTCCCCTAGCCTTGATACAAATGACACCACCTTGGCCACTATAGCGACCTCTCTCAATGATGCAGGTAAGCACTTCCACATAACCATATCAGAGTCGGAGCTCGCAGTGTTTGTGCAACTCATAGAGAGGAAGAAAAAAAGAGGAGAACATCTCAAAAGTCTTATTGAAGTGATGGACATATGCAATGAGGACGTTTTTCCCGAATATGCATGCTTTCTTAAAAGCTCTGATAACACTGCCAATGACATCCTGTACAGTTGAACGTGTCTTTTCCAGTGTCAACCGGATTAAAACACCAAATAGGAGCACCATGCTTACTTCTCGCCTAATGTCCCTCTGTCTGTTGACATTTGAGAGAGAGCTTACAGTAACTCTTGACTTTGATGAAATCATTGACATTTTCAAAAGCAAACCGCGCCGACTACTCCTGTAATTTCGGAGAGATAGGTAGGCCACAACATGCCTTTTCCTACTGCTGTTAAAAAAAATTGATTTGCAATGAATGAATATTGTTCTCATGCTCTCTCCCATGCCTATCTATTTTCATGTTTGGCGTATAATGTAATATGAATGTAATTTAGCCTACCCAGTTGTTTTCAAGTTGTTATTTTTTAGCCTGATAAGTTAGCCATAATGGTTTCTGAAATGCGTTGTTGTGTCAGTGTGTGTGTGACTGCGAGGCAACCTAAAAACACTAGAGATGATTTCGGTACATGTTGAAATTTAGTAGGCTAATTGTCTGAGAGAAAAAGAAGAAATTACTCTTTCCGTGTTTTTTTGTGTTTAATGGTGTAATTTAATTGTGTAGCCGAGGATGATAACAGTAATGTATGTAAAGGCTACTCTGGCTGCATTGTATTATGTCATTATATGAGATATATGGATACAAATAATTGATTCCTAACTCCCTACAGGTGCATTTTTATTTCTAACAGCTTGTTACGTTAAGTTCTTTTCCCTCGTGGTTTTCTCTTGTTATGGCCAATGATGCTGTAGGGCTTGTTCATGTGATTTATTTCCTTTTGTTAAACATGTTAATAACATGAATCACACTAAAGTAACAGTTTGTCTCGGTAGGAAATAACTTGAGTGTTGTTGTTTTACATGACAGTTGAAAACTTAAAACAATTAAACAGAATTGTAAAATATTCGGCCTCATGTTATACGAGCAGAACTAACTATGTTTTGGGGAAATATTAGATTCCTGACTGATATCGGGTGATGACTCAGAAATGATGTTGGGAGACCTCAAAGATGACGACCAGTCCAAAGAGTACAAATCAAATGCAGCTTTATTTACAGTGAACAAACTCTCATGACAATGAGACAACCGTGAGCATACAAACGTGTCTGCTCAAGGGTGACCGAAATGTACATCCAAATTGATCCCTTTTAAACTCTTTTTGTGCTCACACAGCTTAAGATATCTATTTCAGTTGGAACAGTTTACTCTTAAACTGCACCTTTTATGGCAGATGATTCTAATGGATTCTCACATTCCTGGCTCCAATTCCTCTGTGTGACAGTTGTACCCAAACTCATAATAGATTCTACTCATTCTAAGCTGTTCCTGTGGGTGAAGGTTGTCCCCAGACTAACCTTCTTATGTGGTACCTTACATACAAGATATAAAATACATTTGAAACATGTAGGCTGAAATATCCAACCTATCACTGACCACTTTTACAGTCTATAGAGAGATGCGATGCGCTATAGCACAGCCAGGTATGATGCGTAATGGAGATTCCAAAGCGCTCTTCTTTGGTCAGAACCATGGACAGCGATCGCGGATAGGTCCGCCCATTGCACCGAAAACTTTTACAATGCAACAACCTATTTAAATAGCATCAAGCTATTAAAATCTCTATTATGTGAGCACATATAATATAACAGTATATTAGTCAGTCATTTGTATTAGGTTAAACAGAGATTTTTAATTTAAGGTTTTTAATTTAAGGCCCACCCACAATTGGTCTGGCCCATCCAAAACTGGAATCCTGGCACCGTGCCCCCTGCAACAGCTCCCATAATTTTCACCTTTTTGCTTCACGGGGAGACTTGTGAAAGCTTTTGCTGCTACCCTGTCTTTCACTGAAGCCAAACGCGCAACAGTTGGGCATTTTTTCAGTAGGCTATATGAAATTCTTTCACTCATATATCTTGTACTGAGTGATAACTGTTCCATAAACACCTCCAACTCAAATCTTAAATAAAAATGTGTTCTTAATATTTAATCGGCTTGACTGCATGGAATATAGGATAGCATTAGATTCCCTAGTTGGCCACACTCTCTAAATAAAGGGCACTATGCCTGGGTCTTTTTTTTCTTTTTTTTTATAATTATTTTTATTATTTCCATCAAGAAGCAATACATATATCAACATACTGTGTAATTTCACACTCCACACAGGATACATTTCCTACCGGTATCAGTATTCTTCTACTCCACATTATCCACCCACATCCTCCCCCCCACACACACGCACACACACATCCACTTGGTTTCCAGCTCAGTCACCATACCTAGTTCTTATTTCTTAGCAATTACATTTACAAGGATATATATATATATATATATATATATATATATATATATATATATATATATATATATATATATAGTACAGGCCAAAAGTTTGGACACACCTTCTCATTCAATGCGTTTCCTTTTTATTTTCATGACTATTTACATTGTAGATTCTCTCTGAAGGCATCAAAACTATGAATGAACACATATGGAATTATGTACTTAACAAAAAAGTGTGAAATAACCGAAAACATGTCTTATATTTTAGATTCTTCAAAGTAGCCACCCTTTGCTTTTTTATTAATAAGGGAAATAATTCCACTAATGAACCCTGACAAAGCACACCTGTGAAGGTAAAACCATTTCAGGTGACTACCTCATGAAGCTCATTGAGAGAACACCAAGGGTTTGCAGAGTTATCAAAAAAAGCAAAGGGTGACTACTTTGAAGAATCTAAAATATATATATATATATATATATATATATATATATATATATATATATATATATACTGATGTTTTCAGTTATTTCATACTTTTTTGTTAAGTACATAACTCCATATGTGTTCATTCATAGTTTTGATGCCTTCAGTGAGAATCTACAATGTAAATAGTCATGAAAATAAAAAGGAAACACATTGAATGAGAAGGTGTGTCCAGACGTTTGGCCTGTACTGTATATCATATATAAATATATGATTGTTGCCTACAGATACCGGTTCTTTGCTTGTGATAATTTCAGGTTTTTAAATTGAAAAGATGAGCTAACAAAGAGACAAACCCAAACCCAATGCGCCCTCTCCTTACAGGTAAACAGCTGGTTTCTAGGTAGGTCTAATAGGAGTGGCACACGACAATCCACATTTATTTTATAATTTATCTATTGGCTTAGTAGAAAAGACGAGCAAACAAGCAGACAAAACCACTCTTCACAGTTTCACTTTAAGTTACCCTGCTACTTCAGACACCTTTAAAGAGTTCATTACTTTGGAAAAAGGCCATCAACTGGTGCTAAATGTAATGTCAAGTATCAATGTGAAGTTTGATTAAGGGCCCTGTAAGTCTTTTTAATCTCAGGACATAGGAATAGCTATTGAAACAGAAAAAGCATGTCTTTGGCCCAAACTAATAAAATAATATAACGAAGAGTGAATGTATGTGATTGAGTGAGAGTGATGTAAAGTAATGGAGAGCACTGGTTGGCATTGTAGGCGTAGTCTGTAACGGAAGGTCAGGCTGAGGGAAATAACAGGAAGGGTCATTGTTCATGGTTTCCTTTCTCTCCATTACAGGAAAATCTCAGTTCACTGTCCAACATCTATAAAGCACCACGTACGATGGACAGTGGACGATTTCTGTCTTTTCTCTCAGAGATTGTGGATTAACATGACCCGATGAACCGACTGAATGATCACCAGGAACCTCAGGAGGAGGACAGGTATGTTTCTAAAGTTGTTGGGAGAACCTTTTTTTTTTTAAAGATTATTTTTGGGGCATTTTAAGGCCTTTATTGACAGTTAAATACATGAAATGGAAGAGAGAGGGGTATAGTCCAGTCATTTTATGAAAAAAGGTAGGAAAAATTGCAACAGAAGGAATGGCAAAGGGCCGTAGGTTGGAGTCAAGCCCACAACTGCTGCGTTGACACAAATCTGGAAACAAAACACTGGCCTTTGAGTTACCAGACCAGTTACGATTAGACCAAATGTTGGTGCCATCTAACTTCCATGGAAGCTAGAAACTAAAATGAACATACATTGCAACTCTATTGCTGACACAGTGCTGTGGAGATCTGGCAATGTGAAACTCAACCTCACCTAGGGCAACCAAAGGGCTAGAACCGGCCCGGTACCTCCATCTATGGGCATCCGCTCCTCTACAAGCTGAGCTTCTTTAGGTTTCTACGTATAGTCTGTCCCCACCATGCGTTACACCCCTGGTAGTTTTTAAAGAAAGCAGTCAAAAGTTTGAATATCATATTGTTATTATTATTTCAAATGTTTAATTCCTTTGGCTGTAGCAGCAGTAGAAGGACAGAAATGTACAACACCAAAAAGGCTCAGGATGCTGCAAATGTTGGTATAATATGAAAATAGCTGGTGGATTTAAGACAAAAAATAATAATTTATTTAATGAATCAAATGTGAACATATGTGTCACTGTCAGTGGCTTGTTGATCTTTACATTGTTAGTTAATTTCCTATCCTGGCCACACACACACACACACACACACACACACACACACACACACATACTTAACCGGAAATGGCGAGCGGTCGGCTCGCCCCGCCGCCTCTGAAAATCTCTTAAACTAACTTTTGTTGATCTGAGATGAAAACAGATTCAGGAACTGCACAGCCTATTTCTCGCTTAAAATGTTTTCAGAAACACGTTTCGGTGAACTATTTTAGTACAATATGAGATATCGTATTCTGAACGGCCGCCATTATAGCATGATGGTATAAACGGTGACAAGCCAGACACCACGTGATGCGTTCGTCCAATCAGCAGGCCTTTTTGTTTTGTTTTGTTTTGTTTTTTGGCGCAAGACGGTATTGAACACGTTAAAAATGGCCTTGTATAAGGTATGGAATTAACATTTTTTATGTTTTAATCAATAATGAACAGACAAGTAAAATATAGAGGGACTCAGTTTGTTGGTCAGTAGTTGGAGAAGTTCCTGCATGTTATATGAACTGTTCAATGTTTGCGTGTAAATACTGCTGTGTGTAGCCTACTTGCGTGCTAACGTGGCATTAATAGAGACATACTATATGTTATTCTTCGTTTTAAACATGTTGTGTATGTGCAACGTGTCCATAATCAGACAACTAGTCAAGTCAAGTGGGTTTTATTATCATTTCAAACGTATACACTGTACATACTGAGACGGATCAAGTGGTGTTACATTTAAAATACATAACAACGACATTCGAGACAGGCACACACATTATAGATATAGATATAGATTACTTTATTATTTTTGATATAATATGTGGCTGTTTGGTTCTGAGCCAGGCTGCTGCTCGTGTGGACTAAAATAAAAGCTAATGTGTAGGTAATGTTCAAACCATAGACTGTAGTATAATTTAAATACTAAGTTGGATTAAATTTAGCACACACAATCAAACGTAGATGTAAGATATGTATGTCTATAAGTAGCCTATACTTTGCCTAAACAACAGAGATGACTCGGTGCACGGCCTGTATCAGAATCACAGTATATATATATATATATATATATATATATATATATATATATATATATATATATATATATATAT